>JAEIFR010000001.1:10585000-10997500 GCA_018904105.1 Zaprionus tsacasi | reverse complement strand
ACGATTCCTTTCACGTGCATTGCGTCTGGCCACCGCCTGTGGCAGTGGGAGACCCTTGCGACCTGGTGTACCCGCTGGCCGGGGCAGCAGCTCCAGTTTCTCCTGTTGTCGTAGGCTTAGAACCTTCTCTGGTTGCTCCGCCGCTGCCGCCGCTGCTGCTGCTGCTGGGGGCTTTGCTTGCTTCTTGCTTAGCTTGGTGCGTTTGGCATTGCCTCCTGGTGCCGCTTTGGGCGCTTGACAATTAATGGATTTGTTCTCGCCAAGTGGACGCTTTCGGGGCATACTATTTGCCATCGTGGCACTCTGCTGCACTGCACCCAACATGCCGAAATCCTTGATCTTACGTATGATCGTATTCTGATTGTTAATGTGCTGCTGCAATGCATTCGCTCCACTCTCGCTGAGCACATTGTGCACGGTGATCTTGTGGAACGCTTTGCTGGCATTGGCGCCCAACGGGGTCACTGAACCGGATTGCTTGAGGGTTGCCAGCCCGTTGCTCTGGCTATTCTCCTTGCCGCAGACAGTGGGAGGCGTTGGCGGCGACGATATGGTATTGGGACTGCTGTAGCCTAGTGCAGCCATTTCCTAAGCTGCTTCTGGGGTGCTCCTGGGGTGCTCTTGGCGAGGGATTTGCCACGCTCTACTGAGAGCTGATGGAGAGAGCTAAAGCGGCAGCTTGAAACGTTGAGAAGAACCTTTTTTTTAGGTTATCCTTGAATGTTACGGGTTGACTGGGTGTTCCAGGTTGACTGGGTGTTCCAGGTTGACTGAGTGTTCCGGGTTGACTGGGTGTGCCGGGTTGACTGGGTGTTCCGGGTTGATTGGGTGAACTGTGTCTACCGCACTGGCCGGATGAGCTTGCTGTACCTGGTGTTCTTGGCTTACTGGGTGTACTTGGTTTACCGGGTGTATTTGGCTTACTAAATGTAGTGGGTGTTTCGGGTGTACTTGCTTTACCGGGTGTACTTGGTTTACCGGGTGTATTTGGTCTACTAAGTGCAATGAGTGTACCGGGTGTACTCGATTAACTGAATGTACTGAGTTTCCTCTGATTGTACTGAGTCTACCGGGTATACTCGGTTTACTTAGTTTACTCTACTTTAGTTTCAGTTTTCTGTTTAATGTGTTTTTTTTTTTTTATTTTTGTTGGAGAGGTCCTTACGGCAGGACAGCTGCTTGCGTTCTGTGTCGCGTGCCCGACAAAATGTCATGGGGCGTCTGCGTCGATCTGTACGTCGACGTTGGCAGCGCAGCGGAAATGACTTCGTTGACTGATGGCGCAAACACAATGGCAATGGGAACGGGCAGCGGTAGCGGTAGCGGCGACGTCAGCAGCAGCAGCAGCGGCAGCAGCAGGAACAACAACGTGTATCCCTGGTGTATCCCTCTGCTGGCGTCGACGTATGCAGCATTTGCAGCGCCTGCGTCTGCTGCTTATGTAAAACATAATGAAATGAAAACAACAAACGGCATTTATTTCACACACACACACTCGCACACACACACATGACTTTTCATCCCCTAGAATTTGGGTGTCCCTCCTCGCACACTCGCACACACCTCAGTCACCTCAGCTCAGCACAGTCAGCTCGGCTTTTGGGAAAACTAACATCTGATCGCAGGCGCTGCCGACGTCTACGTCGCTCCTGCTCCTGCTCCTGCACATATATCCCTCCACTATATATAAGGGTGGTTTTGTGTGGCCCAAGTTTTGCGCCTTTTACATAACCATAACGTGCGTTCCCTGTGTGTGTTTATATGCCGCCCCTTCGCCTTTATATAAACATCTCGAATTATATTATTAAGCTCGATCCCTAGGTTCCTACTTTATATGCCTTACTAAGGGGAGAGTGAGAAAGGCAGGCAGGCCAGAGCAGAGCAGCGTGAGAGAGAGAAGGTAGAGAGGTGC
Source organism: Zaprionus tsacasi (assembly GCA_018904105.1). NCBI lineage: Eukaryota > Metazoa > Arthropoda > Insecta > Diptera > Drosophilidae > Zaprionus > Zaprionus tsacasi. The sequence goes on along the minus strand of JAEIFR010000001.1, from coordinate 10,995,588 downwards.
CAGAGAGCACCTTGGTTCCCACACAGTCGCATAGATCACCTTATGGTATGCCTTATATATAGCCTTATATTTATGTATGTATATATACCGTATAATGCATGTTGGGAAGCTGTTAAGTGCTGTCTGAACCACTTTTTTTTTATGCCATTACCAAACTTCCAACAACCTCATGTGTCTTTGATACCTTCTGGAAACCAGTAATTTTTGAAATTATTTGCAGTTTCTTATACAATTTACGAGCTTTGCTTTTCTTTTAGGTGTTTTTCTTTTTGTTTTCCCATCAAGCTTTCAACAGTTACATTTGATGATCATTTGAATACTTTTCTCATGATCATATTGGATCTGGAACGTGTTTCTTGAGTTTTTTGAAAATTCTTACTTATTTTCATTTGTTTTTTTCTTTTTTCCTTTTGTTTTCCCTTTCAGCTTTCATCAGTTGCGTTTGATGATCAGTGGGTTCTTCCCGCATTATCACACGCTCGATTAAGCCTAAATCCATGTAAGGATCACTGCTGAAATGATCTTAAGTTGGTTACAGAATGTTTTGAGCTTTAAGGTATTTGTCTTTCAAGCTTTCAACAGTTTCTTTTGATCATCGATCAAACGATCGATCGATCCATACGCTCGATTAAGCTTAAACCCATTGAAGGATAACGAATCTCTTGGAGTTCTTGAAAAATTACGCTCATCGATGGATGTCAAGTCATGTTAAGTTTTCCACTTAATCTTATCGCATTGTTGCGAATTTGGGAAAAACCTTCTCTCACTCTCTCTCTCTCTCTCTCTCTTTTCGTGAGATCTTCTCTCCCTCTTGAGAAAAAATTAGCTAGCTCAAGTTGTGAGCATTGTGAGGGTTCTTCTACCTTCTTGGATATCCTTGTAGGTAGGGGTGTGTCTCTATATATGCACATAATTCTTAATCATGGCACATTTGTCTTGCCCGTTGTGCTTGTTGTGCAAAATCATTTGCCAATTGTTGAGCTAATTAAACGTGGCACGATTGGGAACCCCCCTACCCGAAAAGGTTCTCAGAGAGAAAGTTCCAAGATTGTTGTATGGCAATAAATTTTAATCAAAAATTGACATGATCGGTGTGTTTAGAGTTGCCTAGAGAGAGAGAGAGAGAGATTCCACATGCCTAGTGGCAATTAGGGTGCGGTATGGTGGGAAAATGTTACGATAGGTAGTGTCGAGGAAGAAGCTCCTTCTAGAAACTAGTTTCCTTAAGTTCGGCAATGAAGCGTTACAGTGAATTTTGTTCCTTGTCAAGTTCCAGCTTTATTTACTTAAGGTTTTCTTTTTTTTTTTTGCCAGGTAGTTGAACATAGACCTGAAGCACAGGGTATGCCTACGTATGTATGTGTGTGTGTGTGTGTGTACTTGCTACACAATTTATAAACTTGAGTTCACTTAAAAAGTTCAAGGAAACGTCGTCTACGATGAAAAAGAAGAAGGAGGAGGAAGAGGAGGAATAAGGAAGCATAAGGACTACCGGTTTTTATTTCGGCTCCTTTTTTCCAACAAATTCAAAGGAGTCAAAAGCCTGGTAGAGCCCTACGAGACTCGTTCGTTCGTTCGTTCCCTTTACTGATCCCGTTTCGCTTTTGTTTGGCATTGCCAGCGACGACGCTTTGACTTGGTTGCATCCCACTTTACCATGTCGCCACGGAGAGACACGCCCTTGCCTTTCAGGATCGCATGTTCTTCGACATTTGTCGCCAGCCTCAGGACCTCAGTCGTCTTGTGAGTCAAGTAAATTATAATAAATAATAATAATAAATAAATAAATAAATAAAAAAATTCGTTGATCTTCAAAGAAAGAAACCCAGAGCAACCCCAGTTTTTTGCCTCTGGAGATTTTAATTCAACGGGTGCACTCTGCACAGGGTTGGAAATCTCATTAATGCGCTGTCAAGTTGGGCGATTATTATAAGCATTATAATAATTATTATGTGCACATACCCTGTGTAGCGTAGTATAAAGGGTATACATTTTATGCTTATATCAACTTTCTTTATATAATATCTCTTTAGTTATACAAGTATGGGCTTTTATATTAATAGTACTTATTCCTTAGGGGTTCTAACATGTATCTTCGTAATTTCATAGCAATCAAAAGGAAAATAACCCAATAATTCCACCCTTTACAGGGTATCTAGCAGTTCGACTGCTCTAGTTGTCATTATAATTCAGTGTTTGGTTTCTTTTTGACGTGGGCCTGACACATCATGTATATAAGCATGTATGTAGTGATCTACAGCCCCTCAAAAGGCACAGGAATTTCGTTTAGACCACAAAAAAAAAAAAAAAAAAAAAACAGTTTGGTTTGAAAACGAAAAACAAATCGAATAAAGTTTTTCCCGCCGTATGTTTAACTTCAGTTTCATCTCTTTTCTTTTCGAACCTGATCCCATTTCAGAGCGCACATCCTGTCCAAGGATCTGTTGGGCTAGTATACATATTTTGACTTTCATCTCGAGCGACTGAAAATATGAGAAAATACAACAATTTGTGCAAACAGAAATTATAATGGGAATGGGATCTATCTAGGTTTTCTAGGATGGGTTCGGCTCGGTTATTTGCATTCACAGGGCGCATCGATTTCAATGGGAACCAAAAAAAACAGAAAGGAAAATCAATAGAAAGAGAGGGATAGGGCGAAAGAGAAAACTATGAATGAATGTGCATATTGATGGAGAGTGAAATTGGAATGGTTAGTGAAAGCAAAGATCCTTTTTCTCTGGCACCCGTTGGAACGTAAATCAATCAGGCACCTCTACACCTCACATTACTTTTTCCCATTTCTCATAGTTCTTTTTTCCCTTCTTCCTCTTGCCATTAAATTAGCTTTACGATGTAATCCGATCGACTGTTGAAATATGTACGATATGTGTACAAAGTGAGCTCCTTCGCTTCGGTAGTAGTCTCCATACTTGTCGTCGACTCAAGTGCCTCCTTATAGCACTACATATCGTATATGCATGAGGTATATGAGGGAAGTATGTGCCCATGTCCTTTTCACCTCCCGTTGGCATCTGTGCACAGTTGTGCTCACATAAATTGACTTTACTCTATTCGGTACACTTTTTGGAAGAATATGAGTGTGTGTGTGTGTGTGTGAATGTGAGTACATGTTGAGTCGCTGTGAATTATGAGTGCACACACATTAAAGAATCTGAAAGAAACTTCAACGGAAATCCCTTGTGGAGCACCAATGTTGAGCTAAGTCTTTGATGTAGTAAAGCCCTTGGGGGTCGCAAGGATATGTCAAGTGGAAGAGTCGAAATTATTGTTGGAAAGTTTGAAAAGTTTTTGAGACACTGTCAGCAAATTTGGTAACTCTAGGTCTTATAGGTTCTGAGATCTAGAGGGTTTTTTAGATGGACAGACAGGCAGACCGATGGACATTTCTAGAACAAAATTCCTTCAGTCTCTTTAAGCACAAGCAAAGATTTTAGAATAATTTTAAATTTCTGTACGATTTAGGTTAAATTCGCACATAGATTGAGGTTAAGTTCGCACATAGATTGAGGTTAAGTCGGAAAACTGAAAGTATAGCTTCGGGAATGCAGTTCAAAGTGAAGATTTCGAAATCTATGTTGAGATATGCATATCTTTCTCTCTTCTAAAGTGGTTCCTCGATATATATCCTGTTTATAAACAATCGGCATGCGCCGAAAGTGTGCGTTCGTGCGGAAGAGTCGAATCCATTCATCGTCGACGTCCAGTTAGCCCAGGAATAGGAAGGGAGGCGGAGGTACAATGAAAGAAAAGCAAAAATTGTAATTGAAATTGAAATTTTCCAGCTCAAATGGGACAAAAACAAAACTCTTCGCGTGGCATAGGGTAGCATGGGATAGAGGGGTGCAGGGTAGCCGAGTACGGGGTGCGGGGTGCGGGATAAGCGCGCACGTGCGCAGGCGCAGGCTATGTATGCAAAGGAATTGAGGCTACCTGAAACGGAATGCGATATATACTATATAGTAGAACTGGGCGTTGGGGGTTGCTCTGTCTCTCTGCCTCTCTCTCTCTCTGTTCCTCCCTCTCCCTCCTCCAAGTGGAATCAACAAATGAATCTATGGCTTTTTTTGGGCGCAAAAAAGCATTGCATTTCGCTGCAGGACACAGTGAGACCGGTTTTGAGCAAGATGAATCGATCGAGCGGGACCCCTCACTTCTCTCTCCGGGCTAATGCCCATTGTTGGCATGTCCCGTGCCCGTGCAGCCCGAGCAGGATAGCCATCGTCATCGTCATCGTCATCGTCCATGCCATTGGCAGCCGCGAAAAACATCTGCTCCTGCTGCAACAATCGCCTCGTCCTGTGGCAATCAAACTATCAGCAAATGGTACGTGCAACCCCTATTGGAGTTTTATGTTGCCTTTTGTTGTTGTTGCTGCTGTTGTTGTTGTTGCTGCTGCTGTGGCATTTTGTCAACAACAAATGTTGTCCACCTTTGCGTTCCGATCCTCTGCGCCGTTTTTGGAGTGTGCGTGAGCGCGCGCGCGTTCGTTATCGACGTCCTCGTCGTCATCCTACGCTTTCCTCGCTTGAGGTTCCAACAGGATTAGTGTTAGGTTATGTGAGAGGGAAAGAGAAAGGAATAGCGAAAGGTAGAGGGAGAGGGAAGCTAGGGCGAAGGGGGGGAGGAAGAGGTAGCTAAAGAGGGAGAGGGAGAGAGAGTGCTGCATTAGAGCGTGTTGCTTTTGCCTCTTGATGCTTTTTAGGCTTTTGTTATTAGGCTCGTTATGCGCTCCCCTACACCACATAAGGCATATTGATTTATGTGGAATTGTCGGAAGTTTTTATAAGCTGAGTAACAAAAAATACCTTATAGATAAAGCACTTACTAAACTCTAGTAAATTATTATTATATTATTTATTATAATTTATTATTATTTACTATTATTTATTATTATTTATTATTACTTATTTTTCTAGTCAATTCTAAAGTTTCTCTTCAATAACCATAGGATATCCAGCTTAAATTCTATACCAAAAACACCCTTTAATTTTATCCCTACTAATTGTAGTGTATACAAATGCTGTCATACTGCACGTCGATAAATGTCCATGCATTCCACCCTAAACAAAAGTTTTATCGGAACTGGCCCAGAGGGTGACAGCAGGAGCAGGCGCGCTGGCGCGCAGGCGCAACAACTGTCAAAAGGGGTGGGTGAAAGCAAAGCAAAAGGAAAGAGGGAGAAGGGGTAGAAAAAGCGAGAACAATACGCGAAATTAATACGCGGAACAATTGCGAATGAAACGAAATCTATTTGAATAACCGATTAGATCGTGAAAAAAAAGCTTTATCCAAACTTGTTGCCAACGGGGTGGTACGGAAAAAAAGGGGACGAGGCAAGCGGGTTGAGTCTCTAGCGCACGCGCAAAAAGGGTTCTTTCAAGGGGAAGGGGAGGGGAGGGGAGACAGCAACAGTGTGTGTGGAAATTATGCAAATAGAGTGCATAAAGGACAGCGGGACAGACTGGTAATTAAAGTGAAACTCGGGTCGGAAATTTTCAAAATAAAATATCACTGAAACAAACTGTAGCATACTGTTAGAATCGACCATATAAATACACTAGAAAATTCCTTAGTAATATTATAATATAAGCATTTCATGGTTTTGGATAAAGTTACATAAATTTTGAAATCATCAACTAAACAAATTGTTATCCTCGATGAAAATACTAAAAATAATATTTATATATGCCTTATTATAATAATATGATATGATAGAACTGATTGTTTCTTATATTAAGTAAATATAGTTCTTAATTTTTATATATTACACAAATTTCCTTTTGGAGTAGATGCTGTAATATCTTCTATATCTCTAGACAACCAGTTGAGTTCACTGAGTCGATTGAAACTAATTAACTTTTGGGTAAGGGTTGTGAAATTTTATGCCATCATTCATGCGTTACACAGTCATCAACAAAATTATAATACCCGCTGCTGTAAAAGTGAATGAAATTCCATAATAAAAAGGGGTTATGAAAAAAATGAAAAAAAAAAATCAACCACTTTAATTTGTAGAACGCGGACCAAAATGACCTTGCAGCAATGTCGAAACCCAGACAGAGTCTCTCTCGGGGCGCTACGTATAGCCAACGTATTGCCGTAGCTGGAACTCTTTGCTTACATATTAATGAGCCGCGTGTGGCATGTGGAATGAGACAGGAGAGAGGAGAGAGAGAGAGAGGGACACACACAAATGAAATCAATGACTTTGCCCGCTGTCCGCGTGTCCCCTATCACCTAGCACCTTTACACGCCGCTGCCCCTGGTCGCCCCTGCTCTGTGTGTGTACGTATGTGTGTGTGTGCCTGCCCCTGCCCCTACCCCTGCCCCGCTTTAACGTGTCCGCGCGCGCTACCCTTGGCCACTGTGTGCGCACGCGCGTTTTGAAGTCGCGCCGCTGCAGGTGTTGAATGAACTGGTTGCGTTACGCCTTATATATCATCTAGTAGTCCGACCCATGCAGGGATGCCTGAGTAGTAGAGTAGTCCACTCCAGTCCAGTCCAGCCATATCTCCAAATGGACCTAAGGACCTGTGGCACAGTGGCACACTCGACGCGACTTGCGCATTTTTAGCATAATTTTACATGTTTAAGGGATGAAAGAAGTGAAAATGATGTGGAGTGGGAAAGGCAGAGAGAGAGAGAGGGGGGAAATTGATGGATCTTAATTAGTACACATAGCTTCGATGCCCAAGTGGAAATTTTTATTTTTATTCGATCTCTGTAAAGAAATATGCACACAAAAAAAAAAAAAAGTTTTCTATACGATCAGTTGAAGTTTTACTTGTGTTTCTTTAAAATTAAAATACATTTATCATATAAATCTATATATATATATATATCTATACGATCAGTCGAAGTTTTACTTGTGTTTCTCTAAAAGAAAAATACATTTATCATATAAATCTATGATATATTATAATTATGTAAATGAGAGTCTATTAAAACCTCTATATAGAAGGTGATTAAAAACGTTTAATTTGGCTTAGGACATGCATTACATCTTGGGGAAAGAAAGGAGCGTGTGTGTTTATGTGTGTTGGGGTGGGGTGGGGGCGTGTACCAAGGTTGAGGTTATATGTACATACATCTTGTCTTATTTCATATTCTTCTTTAGCACAGGATCTCCAATGCCATTATGGGTAGATTTGGCTAGAAATATAGTTAAGCTCGTTGCTTTAAATAATATGGTCGCACAATCTCTTTGTAGATAACAGCAGATCCATTCTTTTCAATTGGTAGCATACACCATATGAGGAAGCCACACTTTATAAGCCAATAAAATGGTATATTATTATCAAGCATATCGGAAAAGTATTCGATAACTGTGAAAATGCCAAATGTGACCCAATATGTTAGCCATTTCGTATAATCCTCTTTGGTACCCGAATCTATGGCATGAATTGATATAAAAGCCGGATATAGTACACCAACAATATTGCATAAAAGTTGTGCTCCATATCCGAATGCCAAGTATAGAGCACAGAATGTTGCAGCACCAAAAAAGATCTTGACACGTTCACAGCCTGTCTTATTTTCCAGCGTATCAAATAGCTTTTTCCATGGCTTGGATGGATCTCGCAAGGATGCATCCACTTGATTCTTATAATTATCAAACCATTCCGTTATCACACATAATTGGGAAGTCATTTTAATTAATTCTCTTTTTTTTTCGTCTTGTTATTTACAACAAAATTTGTTTCGAAAACTCAAACAGATTAAAAATGCCCTAGTCGACAAGTTTCACTAGGCTGGATTTGTTTTGGGGCTATTGATTAATAGAAAACAGCGTAGTCTTTGGAGATTTTTTTATACAAAACAATAATTTCTGATAGCTTAAGTCTCAAGCTCCTGTAGTCTCTGAGATCTTGCATAAAATCTGATTCATTATTTCAAGATTCTTTAGAGTACCTTCCTTAAGGGTTGTATTCTTTATTTCCTACTTCCCCATACGATTATCATTTATAATTTGTGCATGGGCTACTCTTTTCTACCTCTTAATTCGCTATTATTGATCGCTCTTAAGTATTCCTCTTGCTTTTGGGCACCCACTCGTATACGAGCTATTGAAAAATGATTGCAAGGTGATTTGTAGCTATTACTTCCATCTCTCTCTCTCTCTCTCCTGCTGGTCTTAGCTCTTATAGAGGAAATTTAATGATCTTTAACGTCGCTTTGATTCAATGATTTCTGTGTCAAGCATTGATTTCCTGCTCATTTATATGATAACCCAAGCCTGATGATCGTGCTGTGTTGCTCATGATCATGATGATATTTTTTCTTTTGTAGAAAATACATTTGGCGTAATTACCGCAACCCGTTCCCTCCTTTTTTTTTCTTCTCTGATTTTTCTCCTTACACTCCCCTGTTATTCGTGGAAGCCACGCTTCATTGCATCCTTGAGAATTGGCAAAAGAGACGAGACGAAGAAGGTCTCTGGGATTGGAAAATGTTTACGGGCCGCTGCATTTAGCCCGCCCGATGCGGTTAGACCGGGGGCATCCACAGGCTCCTGTTACTACTACATACACTCGATGAGGATTTAAATGCACTTGAATGATCGCTTGAGCGATCGAGCGTCGAGCGCGCCGAATGCGTCAAAAGTGAATTGTAGCTCAAGGATTAAATGCTACTGAAGTATGCCGCGCAGGATCCAGAGACGATCGAGAGAACAGACGATCGCGAAGACGATCGTGAAGACGATCGTATAGTCGATGCCGCCGACTACTTGCTGTCGCCAGTTTAGTGTACTCTACAGGACACTTGAGAGGACTATAGGACAATTAACCTCTAATCGTTGTTGTAGCACTTTCGTAGAGCGTGTGCGCACTGTTTGAACCAGATAAGATTAGATACTATGGTACTACTAACTTGGCTCTGTACCGCCTGATCGTTGTAACAACCTGCACACACGACAAATTATTGCCCTTGCGATAAGATAGCGAATTGAGTTCAGCTGTATAGCGGCAGCTGCAATTCTTCTATCTTCTACTGTTTGCTCCTGTTTTTTATGATTAATCATAAGTCTGTCTATGCAGTTATATAGAGAGGATACTATAGCTTCTTTCTTGGCAATTTCATGGAATCTTATTGCTCCATTGACAGACAGTAGTCTCTCATCCTCCTTCTCCTTTCTGTTTGATTAAATGATTTGTGCATTTATTTTATGTTTTTTTTTTCTTCTGCCTTGTCCATTGTAGCCCAGACAATCGTATGACCAGGCTCGGGCCCCCTTCTATATACATCATATAGGTATGTGATATCGGTAGCCTAAACCTGTGAATGGACTCACTCCCTGATCTCTCTGACCCGTAGAACTGTCTTTCTATTCTTTTGGCGTGTTGCAATGTTTACCCAAAACATGCCCTGGCCAAACAAAAAAAAAACATGGACAAACGCCCCGTTTTTCGTTTATTTTTATTATTATTATCTCTCTTGGTCTTTTCAATTCTTTTCGATATATTTTTGCACTTGTTTGTATTTTTGCTCAATTAAAAAAGTTCCCTCGAAGGTTTTCTTTTAATTTCCTTCACCTTCTCCTTTTTGCTTCTCTTTTCTCTATTGTTCGCTATGCGTGATTTTTGCTTTTACTTCAATTGTGACTCCTTGGGTTACCTTTGGGATTGCTCAATATGCCCACATGCTGTGCGTTTGTTGTGTAGAGGTGTGTGCAGGAAGATTGTACGAAAATAAAAAACCATTGCATGATTTTCTTGGCTCCTCACCCATTCTTCTGGTATTCTCCCTACATTTTCCACGGAAATTACGAAAAGTATTTAACAGAAATAAACTAGATAGCAAGGTATTATACGATTTGCACGATCGTCTTTTCAATTGATTGTTTATTTGACAGTTGGGGATCAGCAGAGGACACAGGTTGGGATAGTTTAGTTAGATATATGTATGGGAATCTAAGAAGAGCAGAGATAATACTATATAGCATGGTATTTTACGATCTGCACGGTCTTTGACAGTTTGGGGAGTGAAAAGAATAGAGTATGAGGCAGTTAAGTTTGTTATAAATATAAGAATTTCTATAGAGCTAAGCTTATATCATATATAGTAGAACTTTGATCATTTTGTATGATCCTCAAGATTCTCTATGTGTTCTTAGGCTTTGCTACTGTAGTTAGGGCTTATTTCTTTTGCTTACCTTTCCTTTGCTTTTCTGTTCTTAACGAAATGTTTATATAAGTATTTATATGGCATACAAGGGCACCCTGTGTTGTTGAAAAAACTACCTAATCCTTTTTGTGCAACAGCCAAAACATTTTCTTAGCTGCAGCTCAAGAATATTGCGCAAATATGCGCACCCAGACAGCATCGCAAACAGTCGCCCCTTATCTTCCAGGCTGTGTCAATAAGATATATCATTTGGGACTCCTATGGTCCTCTATTGTATGGCCTGTACCATTGGCAGAAAACCACAAAAATTGGTACAAAACGCTGTTGTTCCAGCTTCTGGGAATCTGCACTCTCTCTGCTCTCTCTCTCTCTCTCTCTGTCTACTCCTTAAACATCGATCGAAGATTGTCTCACACGTTCGTTTGTCCAACTCTGGGAAAAAATGGAAGAATCAGAAGAATCGCTCACATGTGCGTGATGTTTGTCCAATGTTGCGATTTTGTAAAGCGCAAATATCTACAGTTTTTTATGCAATATCCTTGTCCTGAGTCTATAATGGCCATAGATGTTCCCTGGAATTTTGCGAAAGGATTAACCATGTTGTGCGAGGACATGTAAAAGGGTTTTTTCGCTAAGCTGATGTGATCGGTTGTCGTTGTCGTCGTGAAAATGTTGGGGGAGTGGCAGCTGCAGGGTTGGAGCAGCGGAAAGAGGTAGAATTTGAAGATGATACGATGTTTTATAGATGTTTTATCTATTCTGCTTAGAGACAAAAAAAAAATCTGTTGATTCTTTGTTCAAAAGTATTTAACTGTGTTTTTCGCGAAAATCGAGTAAGAACAAGTCGGTAAGGCGCCGGACAGTAAGACACCCATAGTTCAATTCCCAAAATCCATTACAAACGTTTCACTACTACATTTGGTCCACTCGTTCTTAAAAACTCGCGATTATAAATAAAAAAAAAAAATTTTTTTTTTGAAAAATCATAGGTGGACGGACCTTTAAACAAAATTCCAAAATGTGGAAAAATTTCAAAGAATCCATTTTGCTATTTGCTATCATTCAGGTTATTAAAACATAAACAAAATGTCATTCCGCGTGAAAATCGGTTGAATATTAAGAAAGTTACGATCGATCTAAAATGACGGTACCAGGCCTGTCGAGTGTGTTACATGTCTAATTTTTGGACCACTTCGACATGATTTTTGGGCCAAAATTAAGTATCGTTTAAAATCGATTTAAACAATTGTTTAGTACTAATATTGGCCTCCGCAATCGATTAGAACTATAAACTCGCGATTAAAAAAAAAATAAAAAATTTTTTTGTTCAAAATTCATAGGGGGGACCCTTACAAAAAATTTTCAAAATATCGAAAAATTTCAAAGAATCAATTTTGCTATTTTTTAAATGTAGAATCATTCATGTTGTTAAATCATAAACAAAATGTCATTCCGCGTGAAAATCGTTTGAATATTAAGAAAGTTACGATCGATCTAAAATGACGGTACCAGGCCTGTCGAGTGTGTTACATGTCTAATTTTTGGACCACTTCGACATGAATTTTGGGCCAAAATTAAGTATCGTTTAAAATTGATTTAAACAATTGTTAGGTACTAATTTTGATCTCCGCAATCGATTATAATTAAAAACTCTAGACTTAAAATTAAAAAAAAAATGTTTACTTAAATTTTCGAAATATCGAATCGCTCTTATAAGGCATAAAAACCCAAGAAATTCCTTCTCTATACCATCGTATTTTCTTCATTTCTCTGTTCTCTCTTTCTTCCTTTAGGCATTTCATTAGTCTCATCTTAAAGTAATATGCCGCTATAGCTCTTATGAAAGATATTTCGTATTGGTCTATAATGAAATCCCATTTGATAATCCTGAAGAACTTAATAACCAATTCAAATTATTTTCCTCCTTCCCCTCTCTCTATATGATCCTTCTTCATTTTGCTCTAGTTCTGATCGCGTGCTGCCTGCCTGCCGTCGACGACACTTGAGACTCTATAAGGAGTAGTCCCGGCCTTATCGGGTAGGCGGCTTGTAGTGGCCAAAGGTAAAATGCATTCTCAGATGTTTCGCCGACGCCGCCACCGTCAAGACAACAAGTGTCCGATCGCGATCTTCGGTATGTTTGTTTATTTAACTGTGCACAAATTAGACGACAAGTCTCTCTCTCTCTCTCTCTTTCGGTCTCTCTCTCTCTCTCTCTCTCTCTCTATCTATGCCACTTGACCATTTGTTTTTTGGGACGCGCCTATTTAGATAAGAGCTGAAGCCTGAAACCATGAGGTTCGATCGATCGACTCGAGATCCTTTCGAGTGTGTCTCTGCTCAGCATGTTGCTGATTTTGTCTCAGTTCTGTGCCGCATGTTGCAAACTTAATTCTCTGTCTCCCTGTCTCCTTGTCTGTCTGTCTGTCCGTCTTGTTTCCCTGTCTGTCTGTCTGTCTGTCTGTCTGACTGCATCTGTGTATCTCTCCTGGGTTGAGCTCATAAACATTTTGGCTGCATATACGATCGTTGCGTCTCACGGCGTCCCCTAATTAAGTCATTTTGCCAGCTCGTTACTACCGTCTCTTCTTTGTATTATGGGAGTTTGCCTAGACACCGAAAATCTTGAAATTCCGCATAAATTCTGCGCCTACAAATCAGTTTTATAATGGACTTGCACAAATCAGTAATACACTTGAAAAATAGGGGAGGCGAATACTAGAAAAAGTTGTGAAAACTGTGGAAAATATGTTGGGATAAGACAGTTTAATAGGTTAAGCATTCTATAAAGAATATAGCATTCTTTTATTTGCCTGTCTGCTCGTCTGCCCAACAGTCTGCTCGTCTGTCTATCTATATAAACGCTTAGATCTCGGAGACTAGAAGAGTTAGAGTCAGTAAATTTGGTTACAATACTCGTATGTATTGCGGCTACTTATAGGGTGTTTTAGAATTTAACCACGCCCTCTTACGCCCTAGAGTTTTAGCTTAGTTTTACGGCTAGAAGATTCATTTAGCATTTATTTAGTTGTATTGTAGCTTCTAGTTATGCATTCCATACATTTCTGACTGTACACAGTACAAACTTGATCAACTTATAACTATTTTCTCTGAGTGTATTGCCACTGAGACGCTACGACAACGTTCTGTGCGTTTGAAGCGCAGCGCTATCTGTGGCAACGTGGCGATAACCAGGACGATCGGAAGAGGCAGAGAGAGGCGAGAGAGGAGAGGAGAGGAGAGAAGAATCGGAAACGAGATGCGACTAATGAAGGCAGGGCGTAAAGTGCTTGATTGACATAGACCACACAGGGCCAGGAGGAGCAGGAGGACTTTGAGAAATTAATTTGATAGCAAGCCACACTCCACACTTGAGTCGAGTCTCCCGTGAGTGTGTGTGTATGTGTGTGTGTATCTGTGCAGGTAGCGTTTAGTCTTAGGCAATTCGAATCATTTTGGCCGCTTGTCTTGTTAGGCTAATTGACTTCTTGGCCAGTGGCCAAACTCTTCTTTTGCTTATAGCCAGGGACCACCTTGAGCGTGTTTATAAGTTGTTTGACTCATGATGATGACAAGCCAAATAACCGACAACGAGCCGACAAATGACAAAAACCGCCATCCCCCCGCTCTCTGGCGCTTTAGCAGGCTCAATTAATCAGTTTTAAAGGGTACTTAGCTACAGGTGTATGTGTGTGTGTGTGTGCAGGGTGTGGGAATTTTCTCAACGTTTTTCTGCCTTTTTTCTTTTGGCGAATCACAGGAAGTAGAAAAGAAGCGGAAATAAATTTAATTAAGTAAAATGATCTTTAACTGTGTAGTTAATATGATGATGTGTAGGATCTTTGGATGCCTAGGTACTACTATCTGGCTTATAGCAAGATATTATAGATAATTTGCAGATCTTATACCTTCTTAACTGTGCTACTTTTTTCCCACACCTCTAACTGAAAGAGTACTGCAAGATCAAAGGCTATAAGGCATAACTATTCCTTGAGTTAAGATCATAAATAAGAATTTAACCATGTTTCTGAAAAACACAGAAATTTACAATCCATTGCAATCTTAAGGAATCTATAGTGCAAGTTATAAACCATTTAGTTTCCCAAGCCAGGAAAAAAAAAACGATTTTTGTAGGCGAAACTGAAGCAGAAGAGCAGAGATATCTCTTTTGCCCTGGTTCCACGCCCCCCCCAACATCACTTTATCATCCAAGGTATTTAGGATCGTTTTTTTTATAGTAGGGAGAGCATATCAATGTCAACATATCAATTTCATGTGTTTCATAGGAAATTGTCAACACAAACAGAACGAAAACAAAACGAAAACAAATCGAAATCGAAATCGAAATCAAAATGAGATGAAAGTGAAATCATATATGGGTCGTTGCACAATGATATTGATCTGAAGATCTACGCCCCCCTCCCCCTCGTATACCCCTGTGTTCTACAGCTACTGCCTGGCTACTGATTGCATAATAAAACGCCCACAATCGTCTAGATAGAGGACAACAACATGGGATTATAAATCAAATGTGGAGGCGCGAGGCAAGAGGCAAGAGGGGCACCTGCATGAGGAAGAGGTACCTTGCGACTACCTGAGCACGGGTTAGACCGATGATGATCGAGAGAGTGAGATCTCTCTTGTCTGACTATATCTTGTAGCTGACATCTATTCCTTTGGCTTAATTAGAAAACCTGCGCTCTTGACCATAAATTGAGCCCTGCAACCCTGTTGTCCACCTCCCCTCCTCCTTCTGTACCCCTGCTGTTACTTTGTCAAGTGAAGTGAAGTGATATAATGAAAATACAGTATTTCTGTTACATAAATTATAAATATTTTTGTTTGTTGTGCTCGTCGAAATCATATCACAAATAAAGGGGGGGCTGCCGTAAGAGGGTCCCCCTTTTTTTTGTGGCTCGAGGCTTGAGGCAAACGGTAAAGCAGGGACGGGACTTGTTGCACCTGCGATCCTGGCGCGCGCATCCTGCATGCAACAGGAGCAGGTGCGATCCAGGACCCAAGTGAAGTTACAACTTACAAGAGAGAGAGAGAGAGAGAGAGAAGAGAGAGCAGGAGAGAGCCATAGCTGCAGGCTTCGTGCAGCTTGTGCCACATTAACTGCATTTACCATATGACCCCATGCTATGACGTCAGCAATACAGAGAGAGAGAGAGACACACTCTCATCATTATTATGAAACTTCCTGCCCCAAATGACGAGCGGAAATCACACAAAAATGAGCTTGCTTTCCGCTCCAGAAGTGCGCAGACAAAAGAAAGAAGGGGGGAAATCTCTCGTTTTGCCAAATTGAAATGCAATAAAATTTACACTTGCAACACGGCAGCAGCAGCAACAGCAACAGCAACAGGTACGACGGCAGCAATTGCAATCGAACTCTGGACTAGGCCCTCTGCTTTTAAGTTAACAACATTGGTAAATGGCAAATGGCAGCGGGCAGAAGCAACCAGCATAGTGGCAGCAGCAACAGCAGCAGCAGCATCAGCAACAGCAACAGCAACAGCAACAGCAACAGCAGCAGCAACAGCAGCAGCAACAGCAGCAACAACGAACAATGCAACAAGTTGTTAATAGCAAAGGCGTGCACCAGACAAACTTGTCCAGTTTGGTTTCTACCAACTTTTTCTTATATAACTTTTCAATGTATAAACCAATCGTTATCAAATTTGTAGCCAATATTTCTGGGGTTATAATTACTGTACACTCAAAAAAATGAATCTAATTAGCCTAACAAATAGGCTAATAATTCAATTTTTACTGTTTTGCAATATCAAAAATGAAAATTCTCAAGCAAACTTGTTTAGTGTGCAATAATAAGACGTATATCTGCACAATTTGATAGAATTTGCCTTTATGGTCTCTCTCAGATAACACAGATTTGGTTATATCGTCTCTGTTGTTGATGCTGAACAGGAATATATATATTTTCTGGAGTTGTAGATGCCTGCTTTGGCTATAAAACTCGCTCAATTTTGTTGGCTGTGAGGAATTAGGAAGGAATACAGTGAGCTACGAAGAGACAAGCAGACAGACAAGCAGACAGACAGACGGACAGACAAGCAGACAGACAGACAAATAGACAGCCTAGAAGACAGACAGACAGAGTGCTCTACACTCGATATCGACATTGAAGTTGAGAGAGAAACGACGTTTTCCGTTAACATCAATCTTGAAGATCGGCAGTCAGAGAGAGATAGAGGGCGAGAGAGGCTGAGAGAGCGAGAATTAAAGATCGGGAGTATGTCTGTCTGTGTGTGTGAGTGTGTATGATAAACTGCAGGTCTAACTAAATGACCTGAGGACTATTGTGATATTTTATTGTATTAAATCGCATCCGACACACGACGACGAAGACGCTGCTGCTGCTGTTGCAGAGTCTTCTCGATCGCAAAGAGATCGCAAAGAAACTAAGGAACGAGTCGAGTTGAGACAGGAAGCGCCAACTTGCGTCGATCTTTAAGCGTGTTATTAGTGTTTCGGCATATTTATTTATTATCATTTTGCTAAACTTGATCAAGCCAAGACCTCGAGAGGAAGAGAGAGAGAGGGGAAGAAAGAAAGAGAAGGAAGAGCAAGGGGCGCGATCATGACTGACAGAAAAGCAACTGCAGTGAGGCTCAATCAACCTTTGATTACTTAACTTTTGCCTCTCTGCCCCAAGGGAGACAGTTCTGCGGAGAATTGATGACATAACTTTGCGGAAGAATTCTTCTGCCTTAATTCTTGATTTTTTCTTTTAATTTTTTATTTTTTTGCGTTGATAAATTTCCAAAATACGCGTAATTTCTACATTTAAAGTGCAAGTGCTGAACTTTTGAATTGGACTCGAGGGGATTTCCGTCTGTCTCTCTCTCTCTCTAATCGTCCTTCGCGCGCGTATGCTGTCTCCAAGATCATTGACCGCTGATGGGGGGTTTTTAGTCGTAACAGATCAAAAGATCTGGGGGAAGTGAGGTAAGGTAGCCAAAGGAAACTGAAGATCAGAACAATTAGTTTAATTATGCTGAGAACACGGGCTGCATTTTTTGGCATGAGGTGACAACGATGCGACATGATGATGAAGAGCTCTCGCAGGCAGGCAGGCAGGCAGCTGTCCCCCAGTTCGCCCTCTCTCCCTCTCTCTACTCCTCCTTGGGGGCAATTGGGTAATTTTAGCTGTGCAACTTGTTAGCACCGGGTCCCGCATGCGGCATGCTGCCTCATGAGCCTGCCTCATGCCTCATGCCTCATGCTCTACTCAAGCTGTCAGCTGTCCACACAGTTGACGTCGCGCAAGTCAAGCTCAGCCCCCGAAACTCGACTCGACTCGACTCGACTCGAGAGAGTCTTCTCTCTTTTCTTTCCATATCATTAGTTGTAATTGATCCTGTGTGATCTTTTGATTTTGCGTCAACGCTGACGGTTTTTTTTCTCCACTTTTTTCGCTTTTTTTTTTTACCTTTTTTTTTTTTTTTGCATACGGCGCGCGCGACGCAGCGACTTGTGGCACGTACACACACTCTGGCTGCCTTCTAGACTGGGTTCCATCCCGCTGTCCTGCCCCTCATTAACATGATCATCAACGCTGTCGTATTTGCTTGTGGTGTGTGCGCTCGCTCCCATGCCAAGCAAATTAAAAACTCGAGTTCCTCCAACCAAGAACTGGCTCTACTACGAGGAGAGAGAGAAAGAGAGAGAGGAGCGAAGTGAGGGTGCCCCCATGCGCCAGAGAGCGTACGATCGGAGAGCTCCTCCAGCTTCTCTCAGCTGGCATTTATGCTGGTAGTGCCCAGTAATTGCCTGGATCCTTTTGCCATCGTTTAAATAGCTACTGCGGGCGAATATTTAACTAACTAAGTGCTGTCAATACCTGCGGTATTGCTGGCCCTTCCTCTCCCTGTCTGTCCCTGCACCTGCCGCACCTTTACCAACTTAGCTACCTTCTTTTCCGCTTCAACTTTGTTCTGAGTATCTGCCCAAAATTAAAGCATTTTCAATTTGCATTTGAGCAATTGATGACGGTGTGGCCTGTTTGTGTTGTTAGTTGACTGCCTTGGGGATACCCTGTAAAGTAGTAAAGGAATTTTAATAGAGTTAAATGTAATATTTGTTTATATATGGCATAGTAGAGTCGCCTTGTCTGTCTGTCTGCTTGTCTGCCCGTCTGTCTGTTTGTCTGTTCGTCTATAAAATCACCTAGATCTTAGAATCTAAAAGAGTTAGAGTCACCAAATTTGATTATAATACCTATATGTATTCCTGTGACTTAGAGTGTGTTTTTTACTTTTGCCACGCCCTCTTGCGCCTCTAAATATTGATAAATATGAAACTGCAGACTTAATTTGTCAGCTAGAGCGTTCATATATGGTTTTTGCTTTATATATGTATGGTATATCAACCACATTTGATATAATATTTTTTCCAGAGTAACTGCAGTATCTACCCCAGCTGGATACCCTTTGAATAGAGCATTTGACTGTTTTTTTTTTGTCAATAATGTTTTAATTTATATGCTACAGCAATTTCTGATTGGCAATCGTTTAAATTGGGTTGGGCCCACTGTGCCTGCGGCTATGCGGCTAAGTGGGCAGCACTGTGATAGCAGTTCGTTACGCTAACCCCCCACCCCCCTTGCGGAACTGACTACGCCACTGTGTGTCATTTTGGTTGATGGGAAAATTTGACAGATATAGAGAGACAAAAGATGAGGTAAATGCAGGAAAACGTTAAAGATAAAGGGAGGCAGAGATACAGGAAGATACACAGAGAGAGATTGAGCTGTAAATAGTACTAAATATAACTGCTTTCCTAAGTTAAGATACAATATTATGATGTACGGATTCTTCACTTAATAAATAATAAATAAAAAAAAAAACTAAATATAACTAGATATAGTCTGCTAGCTTGTGGCATGTGGCAGCTGAGAGATGCAACGATAACATTTGCTACATTTCAAGTTGTTTACAGTTCGTGCAACTTGATTGAATGGTTGCACTCATCAGGGGCCACACGGTAGCTCCCTGACTGACTGACTGCCTGCCACACGAAGTTGCCACATGCAGCCTGTGTGCCAGGTGAGAAGCCACCGCTGCTGCTGATGCTTTCCATGGAAATGGCAGGGTTAAATCTTGGAAGCGCCGTTAGGAGATCAGTTTTTGGGGGGGAGCAGGAAGGCGTGCTGCAGTCAAATAAAACAAACGGTACATTTGTAGCAGCAGCAAGCAGTGTGGCAAGTGGCAAGTGGCAAGTGGCAGAAGCGGCGGCGGCGCCCAGCACGTTGTTGTCCTATCGACAGGCCGGCATCGCTTGCACCTTCGCTTCTTTTTGGGGGCTTAATACGAGTAATCGCAGCATGGTGTACTCCAGGCTGTGGCAAGTGGCAATGTGATGAGTTGCCAAAGCAGCAGCCTCATCTCTGGCTGCCGTTGATGATGATGATGACGAGGAAGACGAAGATGTTGCCACCGCTGCTGATGGTGTTGATTGTGCGCCAGTCAAGTGTAAGCTGCACATTAGTCAAAAAACCAAGAAAAGCAAAAAATAAAAGAAAAAAAAAATGCTGAAAAAACGGCTAAAAAAAAATTTTACGAAAACAACCGCAAAACACACACACACAGACACACACTTGGATACAGGTTGCACTGAGAACTTAAGCGGCTTAAGCACAGCAAGGAGTCTCTCATGAATGAAAGCCCAGGCCAGACCTCTCCTACCCCTCCTTACTCCCTTTACTACCTTTACCTCTTCTACCCCCCCTCTTTCGTACTGCCCTGCAAAACTCGATTTGGCCAACAGGTCAGCGACGCGTCGCTCTGATCGTTGTTGTGTGATCGTCTAAAATGGAACTGGAATTTAAGCTCAGCATTTGTTGGGTCTGTCTGGCTGTCTGTACCGTCTGTCTGTCTGTCTGTCTGTCTGTCTGTCGGTCTGCCTGTCTGCTCGTCTGTCCGCTTGTCTGTCTGTCTGTTCGTCTGTTCGGCTGCATTTTATAGGGTTATATGAACTTTGAGCTGCAGTTTGTTGAATTTTTGTACTGAAAATTGTATAATTCTTACTTATTTACCAAGATCATTGTTTCAGTTAGTTAGGATTCGTTTTTCATACTTAAATATTACATTTACTATATAATTAATTATATAATGATCCATGAGTTCTATATACTAAGTTAGTTAGTTAGGAATCTAGCGTAGACTTTTCAAGCACGGAACTAAAGTATTTATGTTAAAAAAGTGTATACTTTGTTAATAGCCCTGAAAATACTTTAAAACTTGAGAAAACCTCTTAATTTTTTAGAAATAAATTACAAAAATATAATAAATTAAAAAAAAAACAAGAAAGCAAGGCTACCTTCGGCTTGCCGAAGGTTTTATACCCTTGCAGTTGTACACAGCTATATGTAATAGTACTCAGATTTTCATAAAATTGAAACAGGTACCTTCCTTAGGCCGATCGTTGATCGTTATAAGTTATAAAACTTCGATTTTGATGAAACTTTAATATTAAGGACATACTTAGATTTGGATGTGGTAAGCCTGATAGCTATATCTTGAAATATAACGAAAATCAACCGATAGGCTCCATGACAGCTGTACGATATATCAGTCCGATCTGGCCCGTTCCGACTTATTTAATGAAGGCAGAAATAAGAAGCTTGTGAGCCAACTTTTATGAAGATAGCTCAATAACTTGGGGACTAATTTGCGTTGCAACAGACAGACGGACTGACTGATTGTTCCTATAACAGCTATAGAATATAAACGTCTGAGATATTTAAATGGAAAAAATAAGGGCGGGTTACTGTATAACATTAAAAAGTATTGATAATGTGCTGTATTTCCAAGAACAAAACAGGTTTGCATACAAAAACCCTAATTTCAGCCGATTGTTCCTATGGCAGCTATATGTTATAGTGGTCCGATTTTGATACAATTTTGACAGCACATTAGGAACGTAATAAGAATAAGATTTGCCAAATCTTGTTGCAATATCTTGAAAAACAACAAAAATCGGCCGATAGTTTCTATGACAGCTATACGATATATCGGTCCGATCTGGCTCGTTCCGACTTATTTACAGCTCGCAGCAATAAGAAGCTTATATGCCAAGTTTCATGAAGATAGCTCAAAAACTGAGAGACTAGTTTGCGTTGCAACAGACGGACGGACGGACGGACGGACGGACGGACGGACGGACGGACGGACGGACGGACGGACGGACGGACGGACGGACAGACGGACATCCATTTTTGGACTCCTCTGTTTATGCTGATTCAGAATATATATACTTTATAGGGTCGGAGATGTCTCCTAAGGTGCGTTGCAAACTTCTGGCTAAAATTAATATACCCTCTGCAAGGGTATAAAAAAAAGCATACAAAAATAATATATGATTAAAAAGTTGTATAGTTTGTTAAGCGCTCTGAAAAGACTTTAAAACTTAAAGAAAAATAAAAGCCTTTATTTTTTAGAAAATCTACCTACTTAATATGTGGTTATAGGGTATACATGCGTCGTTATGCCTAACAGCGCCGGCTGCAGCTACCAATTTTAATTATGAACAGAGGCGGCAGTCAGCCTAAGACGTGCGCCTGCGCCTCCGACTCCAGCTCCAACTCCAACTGCGACTGCGATTTCGTTGCCGACTTTGACTCCGTCTGCAAAAAGCGAATCCAAGTTGGAAATGGGACTGGAACTGCCTCTGCCTCAGCCTGGTCTTAATCCACTTGTTCAAACGCTGTTGATATTCATATGCTTTGTCAGTTGATTCGCTAATATGACGTCTGATGTGGCTGCCGTTGCTGGTCGTGTTGCCCCATCGCGTTGCACGTTGCACGATGCTGGTGCTGGGCTGCGAAAATTTGCACTTTTGACTTGCGACGCACAAAACTTTTAATTTTCGCGGATGAGGTAAAAATAAATAAAGCTTGAATAATGGGCTAAGCTACCGCAGAGCAGCCCAGGCAGAGGAGGCATCCCAGGCAGCAGCTGGAGAGGAAGCACGACAGGCAGCAGGTTGAAGGAGCTAAAGTCACTCATTAAACACAATTTCGATGGGGCAACGCGCCAGGCAGCTTGAGCAATTTACTTGAGAACTTTTTGGGTAAAGATTTGCGGTTATTGTGGATTTTTGGTGAGGCTGGCTATCGGGATCAGCAGCAGGAGGAGGAGCAGGAGCAGGAGCAGGAGCAGGAGCAGGAGGAGTTGCTGTGGTATTTGATTTGTGCGCGATTTGATTTTGATTTTTATGTTGTGTTATGCTGCTGTGTTGCACGTGTTTGAAGCAAGTTGGTGTTGCGCACTCATCAGCGATAATGATGGTCAATTATAGAGAGAAAGATGGAGAGAGAATCCCAGAGAGAGAGGGAAAGAAAGAGAGATAGCGCCTTTCACAAAACGGAAGGGAACACTCACAAATTTGTGGCAAAAAATCCAAGAATTTTGGAAGGCAAAGCAGCTTAATATGCTCTAAAGTTGATATACTTAAGCTAGAGCGTTGCCAGACTATCGAAACTGAGCTGGCATTGCAGATAAGCTGCTTAAACTTAGTATACATACTAACAGAGTTGTCAGAATAAGTATAGCAAGAGATCAGCTGCAGCAGATCTGTTATTAGCCTAGTTTAGCGAGAATTAAGCAATCCAGACTAGCTGAACTCAGCTCTCAGCGAAGATATGCTGCTGAAATTTGGTATAGATACTTCTCGAGAAGCCAGCAAGCGTATATAACAAGATCAAATGAGTAGCTCTACTATAAGCCTAGCGAAACAGCGAATTACGTATGCCAGGCTAGCAGAACTCAGCTCACAGCAAAGATATGCTGTTTAAATTTGGTATAAATACTACTCGAGTGACCAGTAACCATTGTAACTGAAGAACTACATAAGTTTTTATAGAAAAAAAACTATAGAAAAAGAGTATATATAAGTGCCAATGCCTTTTCAGTGTATTTGCACTTCGTTGGCTCCCCACACAGAAAGAAATATAGAAGTTCTTATATAGTAGTTTTTGCCGCTTATATCCACTGCAAGTTGTCAATGAACCAATTGATATATGGTCGGCGGTTTTATTCGTTTGTCTTCTAATACCGCATTACTTCATTAAGGTAGCGCGGTTCTTTTAATTATGCGCAAGCGCATAAGAATTTTAATTTGAGTTGGAGCCCCAAATGGGAACCAAGACCGTCTCTTAACCCACTCCCGCTCCTGCTCCTGCTCCTGTTCCACTGTGTGTGCAATTCATTGTCAGCAAACAAATGCGAAAAACTGTTGATGAATGCGCTGAAGCCACGCAACTTCAGCTTCTTCTTCTTCTTCTGGATGGATGTGGAGGAGGCTGCATGGTCTCCTCTATGGCGCATTATGTGCACAAATTAATTTATGTGCAAGGGTGGAGAAGGGTGTCAGAGCAGTTACCCAGCAAAGTTGTGCGCTATAAGGGGTGGCATGAACGCAAGTGTTACCTGAGCTGGCGCCATCTAGCGGCTGTGTGGGTTAGCCCGTTTTATTATTTTAGGCTTGGTTATTGTCTTTTATAGGGTATGGTGGGGTAAAGTATTATTTTTGTAGCTAAAAAAAAGCTAGTATTGGACCGTATAGGTGTACTCTTTGCTCTTTTTTAAGTCGGGTTTGCTTTGAGCTTACTGCTTATGTCCATAGATGGCGCCACTTGATTTTGTAGGGCTGAAACGGTTTCAAGCCTGTTTGCCTGCATTTTGGGCTTGCCTTGTTTACAGGGTATCAGCTGGCCTGCGACTTTTCTATGTTCATTTCAACAGCTTAACGATTGCTTCACACCACAATTTGTGCTGCCATTCACAGAGCTGTTTGTACCTCCCTACCGGGTACCCTCTCAGCACTACCTACTCTACGCTCTACTCTCCTCCCTTTTGCAGTATCTGCTCCACTGTCTACGTCTCTAACTGTTCCACAGTGCAGTCTACTCTGCACTCCCCAGATCGCTGCTCTGATCACTGCCCCGCTCGCTCCCCTGCTCGCTCCCCTGATCCCTACACTGTTCACTCCAGTCTTCACTCCTCCGATCTCTGCCCTGCTTGCTCCCCCTGACCCCTACACTGTTTACTCCACTGATCACTCCTCCGATCGCGCTGCTCTGTTTGTTTATTTGTTTGTTTGTTTTTTTTTTTTTTTTTGGTTTTTTTGTTTCTTGGGCTGCCTGTCTGTGTGTTGCTCCCTGCGCAATTACGCGCTGCACTTTGGCTGCCTTTTGCTTGATTTTTGGCCAACACACACACACACACACCTGGACTCGCTTACACAATTCAAAATGTTCGTGTTTAAGCGCTATTAAGTGGCAAAAATCGCGCGCGCAGCCACTTTTAGATGAGGGGGAGGCTCCCATGGCATCTCTCCCTCTCTCACTCTGTGGATGAGCCCGTCGAGATGCTGAGGATGTGCTTAAGCAGGCACAGCCACAGCATGTCGAATGTGACCACGCGCATGCTCGCTCAGTCAACGGCCTGGGCCGCCTGCGTGTTGCTTATAATTAAAAAAAACATGTCCAGCTTGAGCTGGAAGCTGGGAGCAGGAGCAGGGCCAGTAGCAGGGCGGGATTGGCAGCGGCTTTGGGTGTACAAAACAGCAGAATCAACTTATTTGCCTTTTCCATTGAAATAATTAGTTCAAAGTTAAATATTGGCTGCATGCGGCGATGACGTGCGACAGGGCGGAGCAGCAGGAGGAGCAGGAGTAACTGCAGCAGGAGGAGCAGAAGTGACGCTAACCCAAGATCTCTGCGCTCTGAGCCATGGGGTCTTATCGCATTTAGGCGCGGAATTAATCGATTTGCGTACCGGGTGCGAAAACATTGGTGCGGCTTTAATTGATGCATGCACAGCACGACAATCTGAGAGACAGACAGAGAGAGAGAGTGTGAGAGAGTGAGAGGAAGAGCACTGATCGTGATTGGATAGAGCTGTAAAGCTATTGATTAGGCTGGGGCTGAGGCTTCATATTAAATTGTCGACGCTTATCGCAGCGTGTCAACAAGGCAGATTAAGCGAGGCAGTTCGACAGATCGACAGCTACGGAGAGAGAGAGAGAGAGAGAGAGAGAGAGACATGATCATGATCACGATCAGTTGAGGCTAAGCAAAGTGCTTAGTTATGTTAGTTAGAGTAATTGAGCAGTGTACACGTTGAAAGCTCATTAAGTGTTGCAAAATCTCATTACTTGCTTGCTAATCGGACTTAAGATCACTATCGCATATTTGAGATTACGATCGCGAATTTCCACACTCTCACAACTTCATTAAATATAGTTAGAAACTCATAGGATAAAGCTATATTTTTAATGATTCAAACTCTATATTGTGAATCTAGGACATTCAAAAACGTTGAAGTTCTCATGCTGATGTCTGGCCGATTTTCAGGATCCTCCAAAGACTCCCAGTACTCCTAACTTCCTTAAAAATGATCAGTTTCTCTTAAGGAACGACTTTCCCTTCCCATGCCTTGATTTCTAGATTGATTCTGCATCAAAATATTGTCAATCAAGGATATTCAAATTTTGTTTGGACTTTTCATGCTAATGTCTGGCCTGGCTATCCCCATGTCAGGACCCTTAACTTCTTTTGAAACTAGAAACTAACAAGAATTCGAAGTTTTTCATATCTTACTTATCTTACGAAACTTTTTTGTGCTTTTCTTTTTTTTATTGTAGATTCCTTGCGTTCTTTCTTTGGAGGTTTTATGGCTTTTGGCTAGTTTTGTTGGATTTTTCCATAGTAAGGACCACCTTGAGCTCTGTGTGTGTTGGGCACAGCGGGCTGGCTGGCTGGCCGGCTGGCTGGCCGGCTGGCTGGCCGGCTGGAGTGTGTGGTCCAGGACAACAGGATGAGGATGCGGATGCGGACAATGCGCAGTCGATGAATTGCATAAAAGTAATGAACCCAAGTCAAGACATTGCCCGGAAGAAAGCCAAGGCAGGACAACTCAATTAACTGAAAGGGAAGCGCGAGAAAGAGAGAGATAGAAAGAGAGAGAGATACGTATAAGTAGGTGGACGATAATGGACCAAGTGCTGTCTGGCCAACAATTTCCGGAGTGAGTGAATTGAATTGTCAGCGAGATATGATGAGGAATGAGCAACAATATGAGGGAGTAGAACCCACACACGATGAGATCGGTTGAGGCAGCACAGCTGGAGGGTAAGTGAACTTCCATATCTTGTGTGTCAACCACTTTTGGGGGATCTCTTCATCTGGACGGATGTCCGGCAAACTCTGTGGTCAAACGAGTCTCTACTCTAGTTGAAATTTGTTGATTTTTTGGGGAAGATGAAATTCAGCGACTACGCTGACAACGAGATCACGAGTCGTTGATCTAATTTATGGCACATTCCTTTATATATAGTGCCATAAAGTCTATACCGACGATCGTGACACGCGTTAGAGTTTACCTAGAAAAATTCCCCTCCAAAACTGCAAACAAAGAAAATGAAAAACCCAAAGAATAAAAGAAAAGAAAAGATGCTTCGTCTATATATTCTTTTTTTTTCGTATTTCGCCCATTGTTTTGCCATTTGATGCGTGTGAAAAGTGAGAACAATGGGAAAACTGCGCCCAAATACGTTTTCAATTAGAAATTTACGATTGTCCCTCGCATTGTTCGGTTCAGCCAAAACAACAAAGCGCGTGCTCGGCCTGACTGCATATCAAATTCATTAGGGTGGACCGAGGAGGACCTTACGGCCAGACCATATACCACATCGGACTGTCCACTGAAGCTTTGACTTCCCCCGTTGTTTTTCACACCTAATCACGTGCACATTTCGCTTGATACCCTGTAAATGTTGCAGTTTTGAGAAGTAATCAGTTGCGCTCATGGGACAATACAATACCCATTTGTCTTTGGGCGCATAAAATACGTAAATTCTTTATAAGTAGATGGGTAAATTTTGGGAAAATTTGCAGGCAAAATCTGTGCAGTTTTTTATGGATAAATAAATTATCTAGCGAGAGATACATTTACTATAATTATTAAAAATTAGAAATTATTATATTATGTTAATATCGTATTTAAAAATCATATTATGTTAAAGATATAAATGAAAAGAAGCTTCTAAAGAGCATACAGACATATTTCTGTCTTACTATTCCGCTCTTCTACTAGTAAACCCAACTTACTTGTTTTCTTTTCCCGACCGATCGTACCGATCTTCACTGCATTTTCGCTCGTTTCACGCATAAAAATTAATACGCATTTTTAATCGTTCAGCTGCGACTGGAACTGCGATTGGGACTTGTTCAGCAACGGGTTGGGTTGGGTTGGGTTTTTGTTTTATATATGTATATGTGTTTCTCTGTGTGTTGATTTATGTCTGGCTATTCATGAAGTATATAAAAATTTGTCAACTTTAATTGAATTTACAATTTTAGAATATTTTCGCAAGGAATTTTCGCAAGTTAAGAATTTTTATCATGATTGAAATGTGTCGATTGGGAGAATGGGAATGCTGCAAGGAATGCTGTAGGGAAATCATAACGATAAGGAAAAACTTGCAAATAACGTTGGGTTACACAGTGAAAACTATAAAGACATTAAATTTAAGGTGACTATACTAAAAATATCTGAAAAGGTAGCAGACCCTATATACGTAAAAAGGTTTACTCATTACGTAATGTCATAGAAAATTTGATGGTACCACATTAATCATTTTTGATGCGTCATCCTAGGATGGACGTGGATACTATCTTGCTCCTTACTTTCTTTCAGTTTGTTTTTTTCTAGATTTATCTCGCAGCATCCTTGCATAACTTTGTCGTTTCCCAACACCACAAATTCTTTTACGAGCATAACTAATTTCTTTCCCTGCTTCTCTTTCCTGCTTCTTTCTTTTCCTTGTTTTACGACTTTCACCTACCGCAGTCGAAGTCGCGTTAACCCTTGCTGAGCCTCAATTAGTAAGGACAAATGCAACAGGACACTCACTCGGGTTTGATAGTGTCGGTTTAGGATGTGGATGTGTGTAGTAGCTACCGTTGTGATCTCTATCATTGGGTAGAATGGTTAATTGGGAATTAGTAGTAGCTAAAAAAAACCACACACATAGAGAAGAGATATATCCTTTACCATTTTATCCTGCTACCACTTTCTTTCGTAATTAAACCCGGCTCGACCTAATGAAATGTTCCATCGTTTTGGGCCACACGCGCCCAGGCAGGCAGCCTGAAAAAAAAAACAACCAGGGTTGCCAATGTGGGTCAAGAGTGTGAGAGTGTGTCTGTCCCTGTCTCGCTCTTGGGAGCTTGCTTAATGCCAGTGATGATGGATATACATAGTAAGCAATTGTTTGTTATTAACGCACCGTTCTGTAACTGTTTCCTCTCTTTTTTTTCCCCACATACCCTGTACGCGGTATGGTTAAGGGGTATGCCAAAGTTTCATCATCTTGAATTTTACCTAATATATTTATATTTTAGGATATATACTATACATATGCTGATCCTTGATATTAATAATTTAACTATAAGAATATTATGTAGAATTCTATCAAATCTTTCTATAGTTTTCTCTATTGATATATTACACATAAACTGTATAATAACTATGTCTTTCAATATTTAGATTAAATGTTAAATAAAAAAATATCTCAAGTCTTTGTAAGGTACTATCTAGTCGCATATACCCCTCATGCTAATGATGGGTTCTTTTGCGTATTTCGGCACTCTTTTGGAAACGGTATCCAAGGCGATATCGTTGCAGGATTATGCGCACGCCGTGATTGTAATCTTTCAGTGCCTTCTTCTTTGGAACTCTGGAACCGAAAACTGGAGCTGGGAGACTGGGAGGAGATTGGGTATATACTTCGAGAGATGGGAGAGATGGGTTGGCACGTTGATCGATAGCCATCACAACTCACTTGATGGGGCCGATCAGTTGCAACTTGTTTTCAGCAAATTTCTGTTGTTGCTTTTCGTATTTCTTTCCGCTTCGTTTTCATTTTTTTTTTCTTTTTTTTTTTGCATAAAACGCGCCTCATTTGCTTTACATGCCACACAAAAGTCGAGCTCGAGTTGAGTTGAGTTTTTAAAAAGCGTTCAGCGCCGGCGTCGCCAGCCTCATCAACTTCTTGTCCAGCGCGAGTGAGTGAGTGTGCCTGTGTGGAGACCACCCAGATCGTCGATATTTACCACCAAGGTTGCCCCACGTTCCGGCTGCTCTCGATCTCTCGCTATCTCTCTCTCTCTCAGCCCTGAGAAGCGTGCTCCATGCCTTACAAGTCAAGTTTCGGTGCTGCAAATTAGAAAAATGTTGCATGAAAATCAATAAAAGCTAATGGACCTTCATTTGGGGCGTCACAAGAAATTACAATCGATCGGTAAACACAAAACGTCAAGTCTTTAGCCTACCTCTTTCCTTTTCCCGCCTCTACCTCTGGGCTAGTCCATTTTGGCCCAGAAAAAAAAAAAACAATGTGAGATAATTGCAAAAAACACAAAATTTTTGCTTGGCCATCGAGAAAAGTCGCAATACCCATTATAATTTTCTTCTTTTAATTTTTTTTGTTTTGTCTTCTTTTCTTCACTTATGTTGTCTCAAATTTTAAGCGATTTCCGCCCCAGAATTTTGTGCCTCATTTGCCTAAGTAAAAGCCTTTTTTGTACTGATTTTGTACGTACAAATTGCCCCCCAGGGCGAACGTAATAAACTTAATTTCGGCAGTCCATAAGCGTTGTTTGCTCCACATATATCGCTAAAGGCGAAAAATCGATTAAGATATGTGTGTATTTAATGTGAGTACAGCGTACTGTTTGCAGAGTGGCCCCACTCCTTATGAAGGGGGGTTCCTTGAGGAGTTTTCGTTTAAAATTCTGTATAAAATATAAACTAATTTTCTTGATTTTTATTGAAAGGTTAGAGAGGTCTGTTAGGTCTGGGAAGGTAAGGTAGGGCTGGTAGCATGGATGAGCCGTAAGTTCAAATTTCTAGAAGTTTTTTTTTTGTGATCCTAACTCTATCAAGAGATTAACTATGAAGAATATAATGCTCAAATCGATTATTTAGAATGTTATGACTGTGGAAAGTTCAGATAATTTTTTAAGGTCTCTGAAAGTACTAACAAAAATTTTAAAAATCTTATTTCTTAATTTTTACTCAATTTACAAGTAAAACTACGAACATAATGATATTCCAATAGAAAATCACATAGTTTTTGACAAAGTTACGATTGTAAGAAGTCTAGAAATGGTTTCTAAGGTCTTTGAAGGGAAGACCTAAAATTCCATCCTTTTCTTTGTTGGTAAAGAACTGTATAAATGAAATATCCATATATTATATCCCAAGTGCTCTTAAATCGATCATGTATTTGGCACTAGAATTCAATTATGTCTACTGGGGATAGCTATACCTCTCTCTCTCTCCCTCCCCTCTCTCTCTCTCTCTCCCACTATATCAAAAGCACACACAAGTACAGAGATTGAAACTCTCCAAAGCCAGTTTCCAAAGAAGGTGTGGGGAGGGGAAGGGGCGTGGCAAAAGTGCAAACCAATGCGCAAAGCAAATAAAATTATCTCATTACAAATTATGCCCGCAATGCTCAGAGAGTGAGAGAGAGAAGGATTGGAAGACAAAGAGAGAGAGAGGAGGGGGGGACAAAGGGAGTCCTCCTGCTGCAAGCTGCATGCGGCACGATGCGCGTACGCTAAATAGATTATGTCAAATGATCGAAATCACATCATAAATTCAAAGACGGCAGGCAGGCAGACCCAACCAAAAAAAAACTCGTAACCGTAAAGATCTCATACCAAAATGCCCAGGGCGGCGAAATGAACGCGTCTAAAATCAAATAAGCCAGGGCGGTGCCAGAGTGGGCGTGTAAAGAGGAGACTGTGGATGGGGGGGAGGAGGTAGTAGGTGTCTTGGTCGGATCTTTGGATCGTTGAGGCTGCCTCTTTAACACGTTTTAAATGGGAGAGTGCGCAGTGTGCGCGCGGCATTGATTATTGTTTTGCATGTGCAACCTCGCTTGCACTCCCCCACACCCCCGTAACCCTACCCCCTCCCAGAGCAAGCCGCATCTCAAGTTGCGTCGGTACTTCGGTAGCCGACGGCGCTTTGAAGGTGGAGCCGAACTGATAACGCACCGACACCAAAAACTTCTTCAAAACCCGCAGCTGAGACCGAGGAGGAGCCTCCTCTGCCATGTCGGGTCTCTCTTCCTCTCTCTCTGTTCTCTCTTTGAGGTGCAGAAGTTAGCTTGTTTGCCAGGGTAACAAACAATAAAATATTGCGATGCACAAGCACAATAAATTCATGAGCTAAGTACGAATCAAAAACGTGTGTAGTAGTAGTAGGCATCTCCATCTCTCTCTATCTCTCTTTTTCTCTCTTTCGTTACCCAAATCATTGGAAATCGCACACTTGGATGATGATGACTCCCTCACACTTTGCGTGCAAAAATCGATCAGCGCGCGCGGCCAAATGGAAATTGGAGTTTTTTTTTTTTTTTTTTTTTAAGTAAAAACGCGAATGCGAACACGCCTTTGGCGCTTTCAGTTATGTTATATGGCGATTTACCATACGCCACAGACATATACATATATAAGAAGTTAACGCGAGAGCTCTTTGAGAAGTATACCTTGATTAATTGTTGTTAGTTTTGTTTAAAAGACTTTAGATAAGGTAATATATATATTCTTTTTTTTTTTTTGCTTATATGGCTGTATATTCGAACTTTCATATAATAATTTAATAGTTAGAAATAAAATAAGACTGTATGCCAAATTTGCTGACGATATCATTGCGCATAGTCAAGATCTGTTAAGAAGAAAATGTTTATAAATTAAAATCAGTTTCCTTTTACACTCTGCTAATACTGCTGGTACTGCCCTCGCTTGGAGCCGAAGCCAGTTGCAGGCCAATGACTTTGAGCCTGCTCCGCTTGTCTTATACATAGTGTCGGCTTTTGCGTGTGAATTCACTTTGAAATTGGATAGGTTTACCGGTTAAAATATGGCAGAGGCCCCAGAGTTTTAGAGACTTTGCTCTGAATATCAGCACAGCTGGGCAGAAAATGTGTCTTTGGCATTTTGTGTGATCATTTTTGGGCAGTTGAAATCAATTTGCGAATGGTTGAATGCCTGCAGCCTTATAGAGGCACAGGCTGCCGCCCTTTTGTGACACTTTCCACTCTGTGGCAAGTGTAGAAAATTCATTAGCTGTGGCATCAGAAGTCATCATCTATAGAGTAATGTACTATACCATACTATACTATGCTGTAGTTCGGTTGGGGTGAAAAATTTTCAATTTGTTTGACTTGAGCCGAGCGCAAAGTGTGACTCAGACACCCACAACGTATCGCTCTCTCTCTCTCTCTCTTGTTCTCTCTTTTTCACTCTATTCCCAACTGCAATACCATTGATAGGGTGCTGCTGCTGGTAGCGCAGCGAATCGCGCTTGACACGGGGATAGACAACAACTAGAGAAGAAGAGACTCGCCGACGACGTTCATCATGGCCCATTGTGTGTAGTGCAACATTAGGTCATGGCTCATCAGTAGCGCACACATTGAACTACTGCACCCACTGTGCCAGGGGATTTCTCTCTCTCTCTCTCTCTCTCTCTCTCTCTCTCCCACTGTCCCTGTGTGTGTCCAGTTTTCTTTTTTTGTAGATCCTCTGCATATATTAAAAACAATAACTCTTTGTCTGAACTTCTTGTTTCATTCAGCTACCACTTGGTGGGTCTAGCTCATAAATAGTCAGGGAGACAGAGAGACATGTGACAAGTCTATTAGTAATGCCCATAGGGCAGGGGTTAATTAACATTTGAAATACGGACTAAACGGCGGCTACTTTATGTTACCAGCTATCGATTACCATTTGAAAGGAGTTTCCTCTTGAGGATACCCTCTTATCCAGTGATCTTTCAATAATTATAATGAGAAAGGGAAAATATATTATGCATATCTTATGAATCGGAAGTTCTTTTGACTTTCCTTATACAGGAACTACAAATTTAACATTTTAGCTTTGTGTATTTCAAGTTTCATTTGTATCAATCGCCATTATAGTCTAGAGAGACTATTTTAAGAGCTATTCCAAGAATTATTCACATGGGAATTTCCAAAAAAGGTGCTAATCAGAACTAACCTTTATTATTATTAATCGTTTGATTGTGATTACAAATTTCGACACTTGTTTTGAGGTACAGGTACTCAATAAATTTAAAAGATGTAGGTAAGCATGGTATGTGGGTAAGGTTCAGTTTTAAATACATGTGTAGGTTGTTATGTTATGGAGAGATCTACTATATGTATAGTTGAGCAAGTGTTATATTTATTTATATATTTGTTTACTTTCTTTGCGAATTACGTGAGACACATACCACGTGCCATTGCTATATCTATGTATACATATATGGCATGTTGATAGCACTCCATATCTCAAGTGCGTATTCATATTAATAGAATTAAATATTTGTTGTTTTTGTTGCTCCGTTTGAAAATCGTGTCATGATACGATAAAGTCTTTGTTTTATTTTATTTATTTATTTATTTTTTTGATAAAGTTATATAGATATATCAAATTTCTTGAAAAAGTGAATTTAGATCATATTGAAGTGATCGTGAAGCATAACTGCAAATCGAATACGATCGAAATAATGAAAATCAAAAAAAAAACAACTATTAAAGTATCTGAAAGATAATACAATCACAGCACGAGGCTCTACGGAAAGATATGCAATTGAGTCAGCAAAGCTTTGGGTAAACAATGAATGCACTAATTTTTCAGGAAGTCTGAGTAAACATTTTTAATGATAACACAAAATGCTATGAGAACTTTTGAACTGAAGCTTAAGAGATTATTGATTAGAGATTATAAAGCAAAATAATTATAAAATTATTTTAAAACAAGTGGGTAGGGCTACAGTCGAGCGCTCGACAGTAAGATACCCTTCTCCCAATTTTTAAAATCCGTTACAAACGTGTAACCACACTCATAATTTCAAACAGAAATTTTGCACAAATACTTCTACTACATATATGTAGCTTTCTCGCTTACACTCACACAGCGACGCACGTTAAGAGTGACGTCGACGTCGACGTCAACTGCTAAAGTGGCGCGCAGGCTGCTGCTCGTACATTTGTACTGAAAACGTTGACTTGAATAACTTCTGTGTTGTTGGTCCGATCGAATTGTAATATGGAGAATATGTTCGTATGGCATATAGCTTTATACATACCAAAGCAGAACTTTATAAGTTTAATAGTTTGTTAAATAATCACAAATTACCGATTTGCGGGGGCGGTGGGCGTGGCATCAAACATTTAACATAAACTTCACCTGCCTATTATATATAGGAACTTCCATACCAAATTTGGTGTCTCTAGCTTTTTTAATAGCTGAGATCTGTTCCCTCATACAGACGGACAGACGGACAGACGGACGGACGGACAGACGGACAGACGGACAGACGGACAGACAGACGGACATGTCTCAATCGACTCGGCTAGTGATCCTGAGCAAGAATATATATACTTTGTGGGGTCTGCCACGCCTCCTTATGCCTGTTACATACATTGCACAAAGTTAGTATACCCTTTTTTGACCATTTTCAATGGTCGAAGGGTATAATTACCTAGGATCAAAATTATATACATGTCACTTGAGAAACTGTAAGATGACGCAAGAGCTGTCAATTAAAAAGAAATAATAGAATCTTGAGTACCCTATCGGATCATTGATAAGGCGACAATCAGCAGCAGGCAGCGACGCGTGAAGATATTAACAACCTTATCGAGTATGGCAGATCAATTGTGATTTGATTGAATTTCACATCTATACTAGACTAGAATTTTGATAACGATTCACATATAAATATGAGAGAAGGTGCTACCACATGATCAATAGTCGAAATCAAAAGGCAAGTCAAGTCATCATCATGCTGAAGTCCTCCATCACAGTCGTACTCGCTGTGGTCTTGGCCCTGGCCAGCGCCGAGCTTAATCGTATGCCAATCTACAGGCATGAGAATTTTGTGAAGACCCGAGGAAATGTCCAGGCTGAAGTGGAGCATCTGCGTGCCAAGTATGGTCTGCCCACGGCTCGTGCTGTCAACGAGGAGGAGCTCTCGAACTACATCAATATGGCGTATTATGGTGCCATCACAATCGGTACTCCTGCCCAAAGTTTCAAGGTTCTTTTCGATTCGGGCTCCTCGAATCTGTGGGTACCTTCCAGCACCTGCTGGTTCTTCGATATCGCCTGCATGAATCACAATCAATACGATCATGATGCCTCCTCCAGTTATGTCGCCAATGGTGAAAGTTTCTCCATTCAATACGGTTCGGGTAGTCTCTCTGGATTCCTCTCAACAGATACTGTCGATGTGAATGGGCTGAAGATCAAGAGTCAGACCTTTGCTGAGGCCACTTCGGAGCCTGGAACTAGTTTTAATAATGCCAAATTCGATGGTATTCTTGGTATGGCCTATCAATCGCTGGCAGTCGATAATGTAGTGCCTCCGTTCTACAACATGGTCTCACAGGGTCTGGTTGATGCCTCTGTGTTCTCCTTCTATCTGGCACGTGCTGGTACCTCTACCACTCAGGGTGGTGAACTGATCTTTGGTGGTTCCGATGAATCGCTCTATACCGGCGATCTCACCTATGTGCCCATCTCTGAGCAGGGTTACTGGCAGTTCACCATGGATGGGGCTAGTATTGATGGCAAGACATTGTGTGATAATTGTCAAGCTATAGCCGATACTGGTACCTCTCTGATTGTGGTCACCGAGGAAGCCTACGAGATCCTCAACGATCTGCTTAATGTCGATGATGAGGGTTTGGTCGATTGCGGCACCATGGACACCATGCCAGTGTTGAATATTAAAATCGGTGGAACTACATTCACTCTGGAACCCGCTGCCTATATCATTCAGTCTGAGGGACAGTGTCAATCTGCTTTCGAGTATATGGGCACCGATTTCTGGATCCT
This sequence comes from Zaprionus tsacasi, assembly GCA_018904105.1. Classification (NCBI taxonomy): domain Eukaryota; kingdom Metazoa; phylum Arthropoda; class Insecta; order Diptera; family Drosophilidae; genus Zaprionus; species Zaprionus tsacasi. The sequence goes on along the minus strand of JAEIFR010000001.1, from coordinate 10,959,488 downwards.
GGGTGATGTCTTCATTGGACGTTACTATACCGAATTTGATTTGGGTAACAATCGCATTGGATTCGCTCCTGTGGCTTAGAAACCATAATAAAATGATATATCGAAAATACAATTTTGGGATTTGTCTTTATTTCTTAAAGAATAAAAGAAATACTACCAATAATTATTATAAGTAGACTTTAGATACTTCTGTAGATATTTACCAAACTTCAGCTTCCTATTGGCGGAATAAAGAATAAATATATTATAGCAAAAACTGTTTATCACACTGATTTGAAACTTGCACGTCTAGACAGAAATTTCTGAATGAGTTGGAATTTACTATGAGCACCTCTAGAAGTATGCGGCATTCCCAAAGCAATATTGCAGTTCTTAAGTGTTATAGTCCAGCGATTTGTGCGATTATTTCATACACTTCTTGGCGTTCACATCGTTTTGACGCCGCTGTTGCTCCTCCGTAAGGTGAATCATTAGCTCGTTCAACTTGAGTTCCTGTTGTTTCCGAGTCTTGGCCAACGATGCATCCTATCCGCTCTGCTCTGCAGCTTCCGCTGATGCGGACAGTTGCGTTGCCATCGACTTGGACTGGTCCAGCATCTCTTGAATGTCCTTCTCGAAGTTTCCCTGCTTCTGCGTCCAAAGTACGCAGAGTTTATCGACGGTTATCGGTTCGTCCGCTGTGCTCCCCATACTTGTTGCGTTTTAAGTAGTTTTTTAGATCATGAAAATATATGTATTTTGTGCTTGTGGTTTTGATACTCAATAAATATGTTTGAAAGTTAAATAAATGTTACTTTCCAAACATGAGAATTTAAATCTAGTATGAGTTTGAACTTGCCCAAAGTACGTACCTCTATAACATTAAATAACTCTCTAAATATTTTTTAATAAAATTGTATTCAATTTATTCCCATAAATCAATCAAAAATATGGCGCACAAAAGCCATTTGTAAATAAAATTCAGGTAATAATTTGCACTGCACGAAAAACTATATAAATTTTCATTCAAATTTTGTGGCTGCAAATCACTAACTAGAAAAAATACACACTTACACACACACTGGCAACATGCACAACAAATTATTCAATTGAACTGAAGCAACCGCCACGCTGAACTGGAGGGGTATTTGGAGCGGTCAATCGGTAAAACGGTTGATTGCCCTGGGTATCCTAAACGCAAGTGACAGCAATGTCATAAGCGCCAGAACGGTAACGGGGGGTATCAGCTGCTTTAGAACTTTTATGTCTTACAGTGGTTACTCACGTTATTTACCGTACGACAATGGTTGAGTTCACTTATAGAATCGGCTGCTACCAGGCCAAACATCTTTCAGGTATAAAATCGGCAAATTTTGCTAATATGCTAAGGAGGTTTTAGTGCGTAGGCGTCTAGGGCTTGCTCTAGATGAATCGCACATAACTCGTACACTAAAAACTGCTTTGTAAGAGTATCTTTTGAAGATTTCCTTCCTTCGACAAAAAAAAAAAAAAAAAAAAAAAAAAAACCAAATGCCTCGTCATCTAATTAGTGACGCGCATGAATGGATTAACGAGATTCCTACTGTCCCTATCTACTGGCCGAGCTCCTACCATCGAGCTCGGAGTCCGCTTACGCGACTCTGGCCACTTGTTCGCATTGGTGCAGGAGCCTTACGTGGACCTCGCTGGACGAATCACGGGAGTCCCATCCGGGATGCATGTGTTTTCGGACAGGCGTGGAAAGGCTGCCGTCTTCGTGGACAGCACGGATGCCATCTGTATGCCGATAGAGCCCCTCGTTACCGAGTTTGGCGTATGCGTGAGCATCACGGGAAGTTTTGGCTCAATCTTCCTATGCTCCGTATTCTGCCAGTTCAACACCGACCTGAAGCCGTACCTAAGGTACTTAGATGATATGCCCTTGCTTGAGGGTTATGAAAATGAAATTATTTTAAAAAATCAAAACAAATATAATATAAAATCAATAAATACATTAGATGATTAAAGGAGAATTAAGGGAAAAGTGATACAAGTTGAAAGATAAACGATAATAAAAAAAAATAAATAAATATAAGAAGAATCTTTTGAAAACCTGAAAAAAACAAGAATGGAACTTCTCCATATCATAGATAAGAAGATTAAACTACTGACGCCTAAATATTCCATTCAAAATCATCTAATGTTATCTAGAGATCATTTAGAATGAACTTGGAAAGCGTTGAAGATATAAGTCTGAAGGTTTCTCTAGGTACTCTACTAATTGTTTTCAAAATAATGTCTCAAGGAGATACTCGAAGGTTATGTGGGGTGGGAGGTGGGCTATAAAAATTTTACATTTATTATAATTTTATAAATGGGACTAATTATGTATGAGCTCTATAAAACATTGAAAAACATAATTGCTTTACAACATGATAAAGTGCAAAGATATTATGTTTTTGATAGATCTGACGTCTTGTCTGCTGGTACGAAAACGAATTGGCTAGATAGGGCTAAGGTTTGATAAATATAATAATCTGGAACGTATAGTATGAGTGAGTTGTGATGATATGAGTGTGTGATGATAGAGCGCAAAACATTGAAGTAGTGCCCTCTTTAGAACTGGGAAAAAAGTCGTATGAAGTGTCGGCGGTCATTTGTTTGTTTTTTGTTAGTCGGTTTGGTCGGTTTTGCCGGTTGAATCTCTCTCATGAAGCACCTGATAGATTATAGGGCAATCGACGCCATTCAACTTATAGATATTAACAATCTTATCTAACTGCAGATTTGTTCATAATTCTAATAAGAGTATATGGAATTGATAAGAATTTTGCTATAAATATCCGACTTACTTACGGTGTAGAGTTAGTCGAATTTAGTAGACAAACCAAATATCATGTTCAAGTCAATTGTAGTGCTTGCACTCGTCCTGGCAGTGGCCTGCGGTGAGCTGCGTCGTGTGCCCGTCCTGAAGCATGAGAACTTCGTGAAGACCCGTGGAAATGTTAAGGCTGAAGTGGAGCATCTGCGGGCCAAGTATGGTCTGCCCACGGCTCGTGCTGTCAACGAGGAGCAGCTCTCGAATTCAATGAATATGGCGTATTATGGTGCCATCACCATCGGTACTCCTGCTCAGGACTTTAAGGTACTCTTCGATTCGGGTTCCTCCAATCTGTGGGTGCCTTCCAGCTCGTGCTCCAGCTATGCCTGCCAGGTGCACAACAAGTACACGTCCAGTGCCTCCTCCAGCTATGTGGCCAACGGCGAGAGCTTCTCCATTCAGTATGGTACTGGTAGCCTGTCCGGAATCCTCTCCACCGATACCGTCGATGTCAATGGCATCACCATCCAGAGCCAGACCTTTGCTGAGGCCACCACCGAGCCAGGAACCAACTTTAACGATGCCAAGTTTGATGGTATTCTCGGCATGGGTTACCAAACGATCTCTCAGGATAATGTAGTGCCTCCGTTCTACAACATGGTCTCACAGGGTCTGGTCGATGCCTCCGTGTTCTCCTTCTATCTGGCACGTGCTGGTACCTCAACCACTCAGGGTGGTGAACTGATCTTCGGTGGTTCCGATCCATCTCTGTACTCTGGCTCTCTCAGCTATGTGCCTGTCTCTGAGCAGGGTTACTGGCAGTTCACCATGGCTGGTGCCTCTGTGGAGGGATACTCTCTGTGCGATAACTGCCAGGCTATTGCCGATACTGGTACCTCTCTGATTGTGGCACCCGCTGAGGCCTATGAGATGCTTAACGAGATCTTGAACGTTGACGATGAGGGTCTGGTCGATTGCTCCACCATCAGCTCGCTCCCAGTGATCACCTTGAAGATTGGCAGCGGCAGCTTCACCCTGGAACCTTCTGCATACATCATTCAATCCGATGGCTACTGCCAGTCGAGCTTCCAGTACATGGGTACCGATTTCTGGATCTTGGGTGATGTCTTCATTGGCCAGTACTATACCGAATTCGATTTGGGCAACAACCGTATTGGTTTCGCTCCGGTCGCCTAGACAGACGTACATGTATATAGCGAATACCTTCATTGATAGCAAAAATAAAAAAATGATTGCATGAATCAAGCGATGATTTGCATTATCTACACACCAACCCAGTCATTGCTGGGTATGATTAATAATATGATGACTAAAATTAAGTGTGGAACTGTCTAGCCTAGATCGATAGATAGCTTAAGATTAATGAGTTCAAGTTGAAGGTGATAAAAAGTCGATTTTAAGTGGTTTTAGTCTAGCAAAGTTCATTGAACATTGAACAAGAAGCTTCTATGATAGAACCGGAAGTTTGAAGCTCTGAGGATCGCACGTAAATCTACTAAAATTGAACTTTAAGCTCTTGGAATTAAACTTGAAGCTTCTTAGATCCAGCCGGAAGCTTCAAGCTCTTGGGAAAGCTGTCAAAAAAGCTTTTCAATGTAGGGTAAGATTCTTACCTACATTGAACCTTAAACCTTGAAGTTTTTACTATAAATAGAAAAACGTATCGCATACATAATTGAAAAGCTTTCGTCATATGAAGAAAACTTTTGCTTTTTGTTGTGATTTGTTCGATTTTATCGTAATCTCTTTGATCCCCCGCGTAGTAACGCATTGTAATCTATTTATGTTTATGTTTCATCGAGTAGCCAAAGGCGTTGAAAAAGACACCTGCCCAACTATCTAAAGCATGCCTAATTATCTGCAATCTTATCTATCTTTGTTCGATTTTAAATGATATGATTGATTTGCTTATATCGATAAAATTCGCCTCGAAATCGAAGGGAATATAAAAGTAGCTTGTCTATGTTGGGTAATGCTCAGTACGCGATATAATTTATAAGAATGCTGAAGTCAGTTCTAGTAGTACTCGGTCTGATATGTCTGGCCACACTGGCGGCCACGGCCAAGTTACAACGTGTGCCCATATATCGTAGACAGAATGTGGTTAAGACACAGCAGAGTGTTAAGGCCGAAGTGGCCCATTTGCGTGTAAAATATCAGACGAAGGGTTCTCTCATAGATGCCCTGGCCAGCCAGTCTAGTACGCCAGCGAATGAGGAACAATTATCGAACTATAATAATATGGTATATTATGGTATCATATATATTGGTACACCGACGGCCCCATTTGAGGTACTCTTCGATACAGGCTCATCGAATCTTTGGGTTCCATCGAGTAGTTGCCTGAGTACGGCATGCCTGACACACTCCACCTATGATCCTACGCTATCGAGTACATATCAATTGGTTGGAGATAATGTTACACTTAAATATGGTACCGGTGGATTCGATGGATATTTAGTGCAGGATACAGTTATTATAACGAATCTAACTATAACGAATCAAACATTTGCACTCGCTGTAACCGAACTGGATGATCATTTCGATGATGTTGCATTCGATGGTATACTCGGTATGGGTTATCAATCGTTGGCTGTGGATAATGTGGCGCCACCATTCTATAATATGTATCAACAGGGACTGATCGATAATCCTGTATTCTCGTTTTACTTGGCACGCGATGGTACATCGAATGAGGGAGGTGAACTGATCTTTGGTGGCTCGGATCCTTCGCTGTACTCTGGTATCCTGAACTATGTACCCGTTTCTACAGAGGATTATTGGCAATTTACCATGACAAGTGCAACTTTTGATGGTGTTACGATCTGTACCAATTGCCAGGCTGTAGCAGATACAGGCACCTCGTTGCTGATGGCACCTGTCGATGCATATACAGCGATCTATAATCGTTTGAATATCAATTCAGATGGTTTAATCGATTGTTCAGAAGTGGATGATTTGCCGGTGCTTAAGCTGTATATTGGTGGTGCCATATTGGGTGTACCCCCATCGGCATATGTCATCCAATCGCAGGGATATTGTCTTGTCGGCATACAGACCATGAATACCGATTTCTGGGTATTGGGTGATATCTTTTTGGGACAATATTATTCGGAATTCGATTTGGGACAAAATCGAATTGGATTTGCCTCGGTAACTGGACAATACTATACGAATCAAGCGAGTTCCGTGCTCCTGAGCTTTATCACTTTATGTGGGCTGTTTGTACTTGTTAATCTATTTTAATTTCTTTTTTTTTTTTGTGACTCTTCTGAATCTGATATATTGTTAAATTTCTTTGTGAATAAAGTGATCTTGTGATCTTACGAAATATAATAATATACTAAATTTAATTGAAGTTTAGAAGAAATTGAGCAAAAACATTAGAGATACCAAAAAAAAAAAAAAAAACCGTTTGAAGTGATCTCAGTGATCTCAGCGACTCAGCTGATTGAGTTGCATCTGTGGAACCGTTGCAGCTCAAGATCGGGGGGCAAAAACGCACTTGGATTCTTTAAGCTTCTTTGCTTCTTCTTCTTCGCTTAATTGGGCCGCCAACGATACGCGTGATTTATTGTGAAAATGAAGAAGAAGAACGAGCAGAGTTGCGGTGCTTTGCGTTATTTATGTGGAGGTTTCTTCTCTCTTCGGGTTTTTTTTTTGTGGCCGTTGCGCTTGTCGAGGATTAGGAATTATATGCAGTAGTCCCCCTGCAAAGAGAAAAAAAACTCCAGACGAGTCGTTGTTGGTGGGCCAGTACACTCCAGTGCGATCCATCATTCAATCGAGCGAGCGATCCCCAACGATCTCTAATGAGCGTGGGGCTTAATAAGCGCTGCAATTGCCAGTCTGGTCCAGTCAGTTCTGGAAGCTGATCGGGTAAAATTTATTGATCAAGCAATTGCACATTTCGACGCTCATCAAATACCAATAAAATATCATTTGTTGTAATTGAGCAGGAGAAAGAGAAAGATCTGTAGGGACCACCAGAAGATCAGACGAAGTTGACCTTAGTTCAGCTCAAGGTTCAGCTTTAATTTCTGTGATACGGTACGATTACGTTATCCCATACTCAATCTCTTGAGTCTCTCTCTCTGTCTCTTTCATCCTCTCTGTCTTTCTGATCGTCGCAGCAATCTGTCTCATTAGTTGCCAAAGCTCTTGATTTATTGTTAAGTTTCTTGTGTTTTTTTGTCGATAAATCACATTAAAATATTTGCAAAAAAAAAGCGGAGATCGCGCTGATGAAGCGATCGCAACGGTGCAAACTTTGGGGATCAGCTCTGACAAATCTCTAAACGAAATCAGTTAACAACCTAACTAATGATTATCAATGTGTTTAAACACCACCAGCACCAGCAACAGCAGAAACAAGTATCTTCGATAAGGCCACAGAGCAAGGATCATCGACAGATCATTTACACACACACACACACACACACACACACACGCAGACAACAAACGAAACAATCTTTGATAAGGTTCGCTTTGTCGCTTCGATCATTTGCAAATTGTGCGTATTTGCATAGTCGTTGCTTTTGTATACCCTAAAAAAAATGTTAGTTTATATTAATATGTACCCAAAAATCTTTAGTATATAGAGTAGACATTTTAGATTGAATATCATTGATCTAAGCAACAGCATACAGTATAGTATATATTGTGAATAGAATATCTCAGCTTGTTTAGATAGAATCAGGCAAATAAGCAAAGAGAGGGATACATATATCAATTGTCTGTCTATAGTGCAAATTTCATTGCAATCGAACTGCTAGAACCTTTTTAGAACTGCATCTATAGTTGGCCTTATGTAACTCCGTCTCTATATGAGCTAGAGCTCTCAAATTTGAAATATATGTCGTATATATAGAACACTATCATACTGTATCAAAAGATATATCAAATAGTAGTAGTAATATATAGTCTTTTATTAGATATTCATTAATGAACTAATATTTTGCAACTGGTGATTCTCTCTCTAAGGTTTTACTTTGATATATCTTGAGTTTATTGTCAGCCGAGTGCTGTACTCTCCCCAGTAACTGGGGGGACTCGACTGCACTCGGTGTATTTTAAAAAATATGCAAATTAAATGTAAATAAGTTTGCAACTATTCGGCAGAGTAGACAGAGACAGAGACAGACAGAGAGAGAGAGAGAGAGAGAAACTTTTGTCGCGTTTGTCTTTGTCGCTGTCGGCGGCGCGCGGCGTTGCCAGATGTTAAATCGCTGATAAAGCTATCGGACTTGTTGCGCGCTGCTTCGTTCTTTTTGTTGTTTTTTTTTAGCAGTTCTCAGTGTGAAGATAAGTTTTTCCGTTTTGGCCTACGAAAAGAAAGCAAAAAAAAAAAAAAAGAACAGCAAGAGAAACAACAACAACGAGAAGAAGAGCGAGACAAAAGCGCAATAAGAGAAGCACGTCACATCTGATAAGCGCAGCCAATCGATAAATTTTGTTAAGCTGCCCTGTCGCGCGCAGAGTTGCCGAGAGCTGCCTGCAAACCCCCCTGCCCTGCCCCGTGTGTGTGCGTCTTGGGTTTCCTCTCTTCTTGTAATACTTAATTGTGAAATTGTTTATTATAAACGCAATTAGTATTGGGGGGAGACTCGCAAGTGCGGCGTGTGAGTGGAAAGATAAATCAAAAGGATAACTGCGATAAAGAGCGACGCCAATTGGATTCGATGCGCCCCGTTTCGAAGAGGCACAATCAGAGCTTTAGCACAGTTGTGCTAGGTAGTCTAAAATTGCGTATAGATACCCTACAATAGAGTATTAATTATATAGTTTATTTAAAATGCTTAAAATGCTTATTAATTAATTATTCTAATTATTTCTAAGCTCTTAAAGCGCGTTTTATTATTTGTATTTTTTATGATATTGATTATTTTTTATAAATATATATCGTAAATAATAAAATAGCAAATTTATGCTCAAGTTTTCTTTGAGTAACCACTTTTTTCTTATCTCAGTTTGTTGAGGGATTAAAAAAAAAATTTTTTAATCCCTAAATTAGGGTATCTATACGTCTGGCATTTTTTAACTAGAGCACTGCCACGTTTCGATAACCGATAACAAGTTTTTTGGGGTCGTTCGTGTAAGTGATTACAGTTTATGAGTTATTGTTGTTGTTGCAGTTGTTGGAGTTGTTGCTGCTGCTGCTGTCGCTGTTATTATTGATATTATTTACTTTAATCTGCTGCATCGCGGCGCTGCAACTTAATTGCAATGGGTAAAAGTTTTGTATTGCCAGCCACAACACTACCTTGTCCCTTATCCTACCACATTCCCCCTTCCTTATATCATCTTGGAGCACGCATGCGGCACACTTTTGCGCCCCGAAAAATGTGTGTAATTTGTAGCAATTTTGTCGATACAACGACAATGATGAAACTGGGTCAAACTTTTATAGTTGACCGCCATAAACGTAACCATGTACGATCTGAACTGGATTTTGCAGTTCGTTGTGGAATTTCTGACCCTACCCTGCTGCCCAGCTCCTGCTCCTCCTCCTCCTGCAGCTGTGGTGCCACAATAAAAATTTAGTTTAATGAAAGTGTTTTTGATGCGTTACTTTTGCTTGCATTTTGATGGCTTGATTGTTGCCCCCATCAGAGACTGCAGATTATGATATATAGTTGAGATCAGCCGACGTTGAGTTTAGCCTCGAAAGCGCGTTGAAAGCGCATCTACTACTGATCTTCAGCTTCACTGAGATCACTTTTATTTCGCCTTGGCATTTATTATGCCATCATTTGCCTGAACCGCCATCAACTTGGCCCCATCGGGGGCCATACGAAAGATGTTGATTATGTGGATTATAATGATGATGATGATAATAATGATTATGTTGAGCTGCTGATCGGTAGCTGTGCGATCTGTGCCACAGTAGCGCAATCTAGAGGGCCAAAGAGGATCTCGAGCAAAGCATATAAAGATCTTTTTAATGAAATTTCAATTTTTTGAGCGAAAGTTTTCTGCGTTTTCTGTTGAGATTAAAACACTTTATGAGTATAATCGAGAGTGCTTTAAATACGTTTTTACCTGCATACATGTCTGTATGAATGTGCTGATCTCGAGAACTGTACCAGCTAGAGATATTAAATTTAGCATAAAGCTGCCGGTATATCTCACGAAGATCATGCATATATTTAATATGGGCTGCCACGCCTAACGCCTTAAGAAAAACGATATTTAGCGAAGGAGATGACTCTTACATGCTTAAACGATCGATAAAATGATAATACTTGTACATTATCAGAGCAATGCTCAAATGATCGCAGACTAAGTGATATAATTAATTAAATGATCCTAGATAATACTTATACCTTAAGTTTTTATTCGCATTGCAACTCCCTCGATCATTATACAAAGTCTTTCCTCTGTAGATCTTTGTAGATCTTGCCATTGCGTTTGCTCAGCACGTGCAGCACGTGATCTACTCTTTAGTACTATGGGGTATTTAAGATGAGAGATAGGGAGAGAATCCCATTTAAGAATGCGGCATAAATTAGCGCTTTATCATCGCAGTGCATCGCATTAATCTTTAGCTTTGGCTAAGGTTTTCGAGATGATGACCGGAGTGACTTAATTAGCATGCGAAAAATGCATTGGGAATCAATCAAAAATGATGCAGGAGCAGCCTGTGCAATTTTCATTCAAGCGAAACTTTCTTTTTATGCGTTTTTTTTGTAGGGGAAGGAGGAGGATGAGAGGTCTCCAGACTGAGCCCAAAGGCAACGCTGCTAATTGAAATATTCTTAATCAGATTTATTCGCAGCGATTCGCCTTGATGCAGTTAATCCGCAATTACTAACCAGACGCGAACGATACGTATGCCTCTCCCCCACTCTCTCTCTCGCTCCCTGCTCCACAGAGAGTCTGCACAGAGAGTTGGCTTCTTCAATTTAGCGTGTAAAATGCTAAAAATAAAGCTTGAATGTGGTATCCGAAAAGCGATCGATTGATGATGGCATGCAGCCACTCCAGGCAGCACTTCACTTTGGACCAGTTTGTCGTCCTTCGCGCTTAACAAGGTAGGCGCAACCTGGCAGCCAGCTCAGACCGCATCCCATAGCCGTAGGCAGAGGCAGAGGCAGAGGCAGTGCAGCCGGCGGCAGCAGAAGAAAGTGCTCAAGCCAAAGATATGATGCTTTCTCAGAGAGGAGGAAACGTACTGAACTGGGGAGCTAAGTCGTTCAGATTAAAGAGCTGCCGTTTAGTGGCTACTTAGTCGACGATAAAACCGAACGTGAAATTGCATTAAACAGCATGGCAACTGGACCCAACTGGTTACCCGCCAGCAGCTCCTCTCTCTCTCTCTTTCCCCCTTCCAGCTCCTGCCTTGTCCACTTTACGGATTTGGGGCAAGCTTAACAAGCTTGTAAGCTCAAATGGGTTTTTAAAGAGCTGCCGCGCGCTGTTGTGTTCTGGGTCAAGTTAATAAGCTTTCTGCCAGCAGCAGCAGCAGCAGCAGCAGCAATTACAAGTAGCTAGCTGAAGATTGAAAGTTGTTTAAGAGAAAAAGAAAGAAAGAGATGTACACGAAGTGTAGATACCCTGAAATGAAGCCAGTGTGTGCTTAGAGCGTGCTTAAAGAGGAAAAACCAATAAATTTACATTAAAACTAAAAAAACATGAGAGCGGAGTTGCTTTTTAAAAATTTAAAAATTAATTTTAAAATAAATTAATTAAGATTACTTGATGCTATTTATTAAATTTAAATAAATATAAATTAAATATAACAAAAATTTCTAAGAAATAATTTCGATTATTTTCTTATAATCTCTTTTTATTTACTCTACTAAACTAACTAAATTAATTAAGATTAATTGATTTTAATTAAATTGTGCGATTTACAAAATTTAAATAAATATAAATTAAATATAAGAATAATTTCTAAAATATTATTTAGATTATTTTCTTATAATCTCTTTTTTATTTATATCTACTGAACTCATTCCATATTTTCGTTAGCTAAGCACTTAACCCCATTTGCATTACACTGTACAGGGTATTGAACCTTCTTGGGCTAATAATATTATATCCCTCAATGATCATGATCATCGCTGAGCAGCAGCAGGTACATCACTCACAGCACGTTGTTTTCCGGTGCAGGGAAGCTGCCCCTTCTCTTTCTCCTTCCCACCCCCTTGTGATATGCTCAAACAACAATCTGTCCGAAAGCGATAAAGTTATAATGGCGCAAATGTCGTACACACACAGTTTGCCTTCTTCGTTTTTTTTTTTTTAATGGAGCTTCCAGACAGCAGGATCAAACTCTCAGTTCACTCTGTACCGATCTACCGCTGATCTTGGAATCTATGTCGACGCGCGTCTTTGGCTTTAAGCAACGACCAAGACAAGATGAAGATGATGAAGGAATGGGGGAGGGAGGGTTGAGCTGAGGCGCTGCGTCTTTATCGCGATATGTGCTCGAGTTTGAAAACTGTTTACAAACTGTCTGACAGAGTTTCGACTGCCGTTTGGCTCCGTCTCTGCTCTGGTTGATGTCGCCGCGTTGATGATCTCCAACACACACAGCATGCTGCCTGATAGACTGATCTTTCTCCTGCTCTCTCTTTCCTTCCCTGACAGACACGTCAGTCTCGGTTGCTTCACTAGCTTCAGGCGACGACACGCTGCGTCTGTGTCAGTCAGACTCCTCTGATGGCGGCTTGGTAGTAGTACTATGGGATCTTGTATCCATAGGGCGGCACAGTGGGCGTGCAAAACACACAGTTCGGGCATAAAACAAATAGTGTATTAATAATAATGAACCTTGTGGGAATCCATCTCATTGGCATCATTATTATGATCATTATAACCAAAAAGAATCATTACTATACGAGTATAATATGTACATGGTAAGCTTACCCAGCAATTAGTTAGGATTAAAGACAGGGCTTAGGTTCCTAAATGCAGAAAAAATTGCAAACGTGACTTGAAAAAAAAATCAATTTTATAATAAAATTGAATTTAATTGCATATGCCAAGTGATCTGTAGTTTCCCCACTCAGATCTGTATATAATGTTCATCATTTATCAAGACAAGTTCTCTATATATGGGTGTGGCTCGATTAGAAGTTGAATTTGTGAAACTATTAACAAATTGAATGCTCAACAAGCTCAATAATTATTCACAAATGGACTTCCGAAAGATCAGTAACAAAATTACTGATCTTAACAAAGTTGCAATGATTAATCGTATTAAATAATTGAAAAAATATTATTGCTAGATTGTGGAAAGAAGTGTAGCACTAATTGAAGCTGACAAATGATCTTCACTGGCAGCTTAAATGATCTTGCTAAAAGCAAATTAGAGGAGAAGTGATATGGATAATTAATTAAGACTGTAAAAAATTATTTTAAAACGTATTTGTATCAAATAATTTAACTTGGAGTAGTGATCCTCATATGATCTTGCAAATAATGTGCAAATAATGATTTTAAAACGTATCTGTAAATAATAATTTAACTTGGAGTAGTGATCCTCATATGATCTTGCACTTAATGTCTTAAATATAGAAAAAGCCTATACGGATCGCCAACAAATTATGCCATAGCGTAGTGAGATCCATTTTCAGCTGATCGCAGACTAAGAAATCCCTCCTCTGCCCCACTGTGCCATGATCGGCAACGATCCTCATATGATCTTGCAAATAATTTCTTAAATATAGAAAAAGCCTATACTGATCGCCAACAAATTATGCCACAGCGTAGTGAGATCCATTTTCAACTGATCGCAGACTAAGAAATCCCTCCTCTGTCCCACTGTGCCGCGATCGGCAACGATTATCATTTCAATTATGACCACCAAGCAGAAGGCAAGCTGCATTTTGGGTTAAAGCTGCATTAGATGAACGTTGAATTATTTTTAACGATATTGCAGGGGGATAAAGCCAACCAGAGATCGCTCAATTGATCAAACTGCAATCTACTTGGAAGACTGGAAGCGTTTGCATCTAAACACCTTCTCGGAAGGTTGCTTGGCTATACAAGTAGGGGCTGCCAGTCGAGACGAGCGACGAGCTGAGCGCAATTGTCTTGTCTATAGCCGCAAGCTGCTGGCGGCTATTTGCACAGTTCCTTGGGTTTTGGAGTCCATCATAATTTAGGCGCGGGCGAGTCATATATCAAAAAAGGTGGATGCCTTGACGTACGTACCCCAGTGTGATGTATGGCTGCAATGTCCTAATGATAATGACGTGCCGAGGCTGAGATTGAGGCAAATGTTGTAGGCGTGTAAACAAAGTCAGCCCGGGAGCGGGAGCAGCAGCAGCAGGAGAAGATGGTGGAAGCTCTTGGGAAGCTCTGGGGGTAGCCTTATCTCAAGTAGTTTTTTATTTTTCTTTTTTTCTCTTTTCGAATTATTGATTTAAATACACACACACATATTGATCGACGCGCGTTTGACACACTCGCCAAATGTTGACACGACGCGTCGTTGGGTTACCTGATGGTTACCTGGTTATCTCATCTCTGGTCGATTGGCCTGACGCCTGACACAGTTATGCAAGTACTTCACCCACGCAGTTGAAGTTAAAGTCGCGTGGGTGGACTGAAGAAGTCACATTAACCGACTCAATTCAATGCAATGAGATATTTGTTATTTACACAATGAATGACGGCGATCCACACGACCACGATCGACCACGGTTCGGGTCGATCGACAAAATTCTGTGCAAACAATTCCCCTGAAAATAAATTAACTGCCATATCAGTAGAGTCATAAAAAAACACACAGAGAGAGAGAGAGAATGAGACAGCGGACGCGCGCCAAAATCATCCTTAAACAAACTATCGATCGTAACCCCCTTACCCTATCGCCTACACTCTTCCCGTGTGGTTGTTGTTGTTGTTCTTGTCATGTTCAAGTGAATTTGTTGTGCGCCATGTGTGTAGGTGTGATTATCTATGTGTGTCTACATAGTTTACGAGCATTTACATTCGTATCGTATCTCGGTTATCTCCATGACACTATATCTCTATCCGCACTATCTGTTATGTTTCTATTTGCATAACCAAGTGATTTACATTGCTGTGGGCTTAGCACACGGAAATGACGTTGGATGGCAAACTATGTCACTGATCTCTTGATTAAAAGTACGATCGTACGATCACTTGCAATCAAAATATGCATATGGGGCTACGATCAATTAACGATCACTTGTTCTAAGGAAATTCTTAGAACACATACATACTACAAACTTTCTCCCTATGGTTTCTCAAGATCGCTGCGATCCCTTGCAATTGAAGTAGACGCGATCAATTAGCGATCACTTGTGCCAAAGAAATTCCTGATATACTAATATACATTCAGAGTAGGAAAAGATGCTCCGATTTTCAACGCATGCTCAATCTAAAAGTCACGATCACCAGCGAGCGCTTTGATCGTCAATGTATAAAGCGAAAATTTACGATGCGCCCCGCACAATTCAAATTCTAACAAACTGTACATCATCGCAAGTGACAGTTGTGCGGTTCGGTATCAGCTCGAAAGGATCACCATGCATGCATACAATCATACATACATACCTGTACTACATATAATCATATGTATATCCTGCATGTAGTTTATCACACAACGATCGTAAACTATTTTGTCTGCTGTCACATGCTGGCTGGGATCGAAAAGTGAACTTCTTTGAATTGTAGGTTCGTTTCGTTTCGTTTCGTCTCGTTCCGTTTGCATTTTTGATTGATCGCTTTATACTACGTGCGCACAAAGAATGAGAGTACCAAAATGTAAATGCAGTAAACCAAAAACAAAAAAATATATACGAAATATACGTTAAATATATTTATATAAAAGAGGGAAAACAAAAAAAGCGATAAAAGGAAAGAGAAAAGAAGGTATTGGCATCGATCATCATTTGGCGGCTTTTGACGATCAGCATTCTCTCTATCTCTCTCTCTCTCGCTCTCTGTCTCTCTGTCGGTCGGTCATGTCAACAAATGTTGATAATCAAATCAAAGGTTTTCGGAATCGGTCTGAGAAAACAGGAACAGATCGAGAAATTGTGATTGCAGCGAGGTCCCTTGAAACGATCATAACTTCAAGCCGTAACCTGTGCCTGGGCGAGTGACAGAGAGAGAGAGAGAGAGTGTGTGTAGTTGTGTGTCTGTGTCAGCTACCTACGCAAGGATTGAGGTTCGAGGATCGAGAGGATCAACGATCGACAATCGGTGATATTGATGCATAATTAAATTTAAACAAATCAAACTGCCATTGCAGCAAAGGAAACAGAAATCAAGTTGTACATTGAGACCACCAGAGTGCCCGGGCAAGTGAAATAATTTGCTGGCCCCAGCGATCGACAGAAGATCGGCAGCGCGAGATCAACCTACACACATTGTACACTGCGCTGCGAGAGACGATGAAGCAGCAAAAAAAAATAAAGAGGAACAAGTACTTTGAACTGGAGCTAAAAAGTCGGTAGTTGTAGCAGCCGATCGTGGTGGAGCTGCTGCTGCTGCTGTCTCCTCCGCTGATCGTTTAATCTAGCGCTAAAGATCTGGCAGCGTCGTCTTCCTACGTACATACGCCGAAACTGAAATGATTGAATTGTGTCTTGCTGTCGATCAGTGCGTGAGTTGGCCAGACAGCGCGACAGTGGGACGATCGACAGCAACTTGGCCGACTGATCGCCAGACATTGATATTGATATTGATGCATGGATGCGCTGGCGATCACAGCAGTTTCGAGTTTGTATGCAAAACCGACAATCGACCGATCGACCGATCGACGATCGCCGTAGCTGCAGTCAGTCACTTTGCATAATATTTCCAGGGCCGTAGATTGGGCATGCAAATCTCCTCTACTAGTAGCTTGCTTGTCCTGACTTTGAGTCCTGTTTCCGATCGCTGTCGCGGACTTTCACAGTTTTATAACAAATTTGATTGAATTGCCATTGCTGCTGCTGCTGCTGCTACCGGGAGGGACCCGTTCTCTCCCCATCTCTCTCTCTCTCTCTCTGGGGTCTTCTTGTTTTTCCGTCTTTTGATGTCTGCACCTTGCAAATGATTATGAATTGATTTTTGATTGCACGATCAGTCCTTTTATGCATGCATACGATGCATATGATATGAATATCATCTTCTTCTTCTTCTGCTTCGTATTGAAATTTCAACTGACAATTGTACCGTTACCAGCATTTTGCCTCTATATGATCCTCAGCTGTGATCTTGAGACATGATTGTATGTTGTTTCTTCCTAGTAATTAGCACACGTGCGCCTTGCAGTAGTGCAAAGAAATGAAAATCAGATCTACGATCACTACACACATGTGTTGTAAAGCACATGATCTTTTATCAATGATCTTTGCATGATCTATGATCTTGTGATCTTTCTATGCACATGTCTCTATGCGCTATCCCTATGCAAATCTTTGGCTAATCAGCAGCGAAATCGTGTGTTGCACAATGATTGAGTCATCAGCCCGATCGTCGATCCTCGATCCTCGATCCTCGATCCATCCATCATCAGAGGGAGAGGCTCACCGTGTATAGCATGTGTGAATGCATTGTTCTGGCTCTGGTCAGCTCTTTGTTCATGTTAGGTAGCCAAAATAGTATTTAATGAAGTGTCCCTATGTCCCGACCCTCCCTCTCTCCTCTCCTGCTTCTCTAATGTGCCTTAATGTTTATGCAAAATCGCTGGACAATCTCTCTGTCTCTCTCTACCTCAGGGGAGTTTTGCACGTGCTATGCCCATGGGTATTGCGCTAGCTACCTGCAAATTCTCCTGAGATTTTGAAAATCATCAGTGCGTATATAGAAAATTCTCTACATAAGCAAAAACATAGATTTTCAAAATATCGAAAAACACGAAACTATGGAGTGATCATTTATAATAACAAAATACGAGGAGAAGACATAAAAATACTTGCTTTGCTTTATAGAGCTCTTCCTCTTAACTGGCTCTATTTGTAACACTTTGTTCAGTTAGTTCGAAGATCATTAAACCTTTTTATTGCCCATAAAAAGGAACTGCATACTAAAATTTCAACAAAGTGATCGATACAATGTTGTCACTTTGAACTTGGGGGGGAAACTGTTGATACGCTTAGAAAATTAGATCAAAACGATGCTCATCTTTAGGGAGTAAAATAGTTTATCATGAAATTTTCTCATTTGTTTTTTGCTGTAATGTTTTAAGAGTACCCTCATTGTGGTAAGCATTTTAGAAGCTCATACTAACATACTATCTGATTCGAGGATCTGCTATCTGACTGAGCTGAAGCTGAAGCGCAAATGTAAGCAGGCATCGCCCTGGCCCAAGATAAGCTTCCATGTAACCAGGGCAGATGAGGGCCTTTGATAGTATTCCGTTTGGGATCGATCCCTTTAAATCGATTTCTTATGTTGCCGCTTGCTTATCGATGACAACGCGGGCACATGCAGCAAAAAGTTTTTGAGATTAGCCAAGTGGCAAGTTGATTTCATTATCAGAGTGCGGCAATAAGTTGATGTAAGATATATGGAGAGATAAATAACATTGGAGGCATTGGTATCCCCTTAGCGATCGATCGCGAGTGGCTGAGCAACTTTATTAGAGCCTCTTAACACGATTGCCAATTGGATAGCCCCCGTTTCCACCCTACCAGTTTCGTTCGTTCTTTTTCTTTTTTTTGCTGCCAAAAGACATTAACAAACTGACCAAACAGATCTGTACGTACTGTGATCAAGTGATTAGCAGATCTGCAGATCAACCGTTCTGCAGATCGCTGATCAGTTCTGATCAACAGATCGGCAAATCGCCACAGATCAGCGCAATTAAAAATGTTATCGCTGTTTGTTGTTAATGTTGACGAGCCGAGTGCGCAGTGCGAAGACTTCCTGTTTGGCGGGTGAGTACCCTAATATGATGAAGGTGCCTTGCTTACAGCTTGAGATTTGCTCGGAAAAAAACTAAAGCTAGTAGAAGCTATTCGATAATTGAGTATGTAAAGCAAATTTCAGCTTAGTTGCTCAAGTATTAAGCATAATACGCTTAGGTCTCTTATTTGTGTGTCTGTATGAACGCTTTGATCTCTAGAACTATAAGAGCTAAAGATACCAAATTTGGTATGTAGATAGAGTAAGAATATATCAAACCTGAGATGTCACGTGCAACGCGCCGTGAATATCGAAATTTTGTCTTGTTTCTTCTATAAAGGTAAAGAAAAGGGTATCCCTGCTTTGACTTGCTCGCCTGCTTCACTCTTCACTTGTTCCTTCACGCCTTTGGCATTTCGCTAAAAACTTAATTTAATTAATTGCCAAACACACACAAAGATTTCACCATAAAATACAATTCAGTGTCAGTTCTGTTCGGGACTTCGATATCGATACGTTCGATTCCTTTTTTTCCAGCTTGAAGTCGATCTACACTTGAGGCGCAAACTTGAATAATTGGAACTGCAGTTGGGCATTTAAAACTGATACGTTTTACGAGCGCATCGCACTCGCCTTTATGATTGGCAATTAATTAGGCCAAAAGCACGAATACATTCGTGAATCGCATTCGTTTGCTTGCTATGCCTTGCCTTGCCTTGGGGTTATTTGTTTTTACAGCTACCGTATTTAATAGTGTAGACAGACCTCATCGATATGCCCCGATACGTTTCGATTTGTTTTTGTTTAATTAATCGCAGCTGTAATAATAATGCCAAGGCGTGCTCTCTATAGCATGAAATTTCTTTTATTTTTGCTTTGTTTTTTTTGTATAAGTTTTTTCGAGTTTCATTTTTAGTTTTTTTCTTTCGTATTATATATATTCTTGAGTGGAAACTGAATCGATTATCACGCGCAATTGCATTTGAATGGCAAATGTGGCGCATTGCTCGATTGTTTTGCTCTCGCTCGACTTGAGATTCGACCAAAACCTTTACCCTTCGTCCAGTTTCGGGACTCACACACGGTGCCCTCACACTTGGCCATTGTGTCGCCATTGTGTGGCGATTCGACATGGCAATAATAATACAAGAAATAATACCTAGAGCAGCTATTCATAGAGCGATGCATGCTAATCCTTTGGATGGATGGGGATGGGGATGAAGAGTGAGAGAAGAGAGTAGAGAGACGTGTGTGGGCTGCGCCAGCGCGGGATTAGTGCGTGATGCATTTTGGCATGAAATGAGAGAGATCTCAGACCCAGAGGCGCAACACAGAACACAAGACTCTGGAGATGAAAAAAATGCGTTTTTTATTGTAATATCGACCGACATTCAACTATAGCGAACGAACGTGCCAAGCCAAAGACAGAAGACAGAAGAGAGCAGAGTGGACTGAGGGAACTCAGGGAACTCAGAGCGCAACGTGGACCACCCTAAACGCACGAAGATACCAAAATTTATTGCTCAGCGTAGGAGCCGGCGACGGGGTCAGCCTGGATGCGTTGGTAGAGTCACGGGTAGAGGGGGTAGCGGTACCTTGGAAAGGATCTACTTTGCTGTCCGCTCTTCGCATGCCCTGGCACTTCATTTCAATTTTAATTAGAGCACACACACAGTTCGGAATTTCTTTCCATCTTGAAGGTATTTTTTTTTTTTTTTTTTTTGGGAAATTCTCTTTAGCTCATTCAGGCTGATCACACTGATCCGTCGTTATGTCTTTCTCTCATTTTCATTTTTAATTTTAAAATTTTTACTTTAATTTTTGGTTAGTCCAACGTCGTCGTCGCAGCGTCGCGTCGCGTCGCGTCGCGTCGGCTCATTTCTCTTTGATTTTGGGTCGCTCTTGTTGGCGTGGCCTTTTCGATTATAATTAGATGGGCAAAATGCCGCTGCAAGAAGAAATTGATTGTTAAATAATTTTCTTGTGCCACCTTTGCGGCGCTGATTGGGCCTCATTGGGGACTGTGAAGCTGCGATGGCTGCGAGTGTGGCTTGAAAAGTAGTTGAAAGAAGAGAACTGAGAAGAAGGAAAGATTTAAGATCCTTTAACATATGTAGATCTACAGATCTTTATTTTATATATCTATTATTATATATATACCTATATTATTATATTTATTACTGTAAAATACAGAAATAATAAAAAATAAAGATCGATCTCTTATGATGAGTAGAAAAAAATGAGGATAGGTTATATATATTCGTATTTAAGCATGAAGATCACTATAGAAAGCAGTAAGATCACTTTGGTTGCATAGTTGCTATAAAGAACGATCTACAAATGAGGAAAAACAAAGATCGCTTATGATCAGTATGAAAAAAATCAGTATTAGTTATAAATATGTATATAATAGCCTCAAGATCAGCCTAGAAAACAGTTAGATCACACGATTTGCATAGAAAAAATCACAGATTGATCTCTGAACGATCTTCTTGGAACTACTGTAGCTACCCTCGCATTAGCCACTTGCTGCACCCATTCCCATTGCGAAGTTGTATGCAAAATATGCCGACACAAATCAAAAATGAAATCGGCCAATGCCAAAGCTAACGAGGCACAATGTGCGGAGTGTGTCCCCCTCTCTATAGGGCAAACTGGATATGGAGAGAGTTGAGAGTTGGGTAGGGAGGAGAGTTACGAGCTTCTGCTGTCTGCGCATGCGCGGAAGCAGCAAAAGATCAGGAAAATTAGGCGTAAATTTTTTATTGGCGACAGTTGGACGTGGGCTCTGGGCTCTGCCCTGGAGACCTGCTTCGTTGGGACTGAATGGAATTCCATGTTGTTGTTATGAGAACTGTGGGTACTCTCATTACCTTACTGTTGGTGTTAAACCACTTAAGTGGTCACTGCCCATGGCAAACAGTTTTGAATGAGGTTCCTGGGAAGGCAGCATAGAGGAAAGAGCACAGAGATTTAACCCTATCTATGTTTTTGTTTGAAACAAAATATTTAGATTGAGGGCGGAGGCCATAACTGACCGCAAAATGTCCAAATATTTCGCCAGAAAACGGAAGAGTTAAGAGGGAGTGCGTCAGGGGAACGAAGAGAGTTTCCACGTAGAGGAAAAGGCAGGAAGTGTGTGTGCCCAAATTTACCAGGAAGACAGACAGATGCGCAGTTATTGATAGAGCAAGCTAGTCTATAGGGTATAGGGTATATCGTATGGTATCAGGGGTATCTTGGCTTGTGTCTGGCGCGTGTGCTGGCGCATTAAAAGATGCTGGTTGGCACAAGGACAAGGTTTTCCTCTCCAGGGTTTGCCAGGTGTGCTGGTTTGTTTTGCAAATATATCTGAAAGATACATACATATGTATCTATGGGCCAGCTGTGTCTCTCGTGCCACAAACATTTACGCTAATTGTGTATAAATATTTTGGCTCTGAACAAGGCTAAAACCCCCTAGGACGTCGACTGAGCCAGGCAAATGAGCAAAAGGCTGACCCCGCATACCACATACGTCTCTAATAGATACATCTCATACAATGCCAAATGCTGTGACAATTAGAAACTGCTTAGCTTTGTTACCACTCTCCCTTGGTCTCTCTCTTCATCTCTCTCTCTCTCGTTCCCGCAGCTCTTCTCGCAGCATGCTAATAACAGTTAAGAACCCAAATTGTTTTTGCTCATTTCAAGGTATTGCTCATTTTATACCCAAAATGCCTGTGTGCGGTCCCTTCGCCTGCATTGTTTGGCAAGACAATGTTTTGACCGCATTGCCAAAACCAAAATATAAACACAAAACTCCCGCAGGGCCCGCACAATACACAACATATATAGCTCTATCTATCTATCTGTAGCTGTATCTGTAGCTATATCCCACTGTATCTGTCCCTGCACGTGTATCTAACTCACTCGCTGTGTGTCAGCAAGTTGGTGGTCCCTGTTCCTCATTCGATTTCAATTCCAATCGCATTGTCATTGTCGCGTTTAATATGGTATATGGTCTGTATGCGTGACATCTTATTTGAGTCCGAAGGATTCCCTATTTCTTTCTTTATTTTTTGCCAACATTTCAGAGAGATTCTAGATGGTGGGCGTACTCTGTCAATTGTTATTGAATTGAGAGTTTCTTTTATTGTCATTGTCGATCCAAGATTCGTGGCCAGCGATAAGGCCGAGAGATGGCTGCACCGCAAATTGCATTAACTTGGCCCAATGGACAATTGAGGCGTGATTGAGGCGTTGTGTGCGGTAGCTGCCGATTCTCTCGCTCTTAACAACCGCAAATTCATTTCTATATATTTTTCTTTTATTTCGCCCCCGCTATTGTTCTATTCGCAATTGTCTCTGCATTGGGCCCCGAGGGATGAGACGCCATCATGGCCAGTAGCAAGAGCCAGTTGGCTCTTCCGCGAAGCGCCTTAAGGCCTCAAGCCTACCACCTTGTCAGATCCTACAGAGAATACATTCGAAACGCCTTTTCAAATGGTTTTCTATCCGAATTCAAAAGGCCAGACAATCCATGGAACTCTTTTAACCGCAAAGATTGTTGTAGAACCCATTATATACTCGTATATTAATCATATACTTCTATGTATACATCTGTCTTTGGGTGCTGTGTATGGGTATATTTATATATTATATATTAGAAACCTATTAAAGTATCCTTAGTTTCTTAAAGTTCTTATTTCATTCTTTTAAAACGAAAATAAATTTGGATTTTTCAAAATTTTAGCTCGATAGGCCCCTCAGCTCTTGAAAGGAAATTTAGTATAGAGTTAGAGTACACAAAATTTCAAAATTTTAGAAGGCTTATTTTTTGATATAAAATCAATGTAGTGTTCATATCATAAAAATAATGACATTCCAAAGTAAAATCCGTTGATTTTTAGCAAAGTTATGACAGTGCGAAGTCTAGATGGGTCCTCTAGGCTTGCGAAGTTTGGGTCTCTCAGCACATGGAAGACCCAAAATTTTCAAAATTCTTAAAGCCTTTTTTGTTGATGCCAAATCAATCTAGAGATCAAATCAAGAACAAAATGACATACCAAACCAAAATCGCATAATATTTGACTGAGTTATGACTGTTGGAAGTTCAGATAGATCGCTCAGGTTCTTGAAGATGTATTATCCCGAAATTCCATAATTATGCCTGCCAGCTATCTGTCGGATAGAAGGTTATATCCCAAGACATCATCATTCCCTTTTCATTCGCAACACCTCAAATTGAGTTGTCATTCAGCTCGAAAATTTTGCGGTTTGCAGTGAAGATCGATAGAAAAAAAAGAGACTCGTAGGATCTCTGTCCCGCCCTGCAGGCTCTATGCTAAGCTGGCACGCCCCTTTGCCCCTGCGCCCTTGTGCACTTAGCTTAGGAGAACGACGCGCGTGCTGTACTACGGATCAGGGCTCATTACGTCAGGCTAAGCATGTCCACGATCCTGGACAGGATCAGCAATCAGTAGGAGAGTGAGTAGGAAGGAGAGAGGGAGAGTAAGAGAGAGAGAGAGAGAGAGAGCGTGCAAAGCTGTTAAGCGCATTCGACGCGCATGCCGCCCACGTCCTCTCGCTGCCTTTTCCTGCCTCCACTCTCGCTCTTTCCCTCCCATTTCTCTCTCTCTCTCTCGCTCTCTCTGCCTTTTTGAGGAAAATTAATTAGTTTGAAAACCTCGAAAAGGTGTTGGAAATCTCTGATTACGCTTGGTAATTTTAGACAGCACCCCCCCGCACCATCGCTCGTTTGTAACGCGAGTAATTCTCGGGCCTGGTAAATTTTGTCGAGGGAGATCTTCGACACATTTGCGGCAATTTACAATTTACAATTCACAATTAACAATTTTCGGTTTTTCAAAATTTATCCCGAACATTTTTCCTTATCATAATCATATTTGCCACGCCGTCTACCCTGTCCGCTGTCCTCAGTCCCCGTTCCCGTCTGTCCCTGGGTGAGTGTGCAATTCTAAGCCTCGTAGTACCCACAGGAAACAACTCAATTTGTACGCATATCCTGTGCAAGGTGTTTCTATTTTTTTGGGGTGTGTTTGATTATTTTTTTTGTGGTTTTTCCTCATCGTTTTGATAGCATTTCCCAGCATTTTGGGCGTCTATTCTAAACAGTTCTTTCATATATACATATTTTTTTTGCCGTGAAAAATATAGAAAAGCAATTTTTGTTGCATTTCCTTCCGCTGCGGATTGTAATTACAAACGACTATCAGATTTTTATATCCGGTCTGGGAGAAGATCTTTAGCACATTACAATGTCATTTTAACAAATACGATTTTGATCTTGTACCCTCATTTTACACCGATCCTAACTTTCTTAAAAATCAAAAGATTTTCACGCGGAATGACATTTTGTATATGTTTTAACAACCTGAGTGATTCTACATTTAACAAATAGCATAAAAAGACCTTTTAAAATTTTCCATATTTTGAAAATTAAGGTAAGGGTATGAAATTTCAACAAAAATTTTTTTTTTGTAATTTAAAATCGCGAGTTTTTAATTTTAATCGATTGTGGAGGTTAACATTAGTTCTAAACAATCATTTACATCGATTTTAAACGATACTTAATTTTTGCCCAAAAATCATGTCAAAGTGGACCAAAAATTAGACATGTAACACACTCAACAGGCCTGGTATCCTCATTTTACACCGTTCGTAACTTTCTTAATATTCAACCGATTTTCACGCGGAATGACATTTTGTTTATGTTTCAACAAACTGAGTAATTCTACATTTAAATAATAACAAAAAAGACTTTTTGGAAAATTTCGATATTTTTGAAATTTAGGTAAGGGTCCCCCCTATGAAACTTCAACAAATTTTTTTTCAAAATTTTAAATCGCGAGTTTTTAGCTTTAATCGATTGCGGAGGTCAATATTAGTACTAAACAATCGTTTAAATCCATTTTAAACGATACTTAATTTTGGTCCAAAAATCATGTCGAAGTGTTCCAAAAATTAGACATGTAACACACTCAACAGGTCTGATATCCTCATTTTACACCGTTCGTAACTTTCTTAATATTCAACCGATTTTCACGCGGAATGACATTTTGTTTATGTTTCAACAAACTGAGTGATTCTACATTTACAAAATAACAATTTGGATGTTTTGAAAATTTTTGATTTTTTTAAATTTGAGTAAGGGTCCACGACACATTGCCTGATCCTTGTTTTATTGCTGATTTTTACATTGTACAAATTTTACAGTAGAGAAATTAATAAAATTTGTACCTCATTTAAGCTATCTACATTGCCTTGTCCTCGTTTTATTTAACGATCTGGCTATGATTTTGTTGTATAATAAATTTCATAACAATTGATCGATAAATATAGTATGTGAGTTATGCATATTTCTGGCGGACATACACATACTTCAAGGTCTGTTTGTAGGGCATCTTCAAGTCGAGTACTTCCACTCTCCCTCTGCCCAGTTGTAGTTAATGCTTCGTTGAGCACTTTTTTCTAGTTCTGGCAACTTTCAAATGCTCAAAACAGTGGCTGATCCACTTGAGAGAGAGTGCTGCCAACATGTGTTAAGTACCCGCCTACCTTCTCTCTCTCTCTCTCTCTCTCTCTCCTCTTTCTCTTACCCTGCATGTGCTGCTGCTGCTGTCAATGTCCATAGATATCTAAATTTGTTTTGCTCTCGAGGCGATGACAGGCGAGTCTCGAGATTTAAAGCGCGTGTTGCCTGTCAATTACACGTCACGATATGCAGCTCGAGAAAACTCTTTCCAGCCAGACACGTGTCTCAGTCCCCTCTGTCTTCAGTCTCCTGTTTCTGCCCCCTGCCTGGAGCATCGACAAGTGCGTCAGTCCGTCATCGTCTGTCGGTCTGGGGCTGGCGCTCGATTTTGGATCGTAAAACTTGATCAGTTCGTTTCGTGAAATTGGTAACAGTAGAAAGCGCTAGCTGAAACACTTACCAAGTGGCGTTGGTAAATTCCAAAGCAGTGTGGAAAGTGGTAGAAGAGATAAAAGACTGTAGAAGTAGATGAGCAAGAAGTAGGAAGAGTTTTTTCCACTAAAACTGGCTTAGAGCTCTAGAAAAAGTAGCTAGATCAACTGGGTTTGGGTAAATCTTTGTTGTAGACAGAAGACTGAGAAAATTTTTAATTTTAACTATGCCTGGTATATCATATAATAGTCTTAATACATTATAATAAAGCTAAATTTGTAAAAAAATCGCCTACTTTGTTTTAAGATCATTTATATACTCATGATTTGTGCACTTAATTAATATAACAGCAATATATAATAACAATATATTTTGAAATATGATATAGAAGAATTTGGCGTAGTTTTTATTATCTAAAGATACTTTTCTTTTATGAAAAAAAGTAGAAAACTGTACTCGAAAAATAAACCATTTTCTAGATATAATATACAGAAAACTATAGCTTAATGGTGTTTGCTCTAATTTCTTATATATATGACAGCATCCTGTATGAAAATTTATGGATGTTGCTACGCTTTGAACTGCCCTCCTAAATGGTTTTCCTTTTTTGTTCCCCATTCATTAATTTGTTGGCTATGCAAAATGTCTGGCTAGCGCCGTCTAGACCGACCTGTTCTTGGGATGATGCTGCTGCCTCTCAATGAAACCGCCAGTTGCCACTTGCCACTTGCCACTTGTTTCTCCAGGAGGGAGGAGGAGGGAGATAGAACCCGGAGAGTGCCTCAATTAAAAGACAACCTGCTGTGTTGTCGGCGGCGTTTGCTCTGAATTTTTTTTTAAATTGGCGGAAGCAAAATCAACACGATCAGTTATAGCTATCTCACTCACGCTCTCACTCGCTCTCTGCCTGTTCTTTTGTCTCTCGCGATCGATCGATTGTGGGAGAGAGAGAGAGAGAGAGAGAGAGAGGAGAAGGCGTTGCCGATGTTTGAGGCAAATGTTTGGGCCATAATTGTTCACGCCTCGGTCGCGTAATAGATACTTTGATGCGCCGGCAGCAGGTCGGGGCAGATCTCTCTCTTCCTCTCTCTCTCTCTCTCTCTTTCTGTGTCTATGCAAAGCGCCGCTAAATGCTGAAGCGTGGCGTCTCGACTCGACTCGAATCGCAATTGAAATCGAAATCGGGCTTGTCTGATTTCCCAGGAAAAACGGAAAAGGAAAACCTGCCCGCCTCAGCCTCGGCCTCGATCTGCCTCAATCTGCCTGCCTGCTGCGAGACAGGTCAGTCTACCCGAGCTACCCGCTGCTCTCTACCTTAATTGCAGCTACAAGATACTGGAATACAAGATACAGTATCTGACTTGCGCTCTGGGCCGTATCTTGTAATGATAACGTTCAGTTTCTTCGTTTTTTTTTTGGCGAAAAAAACAACGTAGTAAGACATGTCAACGTTGATTAGATAGTCCGAAGAAGATACAAATGTATCTTATGGATAGCAAGATACATATATCAATATACATGTGTATTTGTATCTTTAACTAACTGATCGACACAGTTTTGCGCCAAAAGCGGCACACGTGTGCATCCGTCAGATACATTTGTATTTTTTTTTTTTGCCTGCCCTGCGGTGTTAGCCAAGATATACACCCACTTTTTTTTTGAGTGGGTGTGGCAAGCAGACCAAAGGCGATCGCACTATGCTGCGGCTTGAATCGATCGCAGAGTGAATGCATTCATATGCTCTGTGTGACCTTTTAATGCTGTCAACGCGAGGTACCCTGTGCGAGAGGTACCCTGTACTGTTGCCCTCTTTTCTGCTGTTGCCAACCATACAGTGGGCCATTGCTGGCGATACAATGGCCTGGACAATGGTGACAATTTCACATCTTAATGCACATCAATGCGCGTTACCGAATTTGCCGCACTTCTTTTTGACCCCGAGAGGAGACTCTCTCCCTGTGCGTGTCGGTATCGCTTTGAAACCTTTAGTCGTTTTTGTTTTTCTTCTTCGTTTTTTTGGCAAAGCGTATTTTGCTTTTTTGATAAATCGATTATCGCATCGTAGGAGGCAGTCACATAAAAACAATGCCAAAATAGGCAGAGCCTTGGGGGGGAGTGGCAAAATGCAGGCGAAGATCGAGAGAGAGAGAGCAAGCGATCTCGGAGCCATCAAAGTGCAATCCTTGAATGCATCGACCATCTCGATGAATCATTTACCATCCTCATCATCATCATCATCTTTTGCTTTTCCTTTTTTTCGCTCTCTCTCTCTTAAGGTCTCTGATCTTTGTGGTCGCTGAATGCAGATCCATAGATCTGTATAGATCGATCGTAGCCGCCGCAGTTTTGTGGTTGACATTTTTTTCAGTCTTTGTTACGGTCGGTGACTTTGCTTTGATGCCCAGCGGCACATAGTAGGGTATATACCCCGACCATGATTTTCGATCCAGATATAATGAACGTTTCGACTTTGACCTCGAGAGTGCGGGTTATACGCTTTGTTTGCTTTGTTTTTCTAGTCTTTTTTTTTGTTTTTTTGCTCTGAATCTGATTTTTCGATGCGATTTTTGGTTGGATCTAGTTTTTTTTATGCGGTTCTCAGGCACAGCTTAGACTGGTCAAGCGTAGAGCTAGCAAAATTCTCTGCTGATAAGATATGACATCTTTAAGAAGGTCGCAAAAAAGAAAGAAGGAGAGATAAGAAAATTGCAGTATTTTTTTTAGTTTTTATATGTGAAAAACATGTTGAAACAGTTATCTTAAGGATAATCAAAAAGAGCTAGCTATATAAAGAAGTGTAAGGGCAAATCTTGAGTAATACTTGAGTTTCTGCTTAAAAAAGTGATAATCTTAAAAGTTATCACACTTTTACTTGAGATAAAGCTCATATTCTTTCAACAAATCTATCTACTTCTTACATTTGTACCCATTAGATCACAGTTCGCTTTATAAGGTTTAATCAATATGTCTTTCAACTTCTTTTCGTAGACTTCAATGTGATGTACCTGATCTGTTAGCTTAACCCTAGGATAATGTGATCATACCATCTCTTCTCATAGCAAGCGGTACTGTATAGTATATTTAGTTCTGCTTCATAATGCCAGATTTGCCAGATCTCTCTCTCTCTCTATCTGTCTCTCTCTCTGTTGTTTAGGTTACGCCCCGAGGCATTTATCATCAGTGTGATCTACCGCTGATCAGTCGCTTCATTTTGTCATGACCCGTGACATTGTCGCGCCTTTAATAGCAAACACATGTGTCCGTACCATGTCCATGGGGTTGTCCATCGTTAGTTCCGGTTGCACTTGCACAGCACCTACACAGTTTTGCGAATTTCCCAAGGAAAATCCCTGTAGCATGCCTAGCAAACAGGTAGATATCATATCTATGCTGGAATTAGCGCTGTGACACCTACGCATTGGACACGCTGTTTTCTTTCTTTCTCTGTTGCATTGTGACGATCGTGCCGACAGTGCGAAAGGATCTAAGGGATCTTTGTCATGCTAATGGTTCACTGAGAAGGAGAGAGAGAGAGAGAGAGAGAGAGAAACCTGTAGAGAAACACTGCGCAATTCGCGCTGCGATCGCTTCGCTCACTTCTCGCTGGGCGCAGCGTAAAGTTTTGGATTATCCTTTCTAAGACGTAGTTCTGGAATTTGACCTTAGCTATTGACCTTTTGCGCAGCATAGAACTTGTTGTAAAGTATCGAAATTCACTAGACAGCGGGGGAGTAGCCAGAGAGAGAGGGGGGATCCAGTGGAGCGATCGCGCTTCAATGAACAATTTTTTCTATTGCTCCCGCTCGCTCTACGGGAATGTCGTGAAATCAAAAAAAAAAAAGGAAGAAGAAGGTAGAAGAAATCATTTGAAATTTTTTTTTTTCCATTTTTCTATTTTTGATAATGAAAGAGAAAAACGAAAGAAATCACTTTTCATGCGATAAACTCGCAGTAGCGCGAGACAATGGGGATATTCCAGTGAAATCTTTTCAATGGGATTTCGCCTGTGTATGGATTTTTTTTCGCTTTTGTCCTCTACATAGTACTACGATCTTTGGCTTTTGATTCTGCTGCCTTTGCTCTCTCTCTCTCCCTCTCTCTCTCTCTCTATGGAAACTCGGCGCTGACATTGATTGCCTGCGATAGTTTATTGGGCCAGAGAGCAGGACGAGGAGGAGGAGGACCTGCATACGAATCGGACACGTGCATACGATAGTTTTCTGAGTTGATTCTCTATTGTGCCTCGTCTGCGGTTAGTTTTCACATCATGTCAACAATCGAGTCAAAAATCGAACAGAAGAAGAAGAAGAAGAAAAAGTGATCTCTATAGATATATATGGGAACCCTCCACCCGCGCTACCTTTATGAAGGGTTGCTCGTCCCGTTTCGAGCAAAGTCATTTAACTACCGACACAGTTCACACTGTGCTAAATGTAGCGTGTGTCGAGGATCAATAAAATGCATTGCGATGCGCAGTGAAATGCAATATCTGAGATTACCCCAGTTGAGCAGCCAAACAGGCAGAGGTATAGATAGATAGATAGTCGCAGTAGATATGTTCGAGAGGGTAGAGTATGTATGTATCCTGCAGTGTGGTTGCGATAGCACGATCGTGTCGTGCTGTTCGGTGTGATTACTTGCATAGATATTGCAATTTCAGTTGAACTACTTGCTGGACACCTCGTATTGAAATAGATAAGATAGACCTACAGCTCGATCAGCAGGATCAGCGATCGCTGCTTGTGCTAAGAGAAGCTAGAACAGTTAATTGGCTAAGATAAGGTAAATTGAAGGTCTCTAGTAATACTGGTAAATTTGAGAATCGCTTGATATTTTTATTAGGCTGCTTGAAGGCTTTATTGAGCTGTAGATCACTTCGCGATCAGAGTAATACATCAGAAAATTGATTAAAGTAAAAAAAAAACTATGGATGAAGTATTTTCTAGAATGTATAAACTGCCTGAACGCTTTATTAAGCTGTAGATCACCTCACGATCAGAGATATATTTTGAGAAAAGTGAGTTAAGGTGCAAAAACTATAGATCACTTGAAGATCGGTAGAAAATACCAAGCAAATTGCTTGAGCAGATCGAGAGAGAGTTGGGCCCTGCGATCAAGTGATCACTTCACACTTCCCCAGCTGATCTGGCAAGCTGGTATTAATTGAAAATTAAACTGTTTTTTTTTTTGGAGGTCAAGTGTTTTGAATAGTTTAATGAGTTTTCCTGGTACTATTTAAGTTCACACTTGATCCGTTTCGACGAATCGACTGATCGTGGCAAGTAGTACAACTCAATTGACTTGGACTCGGATGGACTGTATAGTCTAGACGCAGTAGCACTCGTTGTCGCCTTGTTAATGGGCTACTCGGAAGGCTCGCGATCACAGTTTAGAGTGAGTCTCTATTCCACTTGACGCCTGGTTAAGTGTGAAATGTGACAAGGCGCTCGAGTGATCGATCGCAGTAGCACTACCTACCAATCTACATAGTTGACCTAGTCGACCTAGTCGACCTACTCGAAGTGAGCGCAACAAGCGCTCTCGTATTTTGACACATGCTCCATAAATCTTGTCCAGCGATGCGCCACGACGCCGTCATAAAGTCACATAACTCACCAGAGGGGGAAACTACAAGGATAGAAGAAGATACAAGTGTCCTCGTGTCCTCAAGCGAGACTGAGACTAAGACTGAGAGTGTCCTGTCGCAGTTTTCCTTTGAATTGCGACACGATAAAATAACATTCGTCTCGGATTTCCACGACGAGCAGATACAAAAATAAATAAACCAGAGAGAGAGAGCGCACTTCACTTTCCTGCAGGACATTTATGTGGAGCTGCAGAAGGACTCACTGTCCTTCCGTTTGTCCCGCTGTCTGTCTGCCTCTGCCTGCTCGTCCTCTCGCATGCAAAACAAATACGCACTTCCTGCGCGACCCTGGCGGACATGTCTCGCTAAAGTGGCGCACAAAAGAAGTTACTTCCTGGACGAGAGACGAGAAAAAAAAGCAAAAGCAGAAAGGAAAAGGGACAAGAGGGCAGCATCTCAAATGAATTTATTGCAATTGCTCTAGGGATATTTGAGCCGGGGGAAATGCGCCTCAGTTCTTAGCTAAAATTGCATAAAACTCACTCGCATATAACATATCTCGAGCCTATTACAAGACATTGGCTTAGTCCCGTATTTTGACACCTACGCTCGACCAGGTCCAGTTCCAGGCTCAGCTAAGCTTCTTTATTTCTTCTTGATATCCGGTAACAATGCAGGATTTTGCTCTCGTCTTGGCCTCAATCTCGTCTCGTCTCGTCTCGTTTCCCATTTCCTGGTTTTATCTTAAGCTGACATACAATCACATTTCGCATTGTCCTGGACTCAACTACCTAGCAGGCTCGCCAGCGTCCTGCTTCCTGTCTGCTCGTACCTCGCTCCTCGCTTCCTCCTCGCTGCTTGGCTGGGCGGGTCAGCTGCAGCGGCTACACCCATTTCAACCCAATCTACTCCCTTGCCAAAAGAAATTCCTTCTTCAACCTCTCTACATCTTGATCTTGCACGTGGCCAGAGCTCGCTCTCTCTCCCTCCCTCTCTCTCTACGATTGTGGGCGTGGCAAATTTGCATGCGCCATCCGGGAAAATAGAAAAGAAAAATTAAAATTCCTTTTTCGCATTCTTAATGAGATTCGCGGCACGCGACACAATCAAGCTTGTTTAGGGTTGCCACCCGAGCGATTGTAGGGGTAGGAGTAGGGTAGGGGTAGGCTAGGTAGGGGTAGTAGTAGTTTCTGATAACTTTTCTACCCATCCAACGCAAAGCGGAAGTGCATTTTATGCCTTGTGATTACGTCCAGCTTTCCAAGTTGTTTTTTCTTGCGGGGTGCGCCAGCCACGTGTTGTTTTAGAGAGAGAGACAGATCCTTGCCAGGCAGGCATAGAGACCCCCGAGGACCCTTCGGTACGTTCGCTTTGGTCGCCTTGAGCCTCTCAACCGTGACGCCTATTTCCGCTTCTACGGGCAATTTATGCGCGTCATTAACACACGCCTAACCAAATCGAAACTCGTTAAAAAAAGGAGAGAGTATAAAAAAAAACATATATATATTTCCCTGTATATAGCATGATATTTCAACAAATATTTGCCGACTATTTCCGGTCTCCTTGTTGCTTGCAGTGGGTTGGTATTGCTCGCTCAGTGGGTGCAGGAAGTGCTTAAATTATCCAAGAACTATACCTATACCTACTATTATAATATGGTATAGAGCACTTTATTTAATACTTTCAAGCCTGAGTTTCCTATAGATTCATACTCATTCTATAATATCTTATATGGCACTCTTTGAGAGCACTCTATTGAGCCTTTCTTGGCACAGGACATGCCTGATGTTTTCTATTTTTGGAATACTTGGTTTCAAAATTCAAAGATGTTCTCTTTCTCTCTCTCTCTCTCTCTTTCTCTGCGGATCTTGAGAGAAGAAGGAGCCGCGCACTTGAGCTGGCTCTCAAGAGCGTGCCATAAATCATTGTAGATAAGATACTATTTGTTTTTACTAGACTACATCTATAAAGCATGTTTATGGCGCATACTTTAATTACCAGCGAATGCGACACGCTTACTAACTGATCGCAGGCAGATCTGAGGAAGGATCTACGAAGGATCTAGTAGGAAAGAATTATTGGAAAGATCGTTTAACTATACTAGAAGAATTTCCAGGAATATGAGTTAGGGAAGATCTAAAAATCATTATTAACTGTGCGCAGACTTTATAATGAATGAAACAGAACTTGAAAAATTAAAATAGTTTATAAAAAATACATATAAGATGCAACTTTTTTCAAACTTTAAGTTACTATGAAACACTGAAATATTGTAGAATGTACAATGATATTATTTCTATACCATTCTTAGTTATTTGTTAAAGAATCCCAGAAAATCTTGCTGAAATTTTGCTGAAAGTATTTAGAGAATTTTCTAGTTTGAAAATAAGAAAAACTTGTTTGAATTTTGGTTTTAAATTTTCATTGTTTGTATTATTATTGCATTTCAATATTATTATAGTACTTAAATGTAGTTCTTATAGTTAGTTTAGTGTCTTCCATGCTTATAACAAAACTTAAAACTAGCAAAAAAAATTATAAGCTAAGTTTTATAATCATTGTCTTCCATGCTAAGTCTAAGAAAAAAAAATGGTTGGGTCTCACTTAGAAACTAGTTAGAATCTGGGACTTGTTGTTGTTGTGGTTGTTTTGGGGAACTATTTACACAATTGTATACAGGATTTTTGATCACCAGGATCACTTATTGTTCCTGCCACGATGAGATATAGTCGAGCAGCTCCTCATCGTCGGGTTGCTCATCGCTGAAGCTATCGAAGGATTCGAATTTGTATTGATGTTGCTGCTGCTGCTGCTGTTGCTGCTGGTGCTGGAGATGATGTTGCTGATGCTCCTCGGGCAATTCTTGCTTGACATAGCTGGCGGATAGATCGGAGCCGCTGTACGAGGAGGGAGTGGGCGATGCAGAGTGATATGAGGCCGCATGGTTGACATAGTTGGCTACAGATCCCTGTTCGGTGGCATTGGGGCAATCATCGAGGCTGCTGTAGTCGTTGTAGTTGCTGCCATCGTTGCTGCTCTCATCCGCAGAGTTGCCAACGGCAAAGAAGGAGGAGGAGGAATGATTCCTTGACTCGCCATCATCGAGCATATCCTGCAGACCGCGTATGTATTCCACAGCGATGCGTAGTGTGTCCACCTTGGAGAGTTTCTTGCTGGCACCGCGTCCACCATTCGACAGGGTATTGATCACGGTCTGTGGCAGATGCTGGCGGAGATTGACGAAGCCATTGTTCACCTGCTTGACACGATTGCGCTCCCGTGCATTGCGACGTGCCACCGAGGGCATTTGCTCGCCGTAGGGCATATTCACATAGCTGAACTTCTTCTTGATCGGTCCCACAGAGGAGCTGCTGCTGCCGTTGCTGCTGTTGCTGGAGGCGCCTCCGTGTTGCATGTTCTGCAATTGACTGTTGCCCAGTGGCAGCTTGGGTGCAATCAGCTGATGTTGCTGCTGTGACTGCAGTTGCTGTTGCTGCAGTTGTTGCTGCTGCTGCTGTTGGTGATGGTGCAGCATCATGATGTTGCCGTTGGTCAGCTGAAAGTGCTGATAGTTGCTGCTGCAGACGCTGGTCATGTTGTTGCTGTAGTTGTAATCCGTGTAGGAGAGAGAGAACTGTGTGTGTGCTGACTGTGTGGAATCAAATTCCGCAATGATAAACCTCGTCCTGCGCGCTGCCCTTAAGTAGTCGTCGGTGCCGGTGCTGCTGCTGTTGCTCTGCCAGCGTCGACGTCGCTGTTGCTGCGTGGTGGTTGCTTCACGCTGATCGTTACCTACCTGCCCCTCGGGTAGGATCTCTCGGCAGGCTCGGGCCTGTTGCCTGCGGGCACAAGTGATCCTTGCGCGCTCTCTCTCTCTCTCTCGCTCGCTCTCTCTTGTGCTGCCTGCCTGCTCTGGCGCAGGCTGAGAGGGGTTGCTCAGCTCAGGCTCAGTCGCAGCTCGTGTGGGTGCTCTCTCTCTCTCTGTCTCCCTCACTCACTCTCTCTCTCTCTCCTTTGCTTCTCATAATTCAACTTGGCTCATTCAACTTGTCTCGGTTCCTTTTGTGTCACAGCTCCCTTTGTCCTACGCTCTGCTCTGCTCTTCCTTTTGCCTCCTCCTTTCAGTTTCTTTCAGTTCCTCAATTCTTCTCCTACTCTGCCCAAGACATTCGCATTTCATTTCATTTCAGTTTTTCCTTTTGGAAAAACTACATCGAAATCGAGACTTAAATCTATGCACAATAAACTCAACCTAACCTCGCTTCTCTCTACACTCTGATCCTTGTCACACACAAGAAGAAAAAAAGGACTCGCTTTTCAATGCACTTTTGTCGTCGTCCTAGCTAGGACAGAAAGTGGAAATGAAAGAAAAACTGTATGAAGAGAAGAGAATAATAAATAAGAAACTGCGCACCGATTTCGTTTCGAAGTTCAATGTGATCCATCATCATCGCAGATCCCACGATCATGAAGCGAGAGAAGTCGCTATCGCTGAGCACTTTCGCTGTTTCGCTGCTCTTGATTTCTTCTCCCTTTTCCCTTGCAGAAAATGCAAATGATATGTTAATGATCTAGTATTTATATAATAATTATAAATACTTATATAATTATTATAATAAGATTTCATTTAATATACTCTAATACACTTATATGATCATTTTGATTGATTTTCAGTTGAGATCTCTTTGAAAAAGATTGCTAGAGGTTTGAAATTTAACCTATAGTTACTTTGAAGTGCTGCACAGCTAGTGATAGTTGCGTTACCTGGCTAGTGCAGCCTATTTCAAAGATATCAGCGTTAAGGTAGCTCGAAAAATCTATATTATAGTCATTTAATGCATAAATTGCGAGATAGGATTAAAAACTATTAATGAATATCCGTATGAATGATTAGAGATTAGTTGAGTTGACTGAAAACAATAATATATTATTTTTTATATATATTATTATACTGACTTCAAGATCTACTAGATATATAGTCTATTTCTATTCCTATTTCTATTTTTGGCTCAATTTTGTGTTATATTGCACAACCTTTTTCCATAGTCTATATCCACTGCAATTCTTCTTCGCCCCACTGTGCCGCAATGCAACCCAACCTGTCGCAGTCGCAGTTCACAGTCACAGTCGCAGCCTAAGCTCTGCCATGGCTTGTGCCAACCATCCGGACGCCTCTGTCTGTCTGTCTGCCTGTCTGTCTGTCTGTCTGTCCGTCTGTCTGTCCATCTTTGTCGCTGGCCTTGAGGGGCGCAGGCGCAACTGTTCTTTTGCATTAAGCGTTGCCGCATTGCCGCATTTGACACGTGCTTCCGATCAGGGTGATTAGCATAAGCGCAACTGCAGCAACAAATCCCACAAGTGTGTGCCGCCTCATGCATATCAAGTGGCGACTCCAATGTCTGCCCCCCATCTCCTCCTCCTCGCTTGCAACTCACTTTGCATGAGCTTTGTCACGAAGCTGCAACGAGCTGACAAGCTTGACAGGCCTCCACAGCGAGGCTGGGGAGCGGGAGAGAGAGCTGAAGGTTTGGGGAAGGGGTACTCTGATCCAGTCTGGCGTTCTCCACTTGGCGCTAGGCTATTTATACGCCCGCAACTCCTCGTTTACAAGTCAAGTGGGCCCCCATAAAGCGCCCAATCGTAAATTTGTTATGGTTGCCCTGGCAACTTTGTTGCATGCCCCGCGCACCCAATACCGTTACAGTTGCCCCTCCCCCTTTCAATAAATGCATAAAACCTTGATTAACGCAGAGCAGCTGCAGCTGAGGCTGAGGCACGTCCAACGTTCCAGTGCAACCTTCATATTACAATAATCGTTTTAATCGTTTTTTAAAAGCTGCCACCGATCGTGGCATGCCCTGGGATCCCATCCTGAGTTCGATCCTTAATGCATTTCTAATATCATCTCTCTCTCTCTTTTCTGCGGGGGCAAATCCTTTGCGTCATCGCCTACACGCCTCCTCCCTTTCAACTCTTCTGCAGTTACACCTTCTTCTCCCTCTTTCATTTTCATTTTCTCGATCATCTTGCGATCCACACCCACAGAAAAACGATCATGAGTGAAGGTAAAAATGTTTTGGTAGCATTTTAATTAGCCGAGTAAATCAGAAAATGTTGATTAATTAAAGTGCCTGGTAATGCCTGGTACCCGGTAGGGTCGTAACAGGTAACTGGGTAGATGGGAGAAAAAGGGTAGGAAGGATCAACAGGATCGTTGTGGCATTGCCAGCCCAAAAAAGTGAAATTAGCGTCATCTATTTGTGGTGTAATATTCTAATTGGATGTAATGGGAATCGGTTTGGATTGCCAGCAGCGCCCTCTGGCGTTCGGATTGTGAAGTGATCGTCGCTTGCTATTAGACTCTCGTATAAACCAATTGGTTTAAGTGGAAAAGGCGGTGTATGGGGTTGTTTTCAAGGGTTTCCAAGGGTTACCTCAATTTTCTAGGTTTTAAAAGGACCTTCATTGGATTTTTCATGTATCTAAGTATGGCTACCCTATAGGTTTCAAAAAGATCAGTCTAGGAAGCATATAATATGGTTCTTAAGTGTTAAACCAATTGGTTTAAGTGGAAAGACTGAGTATGGGGTTGTTTTCAAGGGTGTTCAGGGGTTTCGAAGGGTATTCCTAGGTTAACTTAAATGTTCTAGGTTTTAAAAGGACCTTCATTGGGTTTTTGATGTATCTAAGTATGTCAACCCTATAGTTTTCAAAAAAGATCAGTCTATAAAACATATAATACAGTTCGTAAGATTCCTATATCATTTTCCTGCTGCTACTGTGAAGTAAAGTAGTTCCTATACGCCTAGTCTCGGTACTAGCTCTCGCAGAACCCTACCTGATCTTCATTGGGTATTCCCAGAAAGTGGAAGAAGAAGGAAGGGAAGGCTGCTATGCTGTGTCCTTTGGCAAGCTGCAAACTGCTGCAAAACACCTTGAAACGGAAGCATGCGACAAGTGTCAACTCTATCGGTAGTGCCATCGACCCTCTTCCCTGCTCACCTACATGGATGATGCTGCTCTCTCTGTATCTATCGACATCTCGTGGTGACAATTAATTACGTACTTTATGTGTCTGTTGCTTCATTAAGGCTAATTGAGAATTCCGAACATCAACCAAGGTAGTAGCTACTGCCGCTACCGTAGAACCCTCTGCCAGAAGTATCGAAGGTGCCGCCGCATTGCACTTGCAACGGGGGCACGTACGAGGTGCGACGTGATGGAGTAGGTCAGAGTTGACTTGCGAGCAGGATTTGTTGCTTTCATATCATATCGTAAGCGTGAAATCTGTCCAGCGAGAGAGAGATGAGGTGAAGGTACTGCGTGCTGCTACGTGTTATCGCTGTTATCGCTTATCGAAATCTTTGTGGTTGTCATCACATTAATTTGACTTTTTATTGGGTGTTCCAGAAATCGAGCGGAAACTCTCCAGATTGTCGTCACTTTCGC
This sequence comes from Zaprionus tsacasi, assembly GCA_018904105.1. Lineage (NCBI taxonomy): Eukaryota > Metazoa > Arthropoda > Insecta > Diptera > Drosophilidae > Zaprionus > Zaprionus tsacasi. The sequence continues at coordinate 10,919,927 of JAEIFR010000001.1, read as the reverse complement.
GTGGATCTTGAAATCAAAAAATGAAAGCGAAGTGAAAACTAAAGCAAAGTAGAAAGAGAAGAAGAGGGGCAGGGAGGGGGGGAGTGCGTAGCCAGATTAATTTGTTGTTGGGGCAAATTTCGCACGATCACACCTAATAACGGTAATTTACACGCACGCCACGCTGCAGCGATAATTGCGATGCCAAATGTGCTGAGACAGCGCGGATTCCCGACAGGATATGCCTGCATATGACCCCCATAGCTCGGTCCTCTCTGCCCCCACTCCCCCCACGCGCTATACTAATCGAACTTAAGGCCACCGCATCCGCATCCCGATGAGCTGAGTGAGATAACAGGGCCAAAAGCAGCAGCAGCAGCAGCGGCAAAGGCAGCGGTTATTAAAAACGCGCCACAATTCGCGTCTCTGTCTCTGGCGGCTTTGTGTGTTGTTGTAGTTGTTGTAACCGAATACGCCGCCAAGCGCGAAAAAGCAACAACAATTGGAAGTAAAAGAAATGAAGCTAAACGACCTATGTATACCCTTCTTACATGTAAAAAGTGCTTAAACTTTATCGTAGCGATCACTTAGTAAAATTAGAAAATTATAAAAATTCTAAAAATATTTAAAATAACAACAGAGCAGTTCAAATCTTCGGCTTTCAGTTACTTAAGATTTTTACTAGATACTAAGGTTTCTATATTGCTTATCATAGTACTCCAATCTAGCTCAAGCTGAGTAATACACTAGCTAGAAGTGGGAGAAGCAATTATACCAAATTTCATGAAGTTAGTCTTAACCATCCATGAGATACCTTAGTTATACGCACTTCCTCATAACGTGAGCTTACTCTCGTACACTGAGACTCCTGGCATACCCCTACCCGTTGCAGTGTATGAGAGAATGTTGTCGAGGTGTGAAAAATAACTGGCCAAGTCAGGGGCAGTACCCTAAGTAGCGCAAGGCCAAGGAGGTGCGAGAGGGTATTAAAAGGGGGGGAGGGGCTCTATAAGGGCCCTGTTCCTGGGCACGCATCGAAGGTGTTGAAAGCTTTGCGCTTCTAAGAAACGTTTGTCGTTGTTGTTGTTGTGATTTTGGATGGTTGATATGAAAAGACGCGCGCAGCAGCTACTTCTGAAGTAAAGGAGTAAAGGCGGTACGGTCGCCGGTCGCCGGTAAAGGTAAAGGTACCCGGTACGGTCCTCTTGAAGATGATATTTGTCGATGGTGTCGAGGTGTTAAAATTACCCCAAAGGTACATAATAATTACCTTAAATTGCAAAAACAGCGAAATAAATTTCAAACTGGCAGACAACGCCGCCCGAAAGTGCAGCTATCTCGCTCTCGCTCGCTCTGACTCTGCCTCTCTCTCACTCTTTCCTTTAACTGCCTTAGCGGTCACGTTTGAAGCGCAGCGTTGCCAGATCGGAGAACGAGAGAGAGAGAGAGAGATGGGGCATGCAAATGTGCCTGAATGGGGCGTGTGTCCTCCATAAAAATTGAACGTTGTGTTGCGGTAATTAACGCAGCAGCTAGAGTGGGTAAGGTAGAGCCAGGGAAGGGTCTTGGCGGGGGAGGAGGGGGAGTGGCAACTTGGGTGCTCGTTGGGGACATTTTGGTTCGAGAGTGGCCGCAAGAATAATGACAGAGCGGGCACACTGTGTGTTGGTTGCCACGGGCCGATCTATTTAATTAATTGCTAACAAGTTGAAAATGTTTAAATGGTTTATGGCCCTGCGGATGGAGATAGACTACAGGGAGGTAGGAAGGTAGGGGGATGTTGGAACCTGGCCTGGACAACGCTTAGGGCTCCTTTTTGCCATAAAGACAAATTGTGGTAAGTTGACTTCGATGATCTCCGCCGCGAGTTTCTCGAAAGGGCACCCCATAAACGAGACGATCTTGAGTTAAGAGAACAGAAAGGGTTTTATAATAGTCCATCAAGCTGTAGCTCAGATCTCTACTTACCGGGATCTAGGGGTTACAATATAGACCTCGAAATTTTAACTCTTCCAGAATACTAAGAACTTAAGCCTTGTTTGATGGGTACAGAGAGTTGCGTGTTATATTTGCGATCAACTGTAGATCAGTTAAGTATCAGCTTCTTTCAAGCCAAAACTCTTCATTCTGCATCCTGCCAAAATCGTCTCGTGTATTATGGTCCCAATCCTGCGTGCGTGCGGCCCAAAAGCTCAACGTGTTGACAGTTTTGGGTCCTCATACAAATGAGCGTGAAGCGTGAGCACAACCTGTCTGTCTGTGTCTGCGATCAGTGCGATCAGTGTGCTCCGGCTACGTTGCGTATTTATCACTGTGAGAAATGAGTTGTGAGGCCGCAATTATCATTAAAAGTAACATGACTGCCGCCGCAAAACCCAGGCAAAGGCACAGCCAGTAAAAGTGGCCCAAAACTTTGCCTGCGGCTACAGAAGATCCCCAGAGAGTAGCAAGAGATCGAGAGATCGCGCTCGATCACTCTATAGATCGATCTAAGACTAATTAATTATCAAACAGAGCTCCCGTTGCTTTGGGTTATGCAAAACAAATAGGATCAGGCAAATTATGCAGCTCCAGGGAATATGTGTATATGTTTGTTACATATAGAGATCGGTGATCTTTGTAGAGATCGTTTTAAAGAGTAGCAAAACAAACAAAGCTAATGAATTTTGCGGTTCGACAAACGCAGCAGGAGTCAATGGAGTCGGTAGCACACGCCTGCGCTCAATTCGCAGAATCCAACTGTGATCGCACTCTCTCTCTCTCTCGCTCTCACTCTCTCTCTCTCTATGGACCACTCTCTGCCTTCTTCGATTTCTGTAGAAAAAAGATAAATTTCGTTTCTCCCAGTGGTTTTTCCTGCACTTTTTTTTTTTTTGCCTTTTTGATGTAATTTTTCATGCGCAGTTTTTTCGATTCCAAAGCAGATGCAATTAATCTAAATCCAATTATAAGACAAAGCGAGTTCGGACACGAGGCAAAGTATCTTTTTCCTCCATTGCAGTTGCAGGCTGTATCTGTATCTGTATCTGTTTGCCAGTGATATACGCCAATGTGCAGCCGATTAATATTGAAATCAATACGCTGCAGCATCTTTTGTTTGGCACCGGATCGCTTACGTTATCCCCCGATAACTCTGACTCCTTTTCAGAGACTTTGCCCCGTGCCCTGGGGCAGCGTATCGCATTACTTGTCTCTCTCCCCCGCTCCCTCCCTCCATCTCGCTGGCCTAACAAGATGCATGAAGTGTCTAAATTGGTGTTGAACCATATTACCCCCATTGACTTGGGGGCGAGGGTGAGGGGGGCCTCTTAATGGTGTTGGTATTAAGTATTGCCAGTCGAAAGAGACAGACAGCAGAATTTATGCAGAAAGTGGAGGAGAAACCAAGCCGAAAGCCAAGCAGAATCGTGGTCGAATCGTGTTCAGATGGAAATGAAGGAGTGAGAAAGAGTCTAGAGAGATCTTTCACGGAGAAACCCATAGTTCATGGAGGGCATAATTTAAGGTACAGCACATAAAGGTATTGCCCTATAAAAAAGGTATTCTTAAAAATAAATAATATAATACCCTTGCCTAAGCTAGATCTTTCACTTGGAAAAACACTAAGCCGATACTAAGTCACATTAAGTAGCCTAACTAGAGAGTGTACCCAGTTTAACATAGTATTAGAAAAGGGTACTTGGGGTACCCTGAAGGTGTCTCATAGAACACAAGTTCAAGAAAACCTAAGCCGCTTGGGATGCTCTTTTATTCTTCCTCTGAGCACCCCCATTGGAGCAACCTGATTAGACCACACAAAGTAGAGAGTCTACAGCAGATCCTAAGTATTATTTCAATGATATCATATCGATCGATCGCTATACGATTTATGTGACTTAATTCCCCCGAAATACGCTTCAATTGCTTAGCAAGTGAGTTCAAAAATTGAGACTTAAGTAGGGATCGCTCACGCTCTCTCTCTCTCTCTCTCTCGGTAAGTAATACCATCTTGTCCCGCATGATTTTTTCTCTATTGGCGTAAAGGATTAAAGACAGCGCCCACGCGCGAACAATGGAAATTAAATATGAAAAATTGATGATGATGATCGTCAAGGATAAAGTCAATGAAATTTATGACTTATTTAACGCGGACCTGGCCAAATAAATAGATATGGCCAAAAAGGACTACAGAGACTCTGGACTCACTTCATGACAATGCAGTTTGTATTAGGGTAGGGAGGGTCTGAGAGATCGGTGCGGTTGCCTGCGATCCTGCGGTCGTTAATAGCGCATTAATTTTCAAAAAAAGAAAATAAAATGTTGCCTCGTCCACGTTCTTTGTATTATGTTTTCTTCTCTTTTTTATTATTCCTATTATATCTGTATACCTTCACTCCCTTTCTCGCGCTCTCTCTCTCTTTTTCTCTCGGGTAGCAGGACACGTTATCCTGCGGGGCAGTTTTAATAATTTCATATTTCATTCGGGACTTGTGTTTTTATGTTTGGTCATCGCATTTTGTGGAAATTTACACCGAACCACTATCTCTACTCTTAGATCTGGAGTTCTAAGTAGTCCCCCATTGGCCCCTGGTACTGCTGCTGCCCTGCTGGGTCTCTGGCTCTGGCTCTGGCGATAGTGAGGATCAGTCTCTCTCTCAAAGTGCTGGAACGTGTCGTCGTTGTCTAATTGCCATTTAAGCGATCTAATGAGCAATGTCTGCGTCTCCAAGAACCTCTTGATAAGATAGTAAACCTTTAGCACGAGGAAAGCTAAGTAGGGTAGAGAGTAAGAGAAGGTAGAAGTATATCAAAAGATGTAATACCTTTAGAAATGATCAGAATTTTATTTTTAGAAAAGCAATAGCTTAGTAGCAGAATACAGCATGATAAAGAAAAAGGAATATTATGAAATTGCATCTACTTCAAGTCGCGATCGCTATAGATCACAACGGATCCCCTTTGAAGTATTTACATAATATTTAGTGAAAATTTAAAGAGATTATCTTAGGCACATCTGTGTACATAAATCAGCTTGAAGTTATATAAAACAGAAAACATATTATCATAATCTTAAAGAAGATCAGCTTGATCATCATCATCATCATCATCGTGCAAGTGTTTTTTAAGGGTTCAAGCGGAAGTTAAGGAAGTTGTTTTCGAAAGTCTGGATCTCCTGTGGCTTATATGACGACTGTCTCACCCCTCACTCTCTCTCTCTCTCTCTCTCTCTCTCTCTCTGCGGCTCCAACAAGTCGCAGCTTGACGCGTGTTTAAACTTTCACTGCGATCGCAGCTTGGGGAGCCTCGTATAGCTCATCTTGGAGCCGCCTATTCGCGTGCAGGGCAGCTATTTTGAATGCCAACGTATCTTGTTGATTGACTTGCAACGCGTGACGATCCAGTTGCTGGAGGGAGGAGGAGGAGAGGGGCCAGAGCAATTATATGTCCAGCGGATTGGGTCAATTCCGGCAAAGTGTTGATAACTTTATTTCAACTCGATTGTTGATGGAACTGCTGCGGAACTGGCTAGTTAAAATGATATTAAGCTGGACGGATCACAAGATGTAGACCCCACAACGATCGCCAGAGATCCCAAGTGATCGAGCGAGTGAGGGAGAGAGAGAGAGGGGAAGTAGGCGAGCGCTAAACTAATTTTAATAGGACTTGATTAAAATGCAATTTGCGATCGAAAATTTTTCAATTGTCTGGATTGTGTGGATCAAGATCGACGGAACGGAAGATCGTCGAGCAAAACACGCACAAAAATTGCCAGAACAAAACTGCACACGTTGATGCCCAAAGGATCAGGGAATCTTCGGGGATCTTGAGATGGGTAATGAAGTCATTAAATTCAAATCAAAATTATGCTGCAATTTTGAGATTTTTTTGGGTGGCCCTGGCTAAGAAAAACAATAAAACAAATTGCAAAATTAAATGTAAATAATACCAGGGCAGAAAGAGAGACAGAGAGAGAGAGAGAAAGAGAGGGAGAGGGGAAGAGACAGTAGCAGAGAGCGAGGTCGTGCTGGAAATTCAATAGGAGTAACCTGTGTAAGTTGAAACCCCATGGGCACATGCCATTTGCCCTTTGCCCTTTTGGCCTCACTGCGCCTTGTTTTGGCAATAGGATACCCTATAAAATTAGCCACGGCTGCTACTGCTGGCATACAACATGTGTGCGCTACTGTGCAACGAATGTGCAACAGCAGCTGCAACAGATGTCAACCTACAAAAGCTTGACCTTGCAACCAGAACTAAACGAGGCATAAATAGTCAGCCTGGTCAACCTGGTCAACTCGAGGCATTTCATGGCTCGTCTAAATATTTAGACAAAACAAATGCGAAATGTGAAATGTGAAATTAATTTAACTACAGTTTGCAAAGCGTAGAGAAGAAATTCCCAACTTGCAACAAGGCAAGACGACGCTCTCTGCAGGAGGCACAGCGCAGCTCATTCGAAACTCGTACGAAACTCATTTGAATGCACTCACATTATGTAAGACGGCCTGTCTGCCCCCCAGCTGCTGCCCCTCCTACCCCTCTCTGAGCCTACTAGCTGCCCCCTCTGTGGCAAGTTCAATGCATTTATGAATGAAAATTTCGCACGCTTCAAAAACACGCTTCGAGCAGGCAATGGAGCAGGAGGGAGGAGGAGGAGGAGACTGAGGGAAGAAGAGGAGGCTGTGCATGCACCTGATAATTGACAAAACCTGACAGCAAGCAGGGGCTGCCCCCCTCACCCCCTCCACCGAAAACCCGTACGGGAAGTGGGCAAGGCAAAAAAAAAGGCATTAAAACGGGCAACATCAGCGAGGTGCAAGTGAAGCAGGCAGGGCTGGAGGAGCTGGAGGAGCAGCAGGAGAAGCTGGCGATAAAAATACAAAAAAAAGGAAAACAGGAATGAAAATGCAAGTAGCATGACACAAATAGTGCATACACTGCAGAGTACAAAGTGATAATGTGAGTTAGCAGCTCCATACTTGACTATAAAAGGTTTACACCTGGAAAACTTAGAAAATCAGCTTGAAATACTTTAGAAAATAGATTAAGGAGTGTACATGCTTAATTTCAGAAACAGAGCTGGTCAATTAAATGAGTTAGGAAGCTTAGAAGGGTTGATGGAGCTGCCTGTTGCATGTTGAGGAGTTTATTTTTCAAGATTGTGCAGTATTATGCAAGAATCGAAGGATACTCCAACTTAAGCTGCCTCAGTGACAAACCCTATGACTTAGCTGCATATACCCCAAGTTTCCCCACGCTCTCTCTCTCTCTCTCTCACTCCTTCCCCATCTATGCAGTGCAACGACTTGATTTCATTTGACAGTTTATCGCTGAGGATATTTGCGGTTACGTTGCTAAGAAAATGGAAATTGAAATGCGTGAGGATCTTAAGTGTGTGGTAGAAGAATCAGTTAGAGATAGAAGGGGTTGAGTGGGCAAACAACGACAAAGTCTTCTTGGAACTGGCGCATGTATCTGACAAATGTATCTATTGATTATATAAAGAAAAGATACACTCGCAGAAGGCAACAAAAGGATAAAAGGAACATCTCGTGTTGCATGCATATCAAAACAAATATGGACATAGGATGTGGCATAATGTGGGCACTTCAGAGAGAGAGAGAGAGAGAGAGGGGGAGGCTTATGCCACTCGAAATGCGTTGATACTGTGGAAACTGTTTGGTCATTCCACGGCGCAATCCTTTCATGCCTCGTCCTGTACGGGTTAAGCAGAAAAACACTAAAAAACCAAACCCAAAAAAAAAGAAAAAAAATAAAGTAAAATAAACTCAAAGATACATAAAGGATTGCAAGCGCCAATCGATAAACTCTTGAACTCTTTGGCAACGCGGCGCAGGCGGCGGCGGCGGCTTTGCTGCGCGTGGCTTATGCGTTGCATCCTGCGCCAACGGGTAATTACACCACATGATTTATGGTGCACGGGCGGCAGCTCCAGCTCCAGCTCCAACTCCAACAGCAGCCCCGAAACACAGTCCGGAGAGCGTACAACAACAACAACAATCGATCGATCAGTTTCGGCTCTGTCCGCCCATTTTGGCCCCTTTGGGGCAGGCCAAGTGGCTCAGTCGGTCGGTTGTGTTGGTAACAACTGTAAGAGAGGCACGACTACAAGATACTCAGTGTGTCTTAGGGTCTGTTAGCTTGTAGAAGCTTTAGCTAGTTAGTTTGCGTAGAGTTAGGAGCCTACATAGAGTATTTCGGGCTTATAACTTGCTGTATGCTGCAGATCATTAAGTTTACCATGTTGTATCAAGTGTATATAAGGTTAGAAATAAACCTGCTTGTTTCAGAACTCTAGCTCTAAAAATTGCTGAGAAATCATAATTTTTATGTATTAAGAGTTCGTATTTATTTTAAAAGATATGACTATTTTTGTAGTTTCAGAAATCTAACTCTGAAGACTGCTGGAAATCATAATTTTAATTTATTAAGAGCTCGTATTTATTTTAAAAGATATGACTTTAACATGGTATATCAAGTGTATATAGGGTAAGAAATAAACCTGCTCAGACCTCCTAACTACAGTAAATTTATAGGGTATGCGAGCATCAACAACAATAACAACAAGGGGGCAAACTGCAGATGCGCCTCGACGCATTTTATGCAAATATCCGTATTCCCCCCTCTCTCTCTCTCACTCTGCCCTCTCCCCTACTTCCTCTTCTGCCATCCTACCATGTGTATTTGACAAACTTGGGCACACTGCGTCAGCAGAGCCGCCACCACAGATTGATGACACTAGCAGACAGTGCGGCAGATAGTACCAAGAGGATACTATCCAGTGTAGGGAAGGGCACGGAGGTAGACAGGGAGGGGGAGTCTGTGCAACTTCAAAACTATTTGCCGCGATGCGTTATTAATTTCTCTTGCCTCTTACTTACTTCACATTTATGAGCAAAATCCATATAATCCATCAAAGAACATCTCAGACGCAGCCCGTACGTGTTGCGGAATTTCAATGCGAGATCGTTGCAAAAAGGCCAAGGCAACATAACACACACACACACACACACACTCGCACACACACACACTTGGATCTCGAGACGTGCCCTGGACACTGTGGGGCACGTGTGGCAATGTTGCTGCCTTTGTCATGCTTCATAGTAAAATCGCATTTCAAGTGACGAGGCAATTAGATGCCAAAAAAAACATAATAAGATGAAGAGGGAGAGGGAAGCAGGAAGAAAGAGACAGACACTTGACACTGTCTGGCACACCCTACAGCCACGCCCAGTAGCCCAGTGTATGTTTGTGCTGACAGCCTCATTCGGATTAGATAAGATCTACAGCTAGATCTCTCCTTCTCTCTCTCTCTCTGTAAAATAATTGCTAGACTCTCTCGTCTCTGTTTCTCTATCGTCTCTGGTGGTCGTTCAGCTCAAGAAATGGGACGGCAAACTGTTATAATAACTGTTTAGAGTGAAAAACCTCCTTAATAACTCTACAAGATACCACACATAATTATTTCTGGCGATAATTGCTATTCGTGTTTACACTGAATACTTGTGGGTTCTTTCATGGCAAAACCAGCTAAAACTATCAAGAATTTGGCCTGGTATGATGGCGATCTAAAGATCGGTTCAGCTAATACGATCGTATTAACTATAATTACTATTTCAACTGAGTCTCGCCTCTTTTATTGATAAGTATGGAATTTTTTTTATCGTATTTCCTAGATATCTTCGGATTTCAGTAGTATTTCACTTGGAACTCTATAGTTTCAGATTATGGAGGGGAACTTTATGATACATGCCTAGTTTCATATAAGTAGAGAAATATCTAAAGTCTGTAGAGTATTTTTTTGTTTCAACTGATTTCTCTCTTGAGTATTTCTTGATTTTCAATGGATTATAATCGATAATTATCCACTGTAATTACTGCATAGAACTGCTTGAGGCAGAATTATTAGGTTTTCTTTTTTATAATATATATATTTGTTTAATAGGGAAATACATAGAATTCAATAGGTTTTCTCTCTATATTTAGCAATATTAAATTATTTCTGATTTTACAGAAGTTCTACCCTCATTCTCCTGCTCTTATTTACAGTTATTAAAGCCCTGTCATAAATATAATTACACTCTAACGTTTTTCCTATACATATATAGATATTCCCAAACCATAAACCACTTCAAAGATCTCAAGTCACACCTCATAAAATAAACCCGTATAAAGATGATCTACGTTGACACTTGAGAGCAATTCCGGCTTTGTGGAACTACATATATTCCCTCCCTCTCCCACTCTAGGTAGTTGCGATCTTAAACCCTTTTTGAGGAAGGTGATCGTAGCATCGCCCTGTCCGCCACCCCTCCTCGAGCAGGTGTAACTTTGGTGTAGCGCCCTGTAGAAGGTCAGGTCAGCGCGACGATCAGCGGATCAACAGATCAAGGTCGTGGATCGTGGGTTTTCTTAGCGCGCCAGGTCAATTGTAAAGTCAGGGTCGTCGGTAATAAAAACCCAGAGAAAAAATACAAAAGCGAGCTAGAGAAAACTGTCCTAGGCAGCTCTAGGAATTTCCTGACTGTCATAAAAGCGTTTTGAATGATTCCCTAGGTCTTTCCAGGATGATGACGGTGGTTCAGGGACGGATATACATATATGTACGTGTAGTTGTAGTTATACATACAAATATATGCGAATATGCCCAAAGTTAGCGAGAGACAGATCATCGTTATGATCATGATGATGAGCATGAGCCTGAGGATCAGGCTGTAGGAGAGTGAGAAGGAGGAGGATCGGCTGGCTGGCTGGCTGGCGCGTACCTAAGCGCCGGCGCTGTCGCGGAAAAAGTTATCACATCGGGTCTGTAACTACATTTATCACAACCTAATATGACAAGTCGAATAACTTTTGCCTGAGTTGCCTCCGTCTCGCAGAGCGGACTTGTCCCATAAGCTGTCTCGCTAATTGGAACATATCTGCTCCCTCTCTCGCGCTCTCTCTCTCTCGATCTCTCTCTCTCTCTCTCTTTCGTTCTCTCTCTGATGATGATGTACGTGCAACATTTTAGCGATTTATGCATCCTCCGCTGTGGCACAATGAAGATATCAGTGCAGCTTCCTCCTCAAGCCTCCCTGCTGCAAGTGCAAATAGTTGGGAGACTATCAAAATTGATCCCAAGCCAGGGTTGCCCTGTGCTCTGCTCTGGTCTCTGGATAAGCCACATCAATAATTCATAACGCTAATTAATAACGCCCCGTTTTGGAACCATCCAGAGAGCGAGAGGGAAAGAGAGAGAGAGCGAGAGATGAAAGCAGAATGCCGCCGCCTATGCTATAACAGGATAATGAACCCCCGATTCAAGTAGTTGTACGCAGGAGTGGGACCCTAACCCCAACTCTGTCTGTGCCTTATTGAAATTCAAATAAACCTTCGGAACCTTTGGTTATTTTGGGCACTACCATATCACGTCTCTTGCATCGCGCCCCCAAGGTGTAAAAATAAATGTTTAAAGTAACAACTTCTTAAAGAGCTGAATTATGGCCAAAAACGCCCCCGCCCGCACCCGGCTCTGAAGGGGGAGGGGGTTATGCATGCACACCCTGCCATCAATCCGTGTATAAGGGGGCCTCGGCAGCAGCGCGAGCCTATAATTTGTACAAATTTATTTGGACTGATTGATGCGACGGCGGCGGCGGCATGTTTCGTCTCTGTCTCGTCTTGCCTCGTCTCGTTGCTGCCACACAAAGTTGCCGCGTTTTGTGGCGCGCCAAAAAATCTATTAAACATTTTTTCAGCTGTTCCACTGGCAAGGGGTAACCCTGGGCAACCCGGGGCCAGTTGTGTTTATCAAATTCTCATTTCGTTTTCAGTTTTCTTTTTCTTTTTTTGTTTTTTTTTGTTTACCCCTCGAAAGGTGAAAGTTCTTCCGGCGCACTGTCCTTTTCAATGCCCTCTAATCCTTGCCTACTATATAGAGCTGCAGTAGCCCCCGCTATACTCTCTCCCGCCCTTGAGACCTTCGTCTCTCACAGAGAGGGGGAGGAAGAGACAATCGCATTGAGTTGTCAAGTGTCAGCGTTGACATTGAAAGAATAGTCCCAAGAGAAAGGGAGGAAGACACTTTCCATTTTCCTTGTGGAGCACCCGACCCCGACCTAGTTCGAACAATGCACTAGCTCTCCCTCTCAACTCTCTCTCTCTCTCTCTCTCTCATCCCACGTCATTGTTCTCGCGCTCTTTAATGTGTCAAAATATAGTCTGAGTAGTTTTTTGTGTTTTTTGTAATGCAAAGTGATTTATTATCGTTGGTTCTGCCGTGGGAGCTGCCAGTCAACTGAGGAGACAACAGACTCTTCTAAAAAAAAAGAAAAAGGATTTGTATACATGTCATGTCCTTAAGACAAGCCGGAAAGTATCATGCTGGACTTTCTGTACGACCAAAGGTCAGAAACTCTTGAAGAACTTAAAGAGTGCTAAGGGCACGTTGGATTATGCCAGCATATAAAGAGTTATTTCATTTCTTTCTATAATATTTCGAGAAAATTATACTAAATAAGATTATAAACAGTATACGGGTTTTTTTTACACATAACATCATAAGGAGCTAGTATTATAAGGCGCACGTAAATTAAGAACTGAAAACATCAAAAATATACCTGACTTTTCCAGTAACTCTAGGAGAATAAACTGCATCAAATATTGGCAATCTAAAATTTTCAAATATTTGGGTCTTCCTTGCTAGATTTCAGGACCCCTATAAAACATCTGGTATGCCTAACTTTATCAAAAATCATCCGATTTCTTTGGGAGAGGAAATTTTATTCATTATTTGACCCCAAGATTCATTCCGCATCAAAATTAAAGCAATCTAAAATGTTCAAGATTTTGGGTCTTCCACATGTCTTCCATATCACCTCCTTGCTCGATTTCAGGACCCCTTTAGGGTCTCTAGTATGCCTAAGTTCGTCAAAAATCATCCGATTTCCTTGGGAGAGGACTTTTTATCCATTATTTTACCCCTAGATTAATTCTGCATCAAAATATTTTCAATCTGGAACATTAAAAAATTTGAGTCTTCCACATGTCTTCCAAGCTAACCCCTTAGGCGATATCAGGACCCCTATAGAGCCTCTAGTATGGACAATTTCGTCAAAAATCATCCGATTTTCTTGGGAGAGGGAATTTTCTCCATGATTTGTCCGCTAGATTGATTCTGCATCAAAATTAAAGCAATATAAAATTTTAAAAAATTTGGACCTTTCATATGTCTTCCATGCTACCCCCTTGCTCAATTTCAAGACGGTTATAGAGCCTCTAGTACGAAAAACTTCGTCAAAAATCATCATATTTCTAGATTTCACATATTTTTCCAAAAAATTCTTTGAAACTGACCTCTAACTGAGTTCTCTCTCAGCTGATGCTTTAATCTTTCCCTTACAAGTCATTTAAAATTGAAGAAAACCTTAAGTAAAACGAACCATTGACTTTCAAATTCAAACGGTCGCTACAGTTAGCTGATACCATCGTGTGGTATCGCTCTTTTAAGTACCTTGCCGCCTATTTCCGTTTTGCGAATTTGCTTGAGAATTCAATTGAAACAGTCTCCTATCTTGAAATGTATTTAAATTTGCTCGAGATAAGGTTTCCCCGTATTGCTCAGAATAAGTGTATCTTTCTCTCCCTTCTCCCTCTGTGTCACTCTCCCTCTCTCTCTTTCTCGCTCTCCTTCTCTTTTATAAAAAAGACTCCCTTCTTTTTTGACGCTTAGACTTCTAAGCACGCGTCATGTCGATGACGAAACCTACCTGCGCTTTTCAAAAACAATTTGAATTTCTTTTATTCCCCCGATCCACGTGCCAAGCGAAAGAGAAAGAGAGAGGTATACGAAGAAAGAGGTTACTTTTTTAGAGGCTTTTACTTTCATAAGGCCTAATCGATGCAGCTACCTGATGAAGGGTATGACGCGTGTGTCAGGAGGTAGCCAGGCAAGGGTTAGGTCCAACTGTAGACCTAATCTGAGTACCGCAGCATTTTAACGGTTTTTTTTCATCAGACCCGCACATCCTCAGAGCAATCAATATTTATTTAAGGTTTCATCAGCTTTCTGTAATAAGAAGGTTCCACTTCATCAAGTTGCCCGCATCTTGCAGCCTCAATTATAATGTCGGCAGAGGAGGCTTGGGAGGGGTAGGCGTGGCAAGCAAAGCTAAAGCAGAACGCATTGGGCTTCTTGGGTATATGATTTCGTTATTTATTTTCTTTTATAAGAACTAATTAACATTTAAAAAAATTTCACTTAAAATAATTTTTTTTACTGGTATCAAGTGACTTAAGATCTATGCAAAAAAATAAACTTAAAAGTAAATTTGAAAAAAAAAAATATATTATAAAATAAAATTATTTCTAATTAGATTGTAGATTGTGTGGGAAGGGGGCACCGCTGAGTCTATTTACAATGTTTTGAGGCACTTGTTTCAATTCCAAAAAAAAAAAATTGACTAGAAAAGCAACCGAGTAGGAGGAGGAGGAGGAGAAGGAGGATCAGGCGGACCTACTGTTCCTGCCACAGTGAGATATAGTCAAGGATTTCCTCATCGTCGGGCGTGCAATCCTCCTCGTCCAGTTGAAAGTGCTCGTAGGGTTCGAATTTGAGCTGCAGTTGGGCATCCATGGCGGATGCAGTGCCTCCACTGGCGTTCAACGAGCTGCTGGTTGTCATTGGCGGCGACAGTTGCTGTGGTGCTGCCTCATAGGTGCCGGAGTCGAAGGACATGCTGGAATTGAAGGAGGATGTGGGCGAGTGGCAGGTTGTAGTCGTGGCTGCTGCTGCTCCAGTAGCCACTGCTGCTCCTGCTCCATTCAGCGTAATGGGAGTCAATGGATGATTGGGAAACTGTTGTCTCTGCAGTTGCTGTTGTTGTTGCAGAGCTGTGGTGGGCAGTGCGGTGGGCGTGGCAGCTGCAGCAGAGATATAGTAGAGTTGCTGCTGCTGCTGCTGTGTAGCCAAACTGGAGGCACTTGTGGAGCTGCCACTGGAACTGGACGCAGTGCTGCTATTGCTGCTTGTCTCATCCAGGCAGAGATTGAGCTGCGCCATCGCCGAGGCAGACATCATTGAGGTGTTGCTGGGACCTCCGTTCAGATCATCCACTAGATCCTGCAATCTGCGTATATACTCGACAGCAATACGCAATGTGTCCACCTTGGAGATCTTCTTATGTGGCCCACGGCCACCACCCTTGGTCAGATCCGCTATGATGGACTGTGGGATGTGCTGACGCAGTCGGGCAAAGCTATTGTTCACCTGCTTGACACGATTACGCTCCCTGGCATTGCGCCGCTGCACCGACTGTGATTGATCCACATTGTAGGGCGATGTGGAGTTGCTCGACGAGCAGGAGGATGTGGATGAGGCAGAGGATGAGGCATTTGCCAGCGCCATGCCGCGTGGTGTATACTTGCGGGTCTTGATCAAGCCGCCACCAGGAGAAGAGTTGGTTTTCTGCTCCGGTGCGGGCATGATGTGCTGATAGCGATAGATCTTGCTAGACGCCGTCGTGGGAAACAGATCACCACCGGCTTTGCCGACGGCGTTGGTATTGAACACCACACTAGACATACTTGTCTCGCTCCCTTTTTCTCTCTCTCTCTGTTGCACTCAAACACACACGCACACGTTGAAAAAAATTTGTAAAGTTTGCTAAGCGAATTTGTTGTTATTTTTTGTGAGTTCTCTTCGGGTTTGTTTTTGAGCTCAACTTGATCGTTTGACACCTTGCACAAGAATGAGTCCCTTCGTCCTAAACCTTCATGTTTTGTACCTTTCACAACGTCGACAGCGACAGAGACAGCGACGGCGACGCGCGACGCTTTGCGCTGACCGCGCACGCGCGCTCTCTCGCGAGGCACGCTCTCGCAGTGGCTCTCCCTCTCTACCTGCTCAAGCAGCACCTGGCAAATTGAGTAGCACAGGTAGAGCGGGAGAGAGAGAGAGCGAGAGCGCGTGTGAGTGAGTGCAGGCAATGCAAAAGAGCGTAACTACCTGATGCGCGCTCTCAGGAGCGCAAGCAGGCTCCCTTTTGCGATCACTCTCTCTTGCGCGCTCTCTCTCTGAGTTTGCCTGATAAGCGCAGGCACAAAAACTCACTCAACTCTCGAGTGATCGAGAGTTTTGACTCAAGGCTCACTCAGGGCTGCGTTGCCTCATTTTCTGATTGAGCTCAGGCAGGATCGTGGCTCTACTTCTTTTCCTCTGATCTCCGTCTCCCTCTCTTAGTTTGGCATGCCAGCAATTTGATTTCCGTGTTAATTAACTTAGCAAAACTTGACGATCGCAGCGTTCCATACAGAGCGAAAGAGTGAAAGAGAGAGGAAGAGAGGGAGTCAGCGTCCCCCATTTCGGTGTGCAACTCACGCACACGCCCCTATTCATTAGCGCCGCCACTGCAAAGCGGAGGATCGCTCGATCGGTCTGTGGAGTCGCCCACTAAAACGCAACGCTTTGGCATGCGCGTGTCACCAGACGAGGCAGGGCAGACAGAACGATCGTGGACGATCGTGCTTATTAGCTATGCAGAGTCAGGCCTCGATAGGTGTTCAAACAATTTCACATATGCCTCTCTAATTAAACGATCAACAAGATCACAAGTTTTTCACTTCCGTTGCGAACTGTCGCGCTACTGTGCACTGCTTCATCCTCTACCAGTCTGCCATCTCTCTCTGCGTTTGTCACCCATGCTCTCTCCCTCTCTCTTTCTGTCGATCGTTCAAACGTTCCAGGGGCCAGGTGTATTTTGCTCGTTTTCCCGTATTGTCTTTCGCTTTCAACTCGTTCCCTTTGTTCTTGCCACAGCCCACATTTTTGCTGAACCATCATGATGATCATTCGCATCGATCGGTAGCCGTGTCAATTTTCCATTTTCCATTTGCCAAAAACTCTTGACAAAAATCCTTTTTTCTTCTCCACACTCTCTACTCTCTGTCTGTCAACCATGATCCATGACGGCGCTCTGTCTCTGTGATCCTCGGTTCGATCGTAGTCCTTGTTTGCATGCCGCATTTTATTTTCCCTTTTTCTACATTTTTCTGCATTGTAATGCCCCGAGCTATTGGGAGCTCTAGTAGCGGCTTAGGCATCCATTATTTTGGCATCATTAACACTTTCATTGTTCGCATTTTCCCTCTTTTCTACGCATTCATCGCGCATCCTTTGACATCCTTCGTAGTCGTCGTCGTTCTGTTTGACTATTCAAATCATTGTGATAAATGCAACTAGGAAACATTTGCGAAAATTCCGATTGAAAAATGCTGAAAAACGTGCAGGGGTTTTTGGGTTTTTGTGGCGAAACCATTGAAGATCACACATTGTAGTCGACTCTACAGTGGGGAGTATCCAACTGGGATTGAAGTGCATTTGCGCAATGATCGTGAAATCCAGAGAATAGATCATGTCGAGTGTTATGCTAAAGGTCCAAATGTAGCTCTACAAAGGGTTGATCTTGCGTACGGCTTACAGATCGTGCTGATCGTTGAATAAAATGGAAACTTTAGTGATCTTATGGCTGTACAAAGAGCTAGTCAGAGTACAGTTTAAAGATCGCACTGAACGTTGAATAGAATTAAAACCTTAACGATCGATCCTAGCTAAGTCAAGTACTAAAACTCTCTATCAGTCGATCAAAACATGAAACTCTCACATGAAAACATGACGATCTTTACAGCAAGAACATCAGAAGATCAGCAAACGCATATGTACGGTAGCTGCAATCCATATATCGCGATCAGTTACAGGTGAAAGTCAAAACAAAGCCGTAAGTCAAACCCATAGATCTCTAGCTAGATGCTAGTCTGAGATTTCTAGCGATCGCAATATGACTTTGATCTTGCGTCGATCGTAAGGTCAACTCACATGTAGTTTTTGCATATATGAAGATCTCGATCAGATACAAATTTGCAGTAGTGATTAAAGTGATCTTGCGAGGATCTTATCTGGGTGTATGTACCTATGGCACGAGTATGTGTACTACCTGCTCGGGGTAATACTGTAATCTTGCTACGTGTGATCTGTGAGCAGAGGCGAGTAGAGCGTAGATCACTTATCAACTGATCAGCAGCTGATCAGCAACTGATCAAGAGATCTATGTGAAGCTGAGCTTAAGCTGTAGATCTTGTGATTGCCGAATTGTGGTGCCTTGTCTCCTTCCCCTTCTGTCTCTCTCTCTCTCCTTCTCCTTCTCCCTCTCTCTCTCTACCCCTTTAGTGGAAGTTGTTGCCCCTGGCAATGGCAAACAACTCACCCGCCTCCGCCCGCGATATCCTGTGCAACGCTTGGAAGATTTAAATGCATAATTATTTTGATATGAAGCATAGTTCCGGGCCAGGTCGGGCCAGGACCGAACCGGACTCAGGGCGCGTGCGTTAATTGCGTGCGAGCGAGAGAGAAAGAGAGGGAGAGACAGGACTGGCATATCCTGGACTGGGGCGCGCTTTAGAGAGCGTGTTTCCTCGAAACTTGAAATGCAAAAATGAATGTTGAATGTTAATTGAAACAAGTTTCCGTAAGGACCTGCCCCTGCCCCTGCTCTCCCCTCTCTTCTCTCTCTCTCTCTCTCTCTCTCTCTCTCTGCTGGTCACGTAGCCCAGGCAACGGAGCGTAGTTGTTGCTCTGCTTTTCTTCTCTCTGTCTCTGCTTCTTCTTGCTGCTTGCAGTCATTTTCGTAGTTAATATTTTAATTAAATGCAGGCACAGGACTCTCCCGACTCTCCGACTGCGACGCAGTTTCGAGCTGACGCGTGGCAGGTGTATTTACCGCGACCCAGGATCGCGCATAGGGCCAGGGCACGGGCTTAGACACGGCTCTGCCTCTCGCTCGCACGCGCTCACATCGCCCTCTCTCGCTCGGCTGCAGCTGAAAATTAAACGCACACACAGTGAGGCACAACAAACAACACACTCTCATTTTGCTAGGGGTTGCATTTTGTATCCAACACAGAAATAGGGGAGCCGCAAGCCAAGAAGCCCAAACAAGACGAGGGTAGAGAGACCGAGAGAGAGAGAGAGAGAGAGAGAGAGGGGAAGACGCTTACCCTGGAATCGTAGTCGGATTGGGATACGGATGCCACGCGAAACAGCTCATTGAACTTTGCAGAGAGCCAAAAGTTCAAGACGCCAAATCAAACTGACTTGCTTGAGTTGCTTTCCTATTGAATACCCTACAAAATGGGTATGTGGGTTAGTTTACAAAACAAGAAATTGAATATTACATAAAAAAACATAATATATTACAATATATGTATAAGAGCATAGCAACAGTTCTTAATGGTTATTCTAGAAATATCTTGGAAAACGCATAGTTCAGCATTCCTTTAGGTTGTTTTTTTTTATGAAATTTGGTATGTGCTTGCCTTATATAAATTAAAATATCATGATATACTTTAGTTTTCATTCTGAAATTTGTTGAACAAGCTGCTTAGCAGCATTAAAATATATAAATAACTAAAAAACATGCCAATACATTATAAAATAGTTAAGATTCTGCATTAACTTAATGATATAATGGCAAAGTTAAGAGCAACAAAGCTTCGACTTGCTGCTGCTTAGAAAAGTTTTGAATTTTCTGTGTGTTTTTTGTGTTTCTCTTCCTTTTTTTTGTTGGGGGGGACTTTGCTTTATGAGTAGTCGCGGGCCACAGAGACAGACACACAGCTGATAACTATCATTACCCGCAGCGTACTCCCTATATCTCTCTCTCTCTCTCTCTCTTTTGTTTTTGTATTTGGCTACATTTTTGCGGTCGAACCTCAAACTGAACCTCAGCCTGAACCCGAGACTGAGACTGAGACTGCGTTTGTGTTCGATCATCATGATCGTCATGATGATGAGGGAGAAGTGAAGGAAGCAAGACGAGACGAGAGAGCCAAGTGGTGGCAAGTGGCAAGCGGAGCAGGAGGCAGGAGGCAAGAGGCAAGAACAAACGGCAGTAGCACGCACCATTAGATGCGGTCAACATGAAAACATCTGCTCTTCTGTGTATTCTTTGGGGTCAACAACAACATCGACGTTATATACATACACATACATATATATATATCTTTTTTAGAGAGGGATAGAACAACACTGGCGCGCGCCATTTTCGAAAAGGAAATAAAAACAGAGCGTAAAAGAGACAGCAAGCACACGATCGGCAGTGAAATGAAAAGTGTTTGAAGCGTAAAAATTGAAAAGTTCGAGACATGCTGCGCTGCGCTACACGATCAGCGGGTAGTTCCCTATACCATATAGGTCTGTCTGTGTGCATGGGCAACTTGATCTGATCCAATCTGATGCAAATGAAGCCATTTGGGGCACATATTTATGGCTTACACAGTTGCGGCTCATTAAATTTTAATCAATTTTTGGTTCGTTTGCGCTGGCATCGATATCGATATCAGCGTTGCGATCGTAAATCGCAGTTTAGTTCAGGATTAGCGCATATAACGTTTAATTTTAAAAACGCATAAAATTTTGTAACAATGTCTCTCGCTCTCGTAGGCAGTTGCCTACTAGAGATCAGTTGTAGACGACGACGACGACGATCAGCGCGAGGATCGTTCAACATTTTGCGCCTTTTAATGGTTAACGATGTTGGCGACATTCGCCACAATTCTCCGTCGATGTTGCCAACGATCGTGGAACTTGTCGAACTACTCTTCCTCTTTCTCTTGCTCTTGCAAGTCTCTGTCGATCGACTCTTCGCACGATCCCTTCAAGCAGCTCGTTTATTGATTTTTAATGAAGCGAACGGCAAAGATCACTTTGCCTGCGATCGACAGTCGCTCTCTCTCTCTCTTGCTCTCTCTCGATCTCTTGCTCTTTTAATATATTTTTTTTGGCTGCTCTACAACTACGATCACTTCCTGTCTAGCCAAATATTTGGCAACAAATCATCAATCAGTCTCAGTCGCAGACTCAGCCTCGATCGCTCGCTCGCTCTGTCTAATTCTCTGCTAATTTCTTTCGATTTCGACACCTTTTTCAAGGCTCAAGGTGTGAACAGCCACACGAGACACACACACAGGAGGAGTGAGGGAGTCGGGACTGGTCTGGGACTGGGACTGGGAATCGTGCCTATTAGTGGCAATTTTGGACTGATTTACGCAGCAGCATGTTCCAATTAAAGTTCTCTAAAATGCCAAGTGAGCCTTTTAAAAACTCATTAATCACACGCTTAACTATCGCTCGAGCCAATCCCGCGTCGTCGTCGTCGTCGCTGGACCCAAGATCGATTTCAAATATTGCAAAAAAAAAGGTGCGAACCAATTTGCACCTCAGACGTGGCAAAAAAAAGAGGAAGAAGTAAAATCCCTTTTGGCCTGTGCAGTGTCTGGGTGCCTTGGTTTGACCACAAGTCCTGTCCGGTGTCTCCTGTCTCCTGTCTCCTGTGGACTGTCTCGAGGTCTGTGTGCCCAGCCCATCGACTAATTTCTATGAATTTCACGCCTACCACAAAATTCCCTCTCCCTCTTTGCGTCAACGAGCGGCGCCAAGTTAATGGATCATACATCAGACGGTAAAGTACTCAGAGCAGGGCCTCGCCAAAAAAAAACCGAAATTGCAGCTGCTTCTTGGCTCTAAAGAGTCCAAATTAGAGCTTAAGCCAAAACATATAAGAGTACTCTTAATAAATGACCTGATACTAAGGTAGTTTGCAGTTCCTTTATAGGATATAGAGTCGTAGTTATTCATTTAAATTTAATATAATAATAGTATAATAATATAATAATATAATAATATAATAATATAATAATATAATAATATAATAATATAATAATATAATAATATAATAATATAATAATATAATAATATAATAATATAATAATATAATAATATAATAATATAATAATATAATAATATAATAATATAATAATATAATAATATAATAATATAATACTATAATACTATAATAATAAGTACTACAGAAAATGTATGTTTTATAGTTATTATATCATTTTGTGCAAGGTAGCACATATAAAGCCCATATATACACTTATATTTATATACATATTTATTCCCTTTCTACCATAGCTAGTCCCGTCCAATTAAGCCATTAAATCTAGACATGCACCAATTTAGGTGCCTGCTCAAATTATTCAACGACCACACATTATAAATTTTAACAGGGTTCTCTCATCAAAAAAAAAAAAAAAAATACCTGAACGCAGATGGACTAAGGAAGGCAGTGCTATAAGAAGAACTTAAAGCAAGACAGACAAAAAACTAAGACAAACTTTTGTCACAAAATGTCAAAGTCCTTCGTGATTTACTTCTTCGTCTGTTGTGTGCGTCCAAGGAACAAACTTGATACCGCTCTGCAGAGTCTTCTTCGAGGGAATGGCAACTCTGGCTTGGTGTTTGATTGCCGAGAAATTAAAACGTTACGCCCCAAAACGAAGTTGACATGCGGCTGATTTCTGTTTTAGTTTCAGTGTTTTTTTTTTTTTTCTGGAACAGAATTAAAGTGGATGCTTCTTCTCCTGCTTATAGAGATCGTTCTTCAGCTAGTGCCATCAATCAAGCGTGCAACACGCCGCTTCGACAGTCGAAGGCCAAAATTCTATATGTTTTTTCCTTCTTTCTGCGGTTTTTGCGCTAATAAAATTTCATAAATTATATGCAAAGCATTATTCAGTCAGCCCCCACTCAGAAGAGAGAGAGAGAGAGAGTGGGATGGGGTGGGGTGGGTACTCTCTGCTGATCTTGCGCCTGCGGCCTCTACTCGTATTTTTTTATGCAACTTTCAACACCTTCGCACAAATCTTTATTGCGAAGACTCCTCTCTCTCTCTCTCTTCTGTCTTTAAATTGTTTCTGATTAGCCAGACTCTTCTCGAGAGAAGAATAAAGTTTTCTGCTTCCTCTTCTGCTTCTGCTGCTGCTGCTACGATCGATGCTTCCTCCCCCAGCTGACCAGGCCAGGAGCAGCGTGTTTGCGTGTTGCAGCATCCTCTCGCTCTCTGGTGATATATCTGCCATTGCGTTTCTTGCATATATAATTAAGGTGTTAGTTCTGCTCTGGATCGGCTCAAGTGCCCTGTGAGAAATGTTCTCTCTTTTTAAGGAAATAACTCTGTGGTTAGTGTAAGTATTTGTTTGAAATTTGTCATGGAAGAGCCTGCTTCTATGTTTTAAATATATGTATCGATAATTATATCATTTCTTTAGTACTCTATAACTCTATAACCAATTTCTAGCACACTTAATCATAAGCTTATAAATAAATAAACTACTCAAAACGTTCATTACGCATTTAGTTCTTATTTAATTGCAATGAAATTCCGTATATGCACTTAGCATATACAAATCTTGGGAACCATGCATAATCTTTACCATAACTTACGTAACTTGGTGAATTTTGAATAGACAAAGCTTAAATTTGGTAGAACAGCTCAGTTTATGTAGATCTTGTAGTAGACTAAGCATATTAAGCCTATAGAAGGTTTTTAGTTCAAGTTTTCATCTGAAATATTATTTCCATATATAGTAATCTTAGGGCCTCAATGAGTCTACAGCCCATTGACCACTGGGCAAGCGATTGCGCCAAATTTGAATACACTATACCAAACAAGTCAACACGCATCGCCCCCGCCCCCCTCTTAGCCCTGTCTCTGTCTCTGCTCGCAGATTGTCATCACCAAATGCGACGTGGCTCTGGCTCTGGCTCTGACTCTGTCCGGGCTCTCTGGCCTGGCCTGGCCTGGGCTGGGCTTGGCTGCACTCTGCCTACTCCCCTGCATGCCTAACATATTTGTTGTTTGGCTTGGAGAGTGCGAGAAGGCACACAGGATGCGTTGGCTTTTTGGGGGCACATCCAATTGGGGGCCTAATGCAATAACAAATATTTATACTTTTTGCGATAAATGTTTGCGTTGGTTAATAAAGCGATTTGTTATTTTTGTTGTTGCCCAGTTTCTTTCTTGTTGCTCATAATTTATATGCTCAAATTGGATTAAGTCGTCGATGTCTGTGCGCTACACGCATGGCATAACTTCTCCACATCCTCCTCCTGCTCCTCCTCCTCCTTCTCCGCCTCCGCTTGGACTTGTGTGTGGTTTTTAGTGCGAAGGCGTTGAGTTGCGATTGGATTCGCCAAGGCGCCGCAGGCATCTCCAACTGCTGCTGCTGTCTCTGCGCGAAGGTGTGAAAACAGATTGTTTGCCTTCCTCTCGTATTACCTGTAGTTTGTTTTCCATCTACAGCTTGGCTATTGATTATGTGGTCAATGTGTTTATACGGTTTACCTCAAATATGTATTCTATCCTGCTTTCATTATGATCTAAGATGATTTTTCAAACTGCACTTTTTCTAGGGATATGCCATAATGCCTTTTTTAAGATGAATATAGTTTCGTTTTCTAGAGTTTTATCTTAGCTAAGCCTGTTAAATTTTATATACTGCAAACTGTAGACTTATTAATCAATATATATTGAAAAAAACCATATCTGTATAAGTTTAACTATTATAAAACAGTTTTTCTCTACAAAATTCTCTTTGTATTTTCCAGTAATCCTCACAGCTCTTGGGGTAAGTCTACAAAATATTTATAATTATTTAAAATACATAGATCATCATAGTTAGAGCATAAGAACTTCGCTTTGGGCCAAGGTTAACTTGGTTTTTATTTGATTCTGCTTGAAGTGCTTAATGGTTTTCGGTGTACATGGCAAATTACTTAACTGGAAAGTTAATGACAACACCTACAAAAAAAAAAGATCTGCCCAACTCGGACTGGGAATCGGAATCGGACTCGGATCGGTAGGCAAGAGGGGTAGCTCTTAGCACAGCTTGATAGTCAGCAGGAGCTACAGCTACGGCTACAGGAACCGAGCGATCATTTACAGGCAGCGATCATTTATTTAAAAATTATTGCCACATCGATCACTGAGGCGCAGAGACACCGAGAGAGAGAGAGAGAGACACGATCGTCGGTAGGCCCAGACTTTGGCACTGCCCTCGTGTGTGCCATTTCATTATTATAGGGCATGTCTCCTGCCTTCCACACTGATCGCTGCAGATCGTCGTCGTCGTCTCCGTTTTTATTTCTCTTCTTTTTTTGCACATTTGATGGACCTCTGAAGGGAGGATCGAGAGGAGGGGAGGAGGAGAGAGAACGGGACCGGATATGCTGCACACGCACAAGCCGGACCGGACTGGCTGCACTACATTTATTTATGGATCCGCCTGCTCTCTTGGCCTGGCTTACTACCACCGATCGAGCGCTGAAAATCAATTGTAATCTTTGAGTTTGATGAATTGATTTCAGATTGCGTAGATTTTGATAACAACCAAGGCTCCTGCTCTCTCTCTCTCTCTCTGTCTCTTTCTGTCTGTCTCTGTCTTGTAAGGCTGTCATTAGAAGTACGCCTGCCTGTCTCTCTCTCTCTCTCGCTCTCTGTCTTTGTCTCTGGTCGATCGCAATTAAGCACATACACTCTCCCGTTTTGCGCCTGCGGGCGGATCAGTTTGAGGTTCGGGGCGATAAGCATAGACATTATAGGCAATTTGTTGTAATTGAAAATTAAAGTGTCAGCCTGTGGCATTCATTAATGCAACTTGCCACAAAACTGTGGGCACGCCTCGCTGGCAAACTTGCAACTTGCAACTTGTGCAACCTGTGTGCAACCCGTGCAACATACGACAACAACATCGCTCTCAGCTCTCTGGTACGTGGACAGTTTTGTCATCGAGCGTCGTACATGATCGCCATCGCGATAAGACGCGCTTTACAAACTGCAGATCCCCAGAGAGACCTGCATTAAGCTGATATGCAAATTATGCGGCCGGAGTTCAGATCGAGACAGCAGAGGAGAGCGGCGGCGGAGGATCAGTGATCGCGCTGGGGTATTATTCCGGCGAAACGTCGCCTCGTCGCGTCGTTTAAATTAGCGTTAGTAAAAGTATGCCAGGGCCAGGGCCATGGCCAGTGCCAGTACCAGGGCCAACTCAAGATCCTGATCCAGCTCTACCTACAGACAGAGAGAGAGAGAGAGAGATTATCGATCGCCTGCGATCGTTGTGTATTTTTGTATTTGTATTTAAAAATGTACAACTTTTTCGCTGGCCTTTTGCAACGTTTTAATAATGTTTTGATGAATTTTATATGCGCTGCTTGTCGTCGCCGATCTTGACTTTGATCATGGCTTTCGGCGCTTACCGATGATCGTCATCGTCCAGCCCCGACTGACCGATCAGCATCTCGACATCGACATCAGCTCAGCTTCTCTTAGTCTTTCGTCTTTCGCCTTCTGTCTTGGGATCTTCGAAGCGAGTGTCAGTTTATGAGCTTCATTATATATTTAAGATCTCTTCTACCTCACACTCTGAGCATGCACACTTTGTCATCCGTCGCAGCAGCAAATTGCTGATCTTGTTGATGATCTAAATTGAAATAGGTTTATGTGCAGATCAATCACCCAGAAGGCATGATGTTTAAGATGTATTAGGAAAGCCATCACGATCAGAGGGGATCAACTTGATTACATTGCATTATAATATACACTTCAGTTCTGGGTGTAAGTTTTATGTGTATGAAGATCATTAATCTAATCGAACAAGCGCCGAAGCTGACTAAAGATCGGTGTCATAAATAAGATGAATGACCAAAGATATTGTACTAAGTTAATTACTACACATACTTTCCTTACTCTACTCTCGATAGATCACTCGTGATCGTGTATATACATGCAGTGTATGTCGATTGCGGCTTACTCTAAAATTCTCTTAAAATTTTTAATAGGCAGCATCGCATTGTCGTTGAACCGAGCGATCGTTGTGATTATGTTGTTGCCATGTTTTACGATCAGCCTAGCAGCAGCAATGCATATGCATGATCGTACACTCTGATCTGCTCTGGGTTATACAGTGGGATATACAGATCTTGCGCTTGTCAGCCATTTGACAATGCACTAATTTACAAAACACCGCAAGGATCGCTTGATCGTTCGATCGCTGTGTTCGCTTTTGGTTGGGGTAGATCGTTAATCGATTAACGATCAAGCTTTTGTCTTTGTGACTTTTTGTCGCTAATAAAGAACGTGATAAATTACATGCAAAAGAACAGGGAAAAAAAAACAAACTCTTTGGTGAATTGAAATTGAAATTGGGGAATATGAAACGATCGCTCGAGAGGGTGATCATCGAGAGCGGGCGATCGATCGATCGTTCGATCTGATCGTAGTTTTCGTTCTCTGGGGGAGGGGGAGGGGGGAAACATCTCGGGTGGCCAATGGAGCAACTTAATTTCAATCGTTGAGGCTTATTGTTATGGCCCTGTGTCCTGCAGAAACAATGGGGGACCCAGGAATTGGAGCACACCCAGGGAGACAGAGAGAGAGAGAGAGACTGCGTAGCGATAATAAAGTTTAAGGATCTCTATACAGGCCGAAGATCTTGCAGATCTCTCTTTTCTCTCTCTCTCTCTCTCTCTCTCTCTCGTCTCTCTCTCTGTTCAGTCCAATTATTGTGTGCGTTGTTGCAATAAATTCGTTTATCGCCGCGACGGCAGCCAAAATCATTTAAAAGCGATCAGTTTTTTTTATCCTCTCGTTGCTTTTTTTTTTGTTTTTCATGGTTTTTTTTTTGGGATTTTGTAGTTCAGATTAAGTGATTGGCAAAGTTTTATGGGTAGTCGGAAGAGTTGCGGTTTTGCTTTTTTCAAGTATACCCTTTAAAAGGGTGCTAGAAAAGGGGGTAGGTGCAGTTGGAGCAAGGTGGTGCATAGATTGCAAAATATATATATAGATAAGTTGCCATATCTTTTGTAGGGTATATAGCCTGCTGAGATCCCTAGGGTATTTGACTGCCAGCAAACTCTAGTTGCAGTTCATTGCCTTCACAGAAAGCAAGCGAAATTTGTCCCTAGTTTCAACTACATA
Organism: Zaprionus tsacasi; assembly: GCA_018904105.1. Taxonomy (NCBI): domain Eukaryota; kingdom Metazoa; phylum Arthropoda; class Insecta; order Diptera; family Drosophilidae; genus Zaprionus; species Zaprionus tsacasi. The sequence continues at coordinate 10,892,094 of JAEIFR010000001.1, read as the reverse complement.
CCCTACAGGGTATTAGCCAGTTGTGCTCGCATCTTTTTATATATTTTTTTTTAGCTTTTTTTTGGGTAGCTTACAAATTGATTGAGTTATGTAATTGCGTTCCGGGACTGCTTTACATGACTGCGCTTCACATTTTAATTAAAAAGGTTGCCAAGTGGGGCAGGGGCTGAGAAGAGGTTGCTGGCAGAGAGAGAGGGAGGGAGGGAGGGAGGGAGAGGGAGCTGGGTTAAGTCATGTCACAACAGCATTTTGGAGCGATCAATGCCATTTCACTCGCATGTCGAACTTGCAACAAGTGGATGCGGCGGCTGAAGCACATCATAAATCACCCAACATCGAATGTTGACGGAGCTGCTGCTGCTGCTGTTGCTGCTGCTGCTGCTGTTGCTGCTGTGTTGCTGCTGCTGCTGCTGCTGTTGACGTCGCCGTTGACGTTGACGTCTCTTTAGCATTTTAGCGCGCACTTGTTGTAAATTTCGTCAGAAAACGCGTCGCGCTGGACATGCACAAGTGTTGCTGCCACTGGGTATGGCTGCATGCAACAGCAGCAACAGCAGCAGCAGTGGCAGCAGGAGGTGGAGCAGCTCGAGGAGCTTGCCAGCGCGCTGGCTCCTGGTGGTGCTTGCCACATGACGTGCGCACAATGCGTGCGCATAATTCAGGCTGCCAGGCAGGCAGGCATCAAGCAGGCAACCTGCCCGGGTTGCATGCAACACGCCGCCCCAATGTGCAGCTCGCCTGCTCGCTCATTCATTCATGCAATGCGCCTCCTCCTGCTGCTGCCTCCTCCAGCTTCGATCTGCCTCCAGTTTTGGCTCATTGATTCACGGCGCACACATTCCTTTTGCTTGCCACTTGTCAACACTTCATTTCGCTGCCTGCCTCTCTCTCTCTCTCTCTCTGTCTCTCTAGAGTCAACTACTCCTTTTGATAAGTCAATCATGCCAAGTGGCAAGTTCGAGTGTTGCCTGTTGTTGCCTCCTGTCGCTGTTGGCGCAACAAGTGGCATTGTGTTGCTGCCGTTGCTGCTGCTGCCGTTGCTGCTGCTGCTTGCAACACAAAAATTTCATCAAGTGCCACAAAGTCTCTCCACTCGCTTTGTTCTTCGCCCTCATCAGCTTATTGTTTGATCCTGTCTAGAGGATCCTTCGATTTGCATGACATGTGCATTTGCCGCCATCGTCACCTCGTCGTCTCATCGCGTGCAACAAGTGCAGCCAGTCCATCAGTTCCTCAGTTCGTCAGTCAGTCAGTCCGTCAGTCAGTCAGTCATATAAGGCAACTGCCTGGGAACCAATCGAAGCCATCGCTTTTATTCATAAAGCACTCCACCGCAGCTGAGACTCTCTGAGAACTCTATTTATCAGATCTGACTATAAATTCCAATCTTCAAAAAGCTCAGAGAGGCTATAGCGTAGAAGAAGAGCGTACTTCATATATAACTAAATCAATAAATCATATTTTCCTTTGATTTACCAAGTTTCTTAGGCATTTACTCATAAAAACCTTTAAAAAACATAAAATTTCGTATTATAGAGTTATTCCAGCATACATTCACATAAAATTGCATTTATCTAAACTCCTACCATTTCAAACTGTGTATATGCAAAATTTCAGAGCTCTAGCTTGGCTTATAAGCGAGTTTCTTCTGGTTCTTAGCTCATTTTTGCTTTGCCAACACACATGCTAGTGCACATGTTATATACTTAAGTCAATCCTACCTTAAGCTTCCTACCTACAAAATTTCATAGCTCTAGCTCTGCTAAAAGCCCAGTTTCTACAGTTTTTCTTAATTATTTCGCTTTCCCAATGCACTTTTCTATGAAAACTAATGCATATATGTTACCCGCACATCAAACTGTATGCCCAACAAATTTCACATCTCTACCTCATCGCATAGCCGAGTTCCTTCAGTTTACTCAGCCCCCATGGACCACCAGATAAGCACAAATAATTACAACAAATTATGCAAGTGCATAACACATTTTTGTCACTTGAACTTTGAGCAAAACAATTTGCCTGCACTTAATATAAGATATTTATAGTGTGGGTAGGGGGAGAAGAGAGAAAGGTTTCACGCTCCAAAAAAAGAAGAAGAAGATGCCGCAATCTCTGCGTGAGGAGGCTGCGTGGTTATCTGCGACGTGCTGCTCCAAATATTTTTTCACAGCTCATTAAAATGTAATTTGAGGCGCGAAATGTTTTGGCCTTTAAGACGAGGCGAGTAATAAACCGTTGCATTGATAATATCGCAGGGGGAGAGGGAGAAGGAGAGGCAGGAGAAGGAGAGAGGCAGACAGACAGAGCGAGGGGGAGCGGGGCTAAATGGCAACTTAGCGTTGCACTTGCGCATTCAACAATTTAATTAAAATGAAATTTTCGAATCACAGAGGGAACTCAGCAATGCAACTGCTGCTGCTGCTGCTGATCTGCGTGATTACAGCAGCAGCCTGAGCAGGAGGGGGGTTGGAAGAGGGGAGGGGGTAGCCGGTACAGGTTGCCGCCAAAGTCAAAGCTTAAGTAAAAGCAGCCACAGCCCGTGTCGGAGTCAGAGTCGGAGTCAGAGTCAGAGTCAGAGATTCCCCCTCTGACGATGATCAATGATTGCAGCGCCGATGCCGACACGTGATCAAGATCAGTGCTAAGCAGGGGGGAGTGGAGGGAGGGGGGAGTAGAGGGTGCAGGGTATAGCGGGTAGTACGGTGCTATAAGCGGCATGTAATGCGCCATGCATTACGCGTATCTGGCGTTGTCATCGTGTCAGTTGCTCGCATATTATTAATTGGCTGCGCATAGAGAGAGAGAGGGAGAGGGTTATAGCGAGGATAGGGGGAGTGTAGAGAGGAAGTAGAGCGAGGGGAGGGGAAAGAGAGTGTGCCTAAGCAGCGCTAGAATTTATGTGTTAATTTGTCTTGCCGCCAACCTGTTGATTTATTTTTGTAATTATTGTGGGGCAACTTTGTCAGCTTAGCCAGCGCCTCGATCATTCCCGCGATCCTCTCTAGACTCCCCTCTCACCCCTGGAGCCTTGGCTGCTGCAATTTGTTGCCGCAATTCGCCGCAGAGCAGCGACATAATCATTTCTTTTGTGCACCGCAATTTGTATTGTTCGCATAATTAAATTGACGCTTGGCATTCCAGCTCGACTCGACTCGACTCTCTGCGATCTACCGACTCCCAGACCCGGCTCAGGTCTCCCTGGTCTGACAGTGACACGCGCAACAACTGCAGCTAGTTGGATGTAGCCTCCTCTGTCCGATCGTGCCCGCGAGTTGCGGCATAATTAGCAACGATTAAACACTTGTCGCATCGTCCCACCCAATGCTGCTTCCTACTTGGCCCGGCTACAAAAGCATTTCGCCGACATCTGGCGGGTCTATTTAGCTATTTTATAGCCTGGCTTTATTCTTGGCCACAGTGCACAGAACTCTGTGTACGCTTGCTGCTCCTTGGGCAGGCCAGGAATTTGTCAAGCGCAAGGACACATTGCTGTGGGCAATTAGGCTGGAGCTGTAGCTGGAGCTGGAGCAGCCTCCAGGAGCAGCCTTCAATGGGCAATGGCAATTGTTGTCAGGCTTGTTTGATTACCCTGTAATTGCCCTGTCACAGTACAGTCTACCTGCCTGCGCCCCTCCCCCTCTCCACACGCCTTATCTAGCCCCCAATATAACCCGTAAATACTCAATTATGAATTTATTGATTTTAATGAACGTTATCAATTTGTAATATTTAAAGTAAAGTGTGTAAAAAAAAGCGAAACTATGGCCCAAAGCAGACGCACCTTGATCAGGTATGTGCGACCTGTAGTTATGCTGGAGTTGTTTGCGCGATCATCAGCAAATTTCTTGTGTACACCGTGGAAGTATTTCCCTCTCTATATGCCAAATATCAAAGATCTATATAGCATAATGCCTGAGATATACTAGTATGCGTAGCTCGCTCATTAGCGCTAAAACACTTTTGATTATACGCTTTAGTACGCCTTAACTTACCCTAATGCAACCCGCCTACTAAGCATACCCATTATACTCTATATACACCCTGTTTTTTTCACGCTCTTAATGAGTATAAGCGCACTGGAAAATAAAAACGCTCCTCAACAATATAGTATATCAATCAAGCCCGTTTCGATACCATCGTAAGAGCCTCATCAACATCAGCATCAGCAGCAGCTTCAGCCTCATCATCGTCTGGGAATGGATATGGGAATGGGGAAACAAGGTCGTCGCTATCATATTGTTAATAACAGGCTGGGTCAGCGTCAGTTCTTCCTCTCTCCCTCTCACTCTCTCGCTCTCTCACGGGTGTCGTTTATGGTGGTCTCCAAGCAGCTTAATCGCCACTAGCCCCAGCAATCGCGTAATGGTCTAGTCGAACGAGTCGGCAGAAGGATTGCAGAGAAAGGGACTCGGTGCGAGAGATCTGCATAGTTCCAGGTGATTTACCTTGATTAATTGATTCTATCTCGCTCTCTACACACATATATCTCTTTCTATTTCTAATTTGATAGGGGTAGACTATAGGTTTAGTTTCTTTTCAATATCTATGCATATCTGCAGCTACAATATATATTTCTCTACCTATCTACTTTTATATTTCTTTCTAAAATCACATTTCTTTAGCCTTCTTGTAACTCCTTCGATCTTCAACCCATAATCCCAGCACACGCGCTCTTCTCCACTCTATCTCCCTCACTCTCTCTTTACCATACTGCACTCTCTAGACCTCGTTCAATATGTAAATCCTGTGGCACATTTATTGACGCATGCGTCAAGCCAAATGTCAATTGAAAGCTGAGCAAACAGCACCGCGACAAGCCGAGGCCCCTACTCCTGCCCCTGCCCCTGCCCCTGTCTCTGTCTATGTCTCTGTGGCTGCCCCTTTCCAGGGCCCTACACATCACAGCACAAGGATGTGCAAACAAATAAATAAATATTTAAAAGGAAGCGCGACACAGGACACACACGCGCCAGACAAGAAGACGAAGAAGAGCAAGAGAAAACCAAAAAAAAAAAAAACCAAAAACAGAAAGAGAGAATAGAAAAATAGACAAGCTGCAAAATTTGTACCAAGTGCCCCGTTACGGGGCAGGGGCAGGACAGGAAGACGACGACGACGTAGAGGACGGGCAAATGTGCAAACGCGTGCGCCTTCCCCGATTCCCGATGCCCGTCTCCGATCCAGTTCTCAAGTGATAAGCGAAGAAACCCCGAGGAAATATTAATTTACACGATCCGATCGTGTTGTTTATCAGCTGCTCGGGTCGCTAGAAAACCAGAGAGAGAGAGAGAGGGAGAGGGAGGGAGAGGGTTACAAAATCAAGGTGCATCTGCAGCGTTGGCACGTCCTCGTCCTGGCAGGCAAATATGTGTAACCCAAGCGACACGTCGCTAACCCCATCGCACACACACACGATCACATACGATCACACAGACACACTGAAGTCGCACCTTGCCCCCGGGCGAGGAATCACGAGCGAAATCAAAGACACAAACTGCAGTTGACAGGCGACGCCCCCGACATGTGCAACGTTACGTTTGCAGCTTGTGATCGTGTATTGATTATGATGATTATGATGCCACAAACGGCGGGCGATCGTGCAGTGGCAACATGTTGCCAGCAACAATGTTGCAAGCGTCATAAATAGTAGACGAGCTTAGAATTTGGAAGATATATAGGGGAGAGAGGATCGGTTAGACGTGGAATACCACTGCAGATCGTGGTAGACTACTGAAGATCCTGGTAAGCTACTGTAGATCGGCGTAGACTACTGTAGATCGGGACAGACTACTGCAGACCGATGTAGACTACTGTAGATCACCGTAGACTATTGTAGATCGAGAAAGAGTAAAGATCATGGCATGAATGGGGACATTATAAAGATATAGAAAGCAAACTAGTAGAGAAGGCGAAGCCAGATCACTTTTCTCCCAGTTAAATACCCAGTGCGATCCGCCCAACTGGCGTAATAGCAACCTCATGCAACTGCTGCTGTCATACCTTGTACTATTTTTAGCTACTGGGTATTTGCCTAGGGTATTGCCTCGCCTAGACCTGCCCAGCCTCTGAGCCTGCCCATGCCTGGGCTAAGCTGTATAATAAGTCCGTGCAGGCCTACTGTTTGGTCATTATGTGGCAAGATCGCAACGCCACGATCGCAGATCGTTGGACTGTGGCAACAGAGTTGCAAGATCACAAGTTGCCACAGTTGTCTTCTATGCCAGTGTGTCTTCTATGTCATAATTGGAGGTTTTATGAGCCGCCGGTGGTCGCAAATGGGATTTGCATTACGACAGCCGCAAATTATGCAAAACTCTCTTTAAGATTGCCGCAAAGATTACAGGGTATGTAGAAGGAGAGATACAGAGAGAGAGAGAGAGAGAGAGAGAGACAGCAAGCAGTAGCTGTGTTCTAGATCCTGCAGCTTAGCCGCAACTAAATGCGGCTTAAGAGTCTTGTTAGGCGTGAGATTTGTGTGTAGCTGCCTGTGTGTGTGTGTGTGCTGTGTGTGTGAGTGTGTCGGCAAAATTTCAAAAATACACAAAATTTCCAGGGAAATGGAAAATGGAAAATACAAAAACAATGAGCAAGTTGTTGCTGCTGTCCAGCACAGGATACGTTGGGATTTGTTTACACACGCCAAACAGCGCGAGTGTGTGTGATGTGTGTGTGTGCTGCGTGTGTGTAACTTGTGTGTAACCTGAGCCGTCGACACGAGTCTCAAGTCTCTCCCGTCTCCCAACTCTCCGCTTGGACGATAAACATCAGCTTCCAGCTAAAGTCAGCCTCGGGCCGACGATCGGATACAAATGCAGGACTCATGCTTGGACATGCACAGGATTCACTGCAGCATGCCTGCCTGCCTGCCTTCAATCTGGCATGTCAGGCGGCTATATATAATGCCCATGTGGAGCAGTCGAAGAAGTCCATCTGGGACAACGTCTGCCAAAATAATTAAGTCGTTTGTGCAACAATTAAATAAAAAAGTTCTCAAAGAAAATAAAAAGCAACAGCAGAAGCGGCAGAACTTTTGCTTGTGATCCGAGTTGACTGCGGATCGGCGGATGATGTGACTCTCTGGGAAGCTGCCCCTCGCAATTTGTTTAATTGCGCTTTTGGCTGCAAGCGACAGTTTAACATACGAGACGACGCCTCACGCGCACAGCGTGAGAAAAGCCGGAGACACTCGTCCAAAGCTTTGGCCGGGACATTCATCATGACATGTGCACAGTGGCAACAAAGTTAATGGAAATGGGAGGAAAAAAAAAGTGTGCTACCTTCTACTTCTCAAAATTAGCTTGCATATTTTGCACAGTTTTCCAACAACTTCTGCCCCACTGTGCTGGAGCAGCAGCAGCAGCAGCAGGAGGCGCTCTGTGGCTTTCACTGCCGCCAGTTGACGGCGTTGGCAGCCAGGGACTACTGTGCAACGCCCACTTTTTGGGCGCGAGCATAATTACATTTTCGGTTTTGTCTCTCTGCGTATTATTTTTTTCTTTTTGTCTTTTCGATTGTTGCAAATTCCAGGAGCTGTCTCTCCGCTCCCTACAGCTGTGAGCGCTGAGCGCCGAGCGCCCTTGGGCCAAGCGACCTCTGAAGATGAACCAAAGACTATGGGTATGGTATGGGTAGTCGAGCCTCTGATGCGATGGTGCGTGCCGCTCGGACAATTGTCACATACGATGTTTTGTGTTGTTGTCTTATACGTTTCGTATTATTGTTAGACCATTGTTTGACCATTGTCCAGCACACTCGAGAGCCAGGCCAGGGCACAATCATCATGTGACATGTGGGCGTAGACCGAGCAAATCGTCTTAGGTACTCTTAAGTCTTGTGTAGAGTTTGTCAAAGGCAATTAAGTTGCCGCATTGTTTCGTAGGCGTGCAAAGCGGATAACCAGATAGATAGGTGTCTCCCAACTTAACCTAACCTCAGGCACACCTCAACCGACCCAAGAGACGTTACAGCGCTCTAGTTAGACCAAGAAATTGAGCCAATTTATGAGACAGAAACTGTTGATCCACTCATGTATTGTCATCTGGTTTCGAGGTTTACCAACACATCACATTGTCTTAATCTTTGAGAACCTATATAGAGATCTATACTGATCTAGATCTGTTTCACCAGCTTGACTTTGTCACGAGGCAGCGAGGTTTGTCCACACATCATTGTTACAATCTGCGAAATCTTCAGAATCTTTAAAATCTTTGGTATCTACATGATCTAGATCTGGCTTGACTTTGTCACCAGACAAAGAATTCTGCTAAAACTTTAATACAAATCCGTCAGGTTTGTCACATATTGTTGTAACCCTTCAGCATTGCAGAGAGAGTGAGAGAGAGAGAGAGAACTTGCCATGCTAGTTCGTTGTCTAAGTCATTTGCTTGGCCAAACAAGTTCGTTGCCTAAGTCATTTGAGTATTCACTTACAGGCGGAGCCAAGTTCGTTGCCTAAGTCATTAGATGGTTGGTTTGTTTGCAGCCAAGTTTGTTGCCTAAGTCATTTCGCTTGCGCAGGAGCAAGTTCGTTGCCTAAGTCATTTCGGTTGTGCAGAGCAAGTTTGCTGCCTAAGTCATTTAATTTGCGAGGACCAAGTTCGTTGTCTAAGTCATTTCATTTGCAGAGCAGGTTCGCTGCCTAAGTCATTTATGGCTGACTTGGAGCAGTTGAAAGGGGTCTCTTCTTCTTCTTTCTTTTTTTAGGGCAGCAGTTTTACATTCATCATGATGCACCATGAGCCCCTCCCGTCTGCATCAAATCAATCAAACTGATGCGCTTTGATCGACATATCAACGACATATAACGAATGCCCCCCGAAATGATTTAACTAACAAAGCAGCAGACCGAGAGAGGGAGAGAGCTGGAGGGGAGAGTTAACGTAGCACAACCCCAGACCCAGACAACGTTCCGGGCTTAACATAAAAGCAATCATAATCCCCACACACTGCTGACAAAAAGTTGTCAATTAGGTTCATCAAAAGCGCGCATAATATTCCACATCTTATGCCAGATGATGCTCCTCTGACTACTCCTGCTCCTGCTCCTCCTCCTCCCTCTCGGTATGCCAAGTGTATGTTAATGCGGCCGCCCGAGTAGTCAAATGGAGCAGCAGAAGCAGCAGAAGCTGGCAGAAGCTGCCGCTACCGTCGCTCTATGCCCGATCTTCTTCATAATGATCGTTGTCCGATCGTCGTCATCTCGTCGCCAACGTCATGGCCAACCACCCAGGCAGCGCATTTATTATGATTGCATTTTCGGGCAAATATTTGTTGTTGTTGTTGCTGCTGCTGCCCCGCTGCTTAGTTAAATGAGACATCAACAGAGCCCGCGATCAGCGGGATCAGTGCAGCAGCGATCCCATTTCGATACACATTCGCAATTTCCATAGCCCCAGAGAGTGATCCCAAGAGATCCCGAGCCATTTCCACTACTGGCTACCGGTTAGCGGATCGGTTTTTGCTTCGGCACTTGCCATTTGCTTGTTGTTGTTATTGTTAATAATGATGTTAAGTTGTTGTTTTTGAATGTAACACTAGAGTAGAGCTCTCTCTCTCTCTCTCTCTCAATCGGTGTCCCCCTCTCTGTCTTCCCTGCTCCCCTCCCTTTCACTCTGTGTGAGAAAGCGTACAGTTTTTTTTTATTCCCCGAGTCCCAAGTTTAATGTCTTCATTACGCTTCTCCCCCAGATTTGCAGCCTACGCCTGGCAACGTTGTCGCTGTCGTTGTCGTTGTTGTTGTTGTTCTTATATTGTTTATTTATGAATGTCATTCAATTTATTATATCATTGTATATTTGACTTGAGAGGGAAATGAACGCATTTGTTGCTGCTGCCAGCCACAAAGGGCGCTGACCAGGCCGATACACACACACACACACAGAGAGAGCGAGAGATATACGAAGACAGAGACAAACCCAACACGCTAACGGGCTCTTGTAGGAGTCGTCGTTAGCAACGTCATCATCCTCTCGTCTTGGTCTTGGTCTTGGTCTCGGTCTTGCTCTTGGACTTGCACTTGAAATCGAAGCTTGGAGCTTGGCGACGTTGTCGTCGTCGTCATCTTTGCAGCATTTGCATCATTTGCCCGCGCTGAGCTGATCATCATCGTTTGCGCTTCCGCTCAGAGTTCAAACGAAGTTGCTTTTATTTTGTCTATCTCATGTTTTTGTTTTGTTTTGCTTTGGGGAAATGAGATGGGAATTTCTACGACTATTTAGTTGATGTATTAGAAGTCTGCTGAGGAAATTTCAGTGTCACATTATATATGGTTAAAGCTAGATATTTCAGAGAGAAAAACTGTAGCGAAACTAAAGTACTGATTAAAAATAATAAAATTTCAGCGACTTATCATGCATTTATCCTGAAGTATTCAAGTATATTTCATAAAAAAGTTGTACACGCATAGAAATGATCTTTTTCTCAAGATATAACTGCTTACTTGACTTATAAAGAGCTTCAGGTTGAATCAGCTGCATTAGTGCATGCGTAGTTCGGTTATAGTTAAGAGACCTGCAGTCGTCCCCCTGGTCACTTGCCTCGTTTGTGGCAATGTTCTGATCGCGAGCACTGCTCGATTATTGTATATCATCATGCTACAATCGTTCCGTTCACTCTCCTGCTCGATCTCGTCTCTCTCGCTATCGTCATCGTCGTCGTCGCTGAAAAGAAATCTTTCGGGTTCGGGGCGCTTAACAAGTTGTCCATGCTTATGAGTTGTGTGCGTATCGATCTCGCTCGTCCTCCTCCTCGCTGTACCCTATACCCCACTCGGCAGAGAGTCCCCCTGGCAATGCATTGCATAAGATAATTGGTGATTTTCATATCGATTTATGCATCCGCCTTGTTGTCCACTGACTTTGGCTAGGCTGCGAGGCTACGAGGCTGCAGTTCCATCTCTCCAACTCGATGCATGGGTCCCAGCTAATGTTTTGTCAAAGTCAGATCAAAGACTGATAAATAAAGCGGTGTCTTTTTAACGTAACGTTTAGTGAGGGTAAGAAAAAAAAAACCAATAATTAAATCATAAATACTAAGGGGCGTAGACTGGTCATCTAAATCATTGTCAACATGTGGGAATTTATTGCTCTATTTGGGCTGAAAGTGTGTCCGCGTGTGTCCAAACCAATCAAATCACAATAAAAATAGTCACACGCCCCCAACAAGACGCCGCAACGGGTTGAAGATTGTGGGCGCTGATAGGTTTTGGTTAAACATTTGGTAAATATATAGCATGCTGTGTTGAGGAGGACGACGACGCCTCACTTTCTCTACCAGCGACTCAGGGTTTTCCCGCCAACTCGAATAAAAGGGGTGTATCCATTTACCCGCTGTGAATGCGATCGTCACGTCTGCTTGACTTTCTCTCTCTCTCTCTCTCTCTTTCTTACTTGCCGCGAAGGGGTTTCTGTTTTCCCCACTCGACTGTTTCCTGGAAGGACTTTGGGCTAACTTGGCTTGTTAATGGCCATTTATGGGCTCTCTCTCTCTCTGTCTGTCTCTCATAATCAGCGCAATTATATTGCATTTTCCAAATTTTCAAATTCCAAGAGTTCGCTGAGCTAACAAGTCAAGCGGCGGTATGCGCGGCACTTTGTTGTCCTCCTCAGGATCCTTGTTATCCTCGCAACCTGCAACCGCAAATGTGCTAACGAATCTTGCAGCCGTCTCCGACGTTGCGTCGCCTCGCGTCCTTGTTGCCGCCGCCGCCACGTACAAACATTGCCCAATTAACGCGAACTCGAGCTCGAACTCGAAATCGAAAAACCAAACTGGAAAACCGAAACTAAACTAAGCGATCCTCCGGCACAGGCGTTAAACGATCTCGCACCTCGCTGACTCGGCAGAAAAAAGCAAAAAGGCAAATCGTATTGAAGTCTGCGCAATGTCCAGGGTAATCTCAAGTGCCTTTAGCCACTGTAAGTGGGCGGGTTACACTGCTAACTGTTTCATTGTCTTGGCGGAAAATTAGAAAGATCGCCAGACGATCGCTGCGTTAGAAGAAAGGATAATATCAAGGAGTTAGGAAGGAGATTTAACTGATATTTTGTAGGCTTCAGTCTGTCTGTGTAACTGCTCTGCACACACCTCAAAAGTGATCTCTATAATGATCAAGTGATCTATTTTTTATATTCTTGTCTGTTCTGGTTTCTTTCTAGTTTCTATCTACACTTTATAGATCCCCAAAGCATAAGTCTAGCCTGTTACTGTAATCTCCTCTGCCATGATCGTTTGATTTTACCTCTATCTGCCTAGTTTCCGGTCTGGTCTGTGTTGATCTTGCAATTGACAACGAACGAACTCCTACGTTGGTGGCTTTCAAATCAGACTCTCTACTTCCTTTGGCAACTGATCGTGCAGTTTCGTATACATATGTATGTACGAGAGCTTAAGACTTGCTGCACTGATTTCAGCTTTTCATATGCAAAAAATGCTTGTAATCTCTCTCTCTCTCTCTCTTTCTCTCTCTGTGGAGTCGGTAGTCGATAGTCGTCATTGATCGTCGCTTGCTGACTGCTTGGGTGGTACCACACAGAGGTATCCACGACGCTTTGCGTATCTGCGTCTTGGCGTCGTGTTGCATGTCGCCAAATGCGTGTGCGGCTTACAACGTTGAGTAGTGAGCGACACTAATCCCGAACAGATCCGATTACTGACAGCGATCCAAGTCGCTGAGTGGCCAAGTGACAAGTGGCGAAGCGGATTGACGTGTCGTTCGATATGTAAGTGCAGAGTTGAGGTGCCAAAGGGGGAGGTGGATGGGAAGCAAGAGAGGCTACCTTTCAAAACGATCGATAAGTCACAAGATCACAAAAGATTAATTTCTCTTTTTGGGGTTAATTGGATTGAGTATTAGTTGGATATAAGGAGGAGGTGAGGGCAGCGAGACAATGCGGGAACTTTCATGTGAAAGATCACTCCTGCTCTCCCCTCGATCGATCGAGCGACAAGTCTTTCACTTTCACTTGACCCGATTCTTTTGATTTCGCTCTCTACGCCGGTTCTCACTGAAATAAGTCGCCTTTTTTCTTTTGGGCTAATGATTAAGTCATTATTCAATGAGATTAACGATCGCAACCATTGTGATCGCGCTACTTGAGCGCGAGTCCTAGCTAGGACAATATGCCGCATAGATCCTTTTGCGGCTTGTTAACAATTGTTCGTGTATTGATTCACTTATGCGAGGATCATTTATTGATCCTTTGTTCATCTTATTGTCATAAATTGGTTTTCAATCGCGTCCCCCATCCCCTGCATCTGTCTTTGTGTGTCTGTGTGCACTGATCTCATTAGTACGCCCCATTTAACACCTTTTTGATCAGGTGCATAGCGCGGCACAGCGTTTGATCTGCTCCGCTTATTAGATCACATGACTGCACCGAGTGTGTAGAGCGGGAGGAGGCACATCTCCATCTATTGTATTGGGCCACAGCACGCCCCACTTTTCGATTTACTAATGATTGTGCGGCAAGGATCTCAGAGACACTCAGTGCAGATCCTCACTCCACTTTCGCTCTCTTTTGCTTTCTTCTCACGCCGATCTATGCATCTCGCGATCGCCTCTTCACGCTGCTATCAAATATCCATTTATTGACGATCCTCACAGGATGTGTGAGCCGTTTCGCTGCTTAGCCATTTTCCCGCTAGCTGGACAAATATTTGCATAAGCCTTTGCGGAAACCGGAAAAGCGGAAACCGCTAAAAATAACTGCAAAAAGAGAATTTTCCCTTCCCATAGCGGTTTGCGGTTTGCCACCTCTCCCTCTCTCTCTCCCTCTCTTCCTGTTTACAGCTAAACAAACAGGGCACACACACATTTTGCCTACCCCAATCCACAATATCAAACAAAAGCAACAGATTCTCTCGATCGCATCGATTTTGGGCCAGAAGATTTCAGCCAGCTGACAGACAGACGGATAGACCGAGGATCGCTTCGGTTCGATTCGATCGACTGACTGACTTAAAATTGATTTCTACGCCCGCCCCGCAAATCGTCAGCTCATCAGCATAACAATTCGACGTGTCGGCATCGGCGATCAGCGATCGAACCCTTTTTTGGCACTTCCTCCCCGCATTACCCATTCCCCTTTCCCATTCCCTTTTTATTTCTGATCTCTGCGTGTCTGTCAGAGAGAATTTCATTTAATTTTTGCTTCCATTTTTCACACCAGCTCGCAGGACCCACAGGTGCCTGGCATACCAGACGAGTAGAAGTCGATTCTCCCCTCTCCTGCCCCTTCTCCTTCCAAACCACCTTTGCCCATTATCGTCAGGATGTTTTTCGTGGAAAACACATCAGCATCAAAATCGATTCGGATGTGTTCGTCGTTCGTTCGATTTGCTTAATTGAATTTTGTATACGATCTCGAAAAATCTCGTCGATCCATCGATCGATTCCTGTTCTGATCTTTAATAGATTCACACGCACGCAGTGGCTAAAAGGAAGAGGAAAAGAGAGGGGGAGGTTCGGGGAGCTGAAACATATGCGAGAGTTGTGTCTGTTTATAGAACTGTATATTGGGCTAGTAGGTAGCTAAATATGTGCGAAATGGAAACGGAACTACAGTGGAGATGGGGGAAGAGAAATAAAATAAAATATCTTTAATCGGAAAGGAAGTAGAAGAGCGAATGAGAGAAGAGATACAGGCAGATGGAGCTATGTTTGCATGTAAAATATGAACGATTTTTTAAATTCTGAGTGATCTTAAATAAATGAAGATCAGTTGATAGATATGCAAATATAAGAGAATATGGAAAGAAATATAAGGCGGTGAAGAGGGTTAAAATAAGAATCTATTAAATAATACGATAACATATATCTCTATATGTGTAGATCGATTTAAAAGACACGAAAGATCATAATAAAGGAAAAAGGCTAAAAGGAGGATAATTTATATAAACTGTATATAATTTTACATAAACGATATATACTATAGATCATAAATAGATCACTCTTTCAGCATGAAAGGTCAGTTGATTACTTCTTATAGTAGAATCACATTTTCTATGAATTTCCCCCCCAAAGAAAATTTCAAATAGCACCGATCAAGTGGATCATTTGATGGGTTTTTCGAAGGAAACAAGAATTCACAATTCAGCAATGATCTAACATGACATTCATTAGGTTCCTCTAAATAGGTTTTGTATTGTGGGCAGCCCACTGACTTCTGCTGAAGATGCGCGCCAAAGTTGAAAGGTTTCTTCGGAGTTCTGCTGACAAGGTTGCGGCTTCTGCTCCTGCCGCGTGGCATGGAGAGACGGAGAGAGAAAGAGAGAGAGAGAGAGAGTGACCGGACACTCAATTAGAAACACATTTTGGGCGCAACCTCTGAAGAGGCTTACGAAACGCCCCGCAAACGCCTTACCCATTTGCCGAATTTGCAAAGAATGGAGAAGAGAAGAAACAGTGAGCCTTATGCAATTTACGCCGACTACTTTTCATTATCATTGTCAATTGTCACAGAGCACAAAGGTTCCGTCCGATTCCAGTTTAGGCTGGGCTCGTACTAGGCCAGGAATAGGTATTCGGGACAGGGACAGGGACTCATCGGGCGCAGGCATTGTCTGCTTAGCTTTTCACAAGAGGAACAAGAGAAAAAAAAACGCAGCTACGTGCAGAGCTGAGCACGGCACGCTGCCTGTCCAGCAAGGATAGAGTATAGATCTGCCTGTGTGTACGTGTGTGTGTGAGTAGTGTATTTATGCACTCGGTTTCTCGGACATTCGCCACACGCTGCGTGTTAGTTGCAAAACCCGATGTTTTGGCCCATGGTTCATTTATTCTGCAATTGTCTTGAGAACAGAATGGAAAATTATATGCATAAATGTCACACTGCTGTGGGCCACAGCTGGAGGATCTACAGAGGATCCTATGTAGCTCTCTTCTTATGCAATACACTGCAATCCTCAACGGAAGCGAACACGCTCGATCGCTCGATCAAAGTTGCCGCAAAGCCGACGTGACCTTGTTGCTTGCTTCCAGCACTTCCACATACACTTCCACTTGCAGTTCCAGTTCCAGTTGCAGTTCCAGTTGCACTTCGAGTTCCAGTTCCAGTTACGTCGTCTGTCATTCGCCTGCGATCATAACATTTCATTGCCATAATTTCTTATGCAAATATCCTGTGGCAGCGTTGCGAATTTATTAATTACTCGACAAATTCCCAAAAAAAAAAAAAATACTATAAGAGAGAGAAAAATATGAAATAAAAATGCAGTAAAAATTGGCGAAATATAATACGAAAAATCTGCTGGTTTCGTCTCGGATCTCTGCTCTGTCTGGCTACCGGTTCGGGAGCAGGAGGCGCCGCCGCCGCCGACGACGTTGTGGAGACTCTCTCGGCGCGCAGACTCTCGGGCCGTATAATTAAAATGTTCAAAAAAGCGACAGTGTTCATTTTTTCATCATAAATTTCAAAAAGATTGCAATTTTTGCAGTTTTTTTTTTTATTTTTAGCTTTTTTTCTGACTTTTTTTCGGCGCTGCAGTCGCAGAGAGCGCGCGCGCGCTCGCGCACGTCTTGGTCCATTTGAAGTGAGCCGCATGACGCGCGGCAATGACAACCGGAGACGCAGACGACGTCGTCGTGGAGAATGGCAAAAGCTTAATGGGAATAGGTGTAGAGCAGCAGACAGCGAGAGGAGTGTGAGGGAGGGGTAGAGGGAGGAGGGGCATGCTTTGGATAACTGGAGAAGACAGTTTCGGCTTCGGTTTCGGTTTAGGGATTCAGATGCGGATTGTGGATTGTGGACTAAATTAAATTGCCAGCAATGGCAGCGTGCCGGGCCAGAGCAACCAGTTTCCCAGTTGCGAAGTAGTCGGAGTTATCAACGCTGACAAATACCCTGTAAGTGAGCTGGTGGCAGATGTAGGGATAGACTTATAAGACAGCTAGATTAGATACTAGTTTTCTTCTTAAAGAAACTCCAGATCTTAGAGAGCTAGAGAGCTTTAATTGTATATACAGCTAGAGAATTACCCAATTTATATATATAAAATATATGCACACACATTTTCCTAATTTATATTATTATAACAGCACTGTAAACATTATATTATTAGAAATTATGGTATAGCAACACTTTGTAGTATGCTCCACATAATCTACAAGTTTCAGAGGAATCGCAGTTAAGATTAAAGAGTTATAATAGGACAAAATATGGTAAAACCTGAAAAAATCAATTATTTGCTTACAGGGTAGCTGCTGGCTTGTTTCACTGTGCTAGTCTGAGTTATTTCTTACTTGTTTTTCTCTCGAGTAATTTTCAAATCAAACCAAGGTCCTACTGGAGTCGGCGACTGCGACTGCAGGCGATGTTTTTGGCGTGCGCGTGCGCAGCGGCAATTTGATGAAATGCATATGAAATCAAAAGTGAATTACGAGACTACAGCAACAACAACAAGTAGTAGCTAAAAAAACAACAACATTAACATAGCGACTAATTGGGACAGTCACGCAGCGATTGCAGTTCCACATTTCATATGCAATATTTCGATATCTAGGAATAGGGAGGGGACTTGGGGTATGCGGGAATGCGGGAATGCAAGATTGAACGACCGACAAACGTCGCATTGTTGTGCTGATCCTCCTCTAGGCTGCTTCTGTTTCTTCTTGAATCTTCCTCATTCTTTTGGGATATACCGACTCCAACGATGCCGCCCCTGGGGCCATTGACGCACTCAGCAAAAGGTTGAGAGTAATTAAATATTGTAAATCGCATTATAAAAGTATAAAAACTAAAAATGTTTCTACACTGCATACCTGAATTCTTTCTTTATGGTATAAGTTGAGTTTGAGCTAGAGAAAGGCTGCAATATTTTACTTCAAAATAGTCAAGGCGTTTTGGAATCTTCAAGTTGAAATCAAGTAATATAGTAAGTTTACTCTTCAGTTTTCATCAGGCTGTGTTCCAGTCTTCCTTCTTCAGCTTCGTCTGCTTCTTGGGCAATTAAGTTCTGCTCATCTTAATTCGCACAAAAACTGTCGACAATTAAAAGAAAATAAGAAGAGAACAAACAAAAAAAAGAGAGAAAATAAAGAAAGAGAGAAGAGTTTAGCCAAGTCTTTTGATGAATGCGCTGTGCTCACTTTGCGTAATTAATTTAAATAATTTCGCTGGCCCCATTTGTTGTGGAGAAAGTGCCTCGAGCTAATTGAGACATTTGTGTCGTTGTTGTTGTTCGCAATTAAGTCAAAAGAATTTGTCAAATTCAGCTACGGGAGAGAAGAGTGAAGAAAGAGGGGAGAAGAATTGTTTTCCCTCTAGGGATTATTATTAAAGCATCTTCAGGGCGATCTTCAGCTGCACTATAAAATATTTCTCAAAGAAGATCATTGAGTAATCTCTGAGAAATGCGTCTAATTTCTTCAAAAATATCTGCTGCCACTTGTCTCTCTCTCTGCTGGCAACTGATCCTCAACTTAAATTCTTTCTTTTTCTCAATTGTCACAGTGCTCAAGCAATCCAATTACTTATGTGCATTATTATATTATACCATATTATATAATCTTACACTAGAATTTAATTGCCCTCTCTGCATTCTCGAAACTCCCCATATATGATCGTATTATTATCGTATTTTCAGCTGTGTGGAACCTTTTCCCCGCGTTCTAATCAGCTTAACTAATGAAAATTTCAAAAAATGTCGATCTGCAGTTCCCTTAGCTCCCCCTGCTACCCTTCGATCAGTGAACGATCATGCACGCAATCGCAACACGCAATTGTTCCTTTTCCCTTCCTCTCTCCCCCCTGTTTCTCTCTCTATCTTCTTTTCATCTACTCTTGTGGGCGTTTTAATTGTTCTGCACGGAACGAGAGGAACGAGAAGAACTGTAACAAAAGGCAGTGCGATCGCAGAGAGGGGAGAAGTGGGCTAAGCGCTTAATTTACGATCGCAACGACAAGTGGAATTATCTCTCTCTCTCTCTTTCGCTCTCTGCACTTGTTCTCTTCTTTTGCACTTGTGTATTTCGCACGAACTTTGACAAATATTCTCCAGATCTTGCCGCGATCTTTGAGAGCTGTGACACACCCAATTTTTGAGATACGATCACTCCCCGAGGCGGCGCTCTATTGCCATCTCTCTCTCAGCAGCAGCAGCAGCCGCGTTGACAGCAGAGAAATGTGCAACAAGTTGTTGCAACATAAATTACATTATTCTTTGTCAACATTTGTGAGTCAAAAACGTGTTCGATCTTCATGTTAAACAAATAACTCACTTGCTGCGATCGCCTCGTTGCCTTTGTTGTTGTTGTTGTTGTTGCCAATGTTATTTACGAGACATCAGTCAGAGCGGGGCACAGATCGTGCCCATCGTGGGGCCACATGCAGCCCCAGCGTGTTGTAATCAGAGCATCCTTAATAAATCATAAATTTATTCGGCCCCCAGATCGCAGCAACAAAATGCATGTAAAAAAGAGAGAGAGAGAAGTGCCCCAAGCAGCGTTCAGCCTGCGGGCCCTTTCTGCATATATGTATATATACGATCGATATACGATATACAATATGCGATATATATGTATATGTGTCTCTGTGAGCATTTGGGACCATGTCAAACGTATTATTAACTTCACACAAAAAGCGTTCGATTTTGCACCGTTTGCTGTCGTATGTCGCCCAATGGGACCGCCAGTGGTGCCTCCTGCCCCTCCCCTCCCCCACTTCTCTCTTGATGATGTTGTTAAGACTGTACCCCTCCCTCTCCCTCTCCCTCTCTCTGCATACATTATGCACGCGAAACCGGAAATAATAATTCGATAAATGCAGCATGAAGATGCGGCCCCAAAACTGGACTCGACTCGAAGCGAGTCTGCAAAAACCGTTCGTTTTTCGCTGCTGGCTGCGTTGCGAATTGTCTTGGCCAGGCCAACAGCAGCAACAACAACAACAACAACAACAACAAGAAAAGCTACGAAATTGACTTTAAAACAAAACATCGACCCCAATGCGTAAGTCGGCCCCCATTGACGGAAATGCGTATTCCAATTCATTTATCTATTAATGAGTTGCAACGAGTGCGAGTGAGAGAGGAAGAGCGAGACAGCCTGCAACCGGAAATACGCGTGGGAGTCTCTCTCTCTGCCGCAATTCTTCAGACTAGAACGAACGTCGAAACAGGACATGGCTGCAATTGTTGTCGTGCCTCGTCTCCCCCCTATCATTGTCTCCCTGTCTGTCTGCTCCCCTGTCTGTCTGTATGTCTGTCTGCCTGCCTGCCTGTCTCTCCCACTGTTTCGCTTATTCGTTGCGCTGCTTATCTCAGCAAACCATCGCGAATCACATTGCAGCAGCGGCTTCCGTTCCATACCCAATGACCAGCAGTCTCCTCACTCCCAGTACTCACACAGTACCCACTGTACCCACTGTACCGACTGTCCCCTCCCCAACTATACCCTGCCAGACGCTTTGCCTTTTTTTTTTGTTTCTCTCTCTTTCCTTTTTGTCGGGGGCGATCTGTAAATTGCCAACTTGGGGTTCAGTGTAGAATACACTTACAGGCCGAGTCGCTTAGGCGAGAGAGCTGAAATTTGGTATAACTCTTCTACACTATATGAACTTCAATTCCATATCACCATATACTTCCTGCTGTTCTTATTTAGTCTACGATACCGTTGTTATTGTTTAATATCTAATTTCTTCCTTTTATCCTTATCAAATATACCTTTAAAACGATCACAAAAGCCATAGCAACTGAAATCGTACTCAAGAGTATTCTCTAGTCGCATAGTCCTTACCTCCCAGACTCCCCATATAACGCTGAACATACTATATATAATTTTTGCTTTTCCTGCATGCATTTTGCACATATCTCAAAATTAGTTCATCGAGAGCAGAGAATCCAGTGTATTCCTCTTCCAATCGATCGATTGCGATCGCATTGGAATTGGCGGCATTCTCGATGAGACTTGGTAGAATTGGTCGATTGATTAACTTGAATCTCAACTCGCTCCATATGCAAAAATGCGGCAAGTAATTTAGGCTTCAGTTTCAGACTCTCGATTGAAGGTTTAAGTTTTGATCATGAGCTGATACTTCTTCTGCTTCTTCATTTTGTGTTGTCTTCCAAAAATCGTTTGCATAATTTAATGTAGAAGAATGTAACGGTACTTATGAAACAATTGATCAATGAAAATGATCATATGGTAAATGCGAAATTTAAGAAGATTGAGGTTTAAACAAGGATTCAAGTATTTCTTTTTAGGATACCGCTTATTGAAATTTTATAAATCAACTTACTCCTTGCTTCGCTAGAGAATGCCCATGAAATATTACAGAGAACCTTAAAAATAAAAATATTGTTATTTAACATTTTTTAAACTTTATAAAGTAACTTTTTTGCCGATGTTTCCAAGAAAACTCTTACATAACCTCAACTGCATGAAGTTTTCGGGGCTAGGGAACAAAAGAATCTAGTATGTTCTAATGTTTTGAGATTATGTGAAAAAATATAAAAGAGAAGTGTACCAAGTTTCCTTGAATCATACTTAAGATTTTTTCTACTTCTGGAAAATTCGATTTACTTTTCTTTCCCAATTGCCCAAAAACATAAAAGAGTTTAAATTTTTTTTGGTTTTTAAATAGTTTTTTTTTTAATATGCACTTAATACTATCAGTTTAGTGTCCTCCATGTTTGTTTGTTGAAAAAAAAATAACTTAAGATTAATTGTCTTCCATGTTAAAAACTAGATCTTATAGACTATATAAAAAACACAGGCACAAACAGCGCGATTAAAACTAATTTGTACAATATTCTGAGGCGTGTGTGGGTTGTGGGCGTGGCAAAAAAATAAAATGGGAAGTAAAAAAATGTGTGTATATAAAACTAAAAAAATAAATACTTTGTGGTTGCTGCGAGGTAATAATACTTTGTCGGCGTGTGAGGCATGTGACTAGTTCTTCTTCTTCTTGTTGTTCTTCTTCTTGTTGGCTTAAAGATCATCCTGCCACAGTGAGATATAGTCGAGTATGTCATCCTCCTCGGCGCCGGAGCTGCATGAGTTGTTGCGGTAATCTTCGTAGTTGGATTCGTGAGTCTCCACCTTGAGCGGCGCTGTGTAGTAGGAGGAGGCGGAGGCGGAGGAGGACGCGGCAGCAGAGGCAGCTGGAGAGGCAGAGCAGGAGGAGGATGAGGAGGAGGTGCTGCTGCTGGTGCTGCCGCTGGGCGAGATGAGCTGCAGTTGCTGTTGCAGTGCATAGAACTGTTGCTGCTGCTGCTGCAACTGTTGCTGGTAATTGAAATGTTGCTGCTGTTGCTGTGCTTGCTGCTGCTGCTGTGGCATGTGCAACTGCTGCTGCTGCTGATGCTGGTGCTGCTTCTGATCGTTGTCATCGATGAGTCGCTGCAGGCGTCGTATGTACTCCACAGCCATGCGGAGTGTGCTGACCTTGCTGAGCTTCTTGTTGGCGCCGGGCCCGATGCCTCGCCTGCCATTGCTCAGATCGGCTATGATGGCGACGGGGATGTGCTGGCGCAGTTGGCTGAAACCGTTGTTCACCTGCTTGACACGATTGCGTTCCCGTGCATTGCGTCGCACCACAGAGGCGCCGCCCATGAGCTGCTGCTGATGCTGTGGCTCATCATCCTCCAGCGAGGAGGAGTCCGATAAGTAGCTGCTGCTTGGTCTGGCATAGGGTGTGGCCAGATGATGCTGCTGCTGGTAGAGATGATGATGATGCTGCTGCTGGTTGTGTTTGCTGCCCAGTGCCATTTTGCTTGGATTTACGTGAATTGTTGAAGTGATCTTGCGTTGGATTCTATCTCTCTCTCGACTCTTGTCTGGACTAGTTGGCCCTGCGAACGCTGTCGCTGTTCTGATGCCCTTCCCTGCCGCGGTGCACGCTTTATATAGCCCTGCGTACCTACCCTGGCCCCGGCCTGGCCCCAGGTACGCATCTCACCTGCCTACCTGCCTCTACCCTGGCGCAGACAAAAGGTGCAAACGAAAGGTAGCTGCACTGCAGGCAGGCAGCATCACTCAAGGATCACTCAGCCGAGAGAGAGAGAGAGCAGAGATCACAGCACTCACTCACGAGAGAGGAACGCTCACTCACTCCGAGCAGATCACTCACTCGGGAGATCACTCGAGAGATCGCTCTCTCACTCCTCAGATCACTCACTCAGTCGATCTTGCGCTCTGTCGCGCTGCAGCTGCCCTACAGCTTTGTCTGCCTGCCTGCCTCTCTCTCAGTCTCGCTCTCTCTCTCTCTCTCTGTCTGTCGATCTCTCCCGCTCTCTGTCGCGTGCCGGCTACAAACCGGCTTTGCCTTTGGTCGTGTGGCGACTACCCTGTCCCTGCTGCTGCTGCCCCATCCCAGCTGCAGCCCATTTGGATACACTGCCTTAATAGCAGCCCCAGTACAGTGCAGCTATAAATTAGACTATGCTCGGCTTAGCCCAAGATCACGTCCAGCAGGGGATGTGCCCTGACGGGGCTCAAGGTCCTTAGGTCCAGGCTGGGCTGCCGTTTCTCGTCAACACCTCACCCAGCCGGAGGCAGTTTTCTATTAACACTTCCCTAAATGCCCTAATGTTCTTTATGGCCAACGTTTTGGCACCCGCGGAGTAGTCCAAGGTGACACTCGAAAGCGATTCGAAAGCATTTAGAGAGAGGGAGAAGGAGTGAGGGCACAGTTGGTGCCTTGATTTGAATTGAATTTGTATTCTCCTCAGCCTCTCCTCTACCTACCTCCCCCCCTGGGCTCACCTCGTTAGCTGTGATCTTTTGTTGACTCTCTATGGTTGCACGCCATGACAACCGCCGTGTCAAAGCGATTCACCAAAGGAACCAACAGAGGGCTACGAGGCGGCAAGTTGTCTCGAGCTGCCGCTGTCCTTGCCACATGCTGCATGCTGCGCCCTCATTTAGCACCTTAGCAGCAGCGGGAGATTGCAGGACATTGCGCAGTCCAGTTGGCTCGATCTGCCAGATGTCCTCGGCCGGATTCCCTCTCATCTCTCAGCTCTCTCTCTCCCATCCTTCATCCGGCCGTAAAATCCATGTTGATGCAATAGAAATTCGCTGTGCAACGTTGCAATTCTCCACGTCTCGTCTCGTAACCCTACTCGATTCTCCTCTATACCCCTCCTCCTACACGCTCCTCTCAGATCTCAGATCTCAGCGATCACTCGTACTTATAAATTGTAAATTATTTTTGCACTTTTTTTGCATTTCGCATTGAATGCCGCCTGCAGAACAGGCTGAAAGAAGTGATAAAGTGGAGTTTAGGCGACTTGGAAATACCCTAACTCCAAGCAGGGAAGTGGAAGATGAAGCTGGGAAGAGAATCTGGAAGTTCAGCCTGAATTTGGATTTAAAAGAAGTATTGGTTTACCTTAAGTTCTTCATACGTTACGTTTCTAGATGGTTCTGAGCCAGTTCAGAGGATTCAGATGATCCCAAACTACATTAACGTAGAGTACAGAAGTACTTTCCAGTTCCATATAACAGTTTAAGATCTCATTGAACTACTTAGTTTAAAACAAGTCGGTAAGGCTACAGTCGAGCGCGTTCGACAGTAAGATACCCTTCGCCCAATTCCCAAAATCCGTTACCTTAACTTTCAAAATATCGAACAATTTTAAAAACTCCATTTTGCAATTTTTTAAATGTAGAATCACTCAGGTTGTTAAAACATAAACAAAATGTCATTCCGCTTGAAAATCGTTTGATTTTTAAGAAAGATACGATCGGTGTAAAATGAAGACACCAGGCCTGTTGAGTGTGTTGCATGTCTAATTTTTGGACCACTTCGACATGATTTTTGGGCCAAAATTAAGTATCGCTTAAAATCGATTTAAATGATTGTTTAGTACTAATTTTGACCTCCGCAATCGATTAAAATCAAAAACTGGCGATTTAAAATTTTGAAAAAAACCTATATTTTTTAAATCATAGGGGGGACCCTTACCTATATTGCATAATATCGAAAAATTTCAAGAAATATAATTTGATATTTTTTAAATGTAGAATCAATCAGGTTAAACAAACACATACGTATGTATGTACTTAAAACCACACTCATAATTTCAAACGCCTCTTTATGCATGTTGCACAAAGTTATAATAGTATACCCTCTTTTGACCATTTTCAATGGTCGAAGGGTATTAAAACACATAGAAAACTCAGAATGAAACATATCTATGCTCTTAAGGTCAGTGAACCGTTTCGCAAGTACAGGACAAGTGGTTCGACCTCTTAAAATGCATTTATTTTCGAACCTCCTAACTATTTCGATCGCTTTATCGCTTTAAGAAAGTGCTAAATAAGCTGATATTTTCGATAATTCTTTGAACCGGTTTGCAAACCATAGAAAAATGTGGTTCAATCTCTGTAAAATAACAACCATAGCAGCTGCAACTGGTTCTTTGCGTAGGGAAACTTTAAATAATATGGTAATAATAGATATAATAGGCAGATTCCCTTAAGTTTTCTATACTATATACGCAAAGTTGCAGGCTGATCGTGTTAGCTATGTGATCCCACCACCACAGGGGGCATCATTGAGATCCACAACAACAACAACTGTGGATGTGCCGCCGTAGCCTCCACAGCTTGAGGTGAGCGTCGATCAACAACAACAACAACAACAGCATGCAGATATATATTTTGAGATCGGCAGCAGCGCAGGCGCTATCATTATCTGACACAAAAATTTAATATAAATTATGTTGACATGTTGGCTTAAATATGGGACTGGAACCGACAACTGTGTCTCAACGAAGCAGTCGGGGAAAAGAGGGAATTCTCTCGGCTTTGGCGGGATAATTGAGCTGCGATCGAGTTGATCGAGGTGTAGACCGGGCCAGGTCGGACAGGGAGGAGGGACTAAGGCCTAACTAGTTCAATATTGCTGCTGTGGCTGCTGCTGCTGATCCGCGATCGTAATTGCTAGTAAGACACGGACAACAACAAAACGAATCCGAAGTTGGATCGCATAAGGCGATCCCGCCGATCCCGATCCCGATGCTGATGCTGATGTCGTGGTCGAAGAAGCGGCAAATATCCGCGAATGAAGTCGTCATTAATATCGACTCGGGCCTGTCAATAACTTGACATCGCATCATCATTTTTTGCTACCCCTTGCACTCTCTCTCTCTCTCTCTCTCTCTCTCTCTATCCCACTCTGTGTGTCTCTCTCCCGCTCTCCAAGCAGCTCCTGGAACTCTTTGGCCGACGCGACACGCAGCGATCATTCCGTTTTTTTTTTTTTTTCATTTTTCTGTTTCAGTTTATTTTTCTCTTTTTTTTCAGACACTTTGCCGTACGATTTTTGACGCGCCCCAAGCCAAGGTCGAAGCTTGAGCTTCCACGTAGTATTTGTTGCTTCCCTATAGGGTTGTTTTTGTTGTTTGTTGTTGTCATTACCGCTGTGGCACTTTGCATAAGTTGAATGTTGATCACATTTCGAGTGTGTCATTAAAGAGAGTCCCTACTGTCTGCAATTTTCGATCTACAGTATAGAGATCTTTTGACTTCGAGGAACGCAAAGACTATGATCTTCACGTCGATCGTGGTTGCGACTGGAATAAGAGGTCCTCTTTGAAGCTAACCTCTATGTAGTGCTATGTGATCCTCGTTGTAGTGTTCCTTTGTGTAGTGATCCTCGAGTTAGTGCTTCTCTTTGTACTGATCCTTTACATTTTATATGATCTTCTCTATATGTTTTGATCAATAAATGAGCTGCTGTGCTTTGTCTGATTCTAAAATAAAGATTATGGAAATTCGCGGGTTATAGTGATCGTCAAGATCGTCAAAGGGTTTAGTATCTGATAAAGGACTGATCGAATTTTCCCATCTGTTAGCTATATGGAGTGATCACTGATACACGATCCTCGCTGATCCTCCAAGCTTTTGGAGCTAAGCTGCCGCTTGATTCATAGTGATCTCTTCTGCCTCCCTTTCTCTCCCAGCCCAATCTATCTTTTTCTCTGCTGTCTATACCTCTCTCTCTCTCTCTCCCTCTCTGAGGATCACCAAATGTTGACATGTCGCCTGTCAACTGTTCATGGCCATCAAATTGCCGCCTGATGGCCAGATGAAAGGGCAAAAGCCGAAAAGAAACTGAAATCGAAACTGGAATTGTTCGCGACACCCACTCTGGGGCGCTCTCTGCCACCTCCCGTCTGTCGTCTGATCCTGCTTCTTCTCCGGGCCAGATACGACTGATTTATGTGCGCCTGTCAGCGGGCCCCGTTTGGGACTTCTAAGGTGCGCATTTTGACGCCGCCGTAGCTGGGATCGAGATTCTATTGGCCACATTCGCAGTGATATTTATGGTCCAACAAGATCGATGTGTCTGTATCCTCTGTCTCTATATATACATATAGATCGATCTCTGTGTGTATGTGTGATCATTCAGGGCCAGTCTGAGTGCGATTTTTGATTAATTGTAATGCGCGAACTTTGATTAATTGCGGCCACGTTGCGGCCCCAACATAACAATTTGTTTTCGCATTGCATTAAATCAACGAGAGCAGCGTTGGGTAGCAGGGGGAAGGAGGGGGGAGACCTGGCCAACACCTTGTGTATTGCGCTGTGCTATCGATATGCTGCGGCCTGTGGCCTGTTATCGATAGTATTTATGAGTTGTTTGCCTCAATTTATGAATGGCCCCCAAAAACGACAAGAGACGAACGAATAAACGAGACGAGAAAGAGACAAGACGAGCCTGTTGTGCCTTGACAATTATGCAAAAAGTTGTCAAATATATGTGCAGGGACAGCAGCGGGGAGGGGCGTGACTATCAACAAAATACAATCAATAACAACAACAACAATAACAACGACAGCTCGAGAGACTGATCAAAAAATTACCAAAACGAAAATTGTACCAGTTTTTACGCAAAGTTCGCTGCAATTTACATGTCTCTGTGCCCTCCCCCCTCGCTGTCTCCCCCTCTTGCAGTGCGCCACTGTCCTCAAGCCTCTTCAACAAAACCAATCAACGCGTCTGTCAGTTGCGCAGTCTCTTAGCCACAGCAGCCTCAGCAGTTGCTGCCGCTTATCGGTAGCCGCGCTGAAATCAGCTTCTGGCACATCACGATCATGTTGCAGAGACTTGACCCCCCTCCCTGCCTGCCTTCCCCTCTATATGCCCCCCTGCATCTGTCTCTCAGCCATTGGCCGAGCCGTCGGCGATCCGTGCTCGTTGCTCCTGTCACAATTACAACGGCAAGTGCAGCAGACTAATGACAACCACGACGACGACGACGACGACGACGACGACGGCGGTGGCAGGTTGCCCTGTGCACAGTGGGATGAGTGTGATCGAAAAATGTGTTGGCAAAAGTGAGCAAAATATTGTTTGCGTGCAGAAAGCAAAAATAAAT
The DNA here is from genome assembly GCA_018904105.1 of Zaprionus tsacasi. NCBI lineage: Eukaryota > Metazoa > Arthropoda > Insecta > Diptera > Drosophilidae > Zaprionus > Zaprionus tsacasi. The sequence goes on along the minus strand of JAEIFR010000001.1, from coordinate 10,863,769 downwards.
TGATAGCATTTTATTTTGGTTGGCATTTTTATAGTAGTTTTGTAGTATTTTTGTAGTATTGTCTAGTATTTTTCAAGTATTTTTATAGTATTTTCTTGTATTTTTCTAGTATTTTTCTAGACTTTTTCTAGTATTTGTCTAGTATTTTTCTAGTATTTATCTAGTATTTTTCTAGTAAATTTATATATGTATGTTTAGATACATTTTTCTTTCACTATTTCATGTAAATAATATATTCTATCAATTATGAAATATACCTGTTTTATTAACCGCATTATACAATTTTTTGGCATACTCTCTCAGTATTTTTGGTTAATACGAGGGTCGTTTGATAAGTCCGTGACTTTTTGAATAAAATATATTTTTTTCGTCAAAGAAGCGTTTTATTTCTCAACATAATCTCCTTTTAGCTCTATACATTTAGTCCAGCGTTTTTCCAATTTTTTTATTCCTTCCAAATAATAGGTTTTCTCAAGGCCCTCAAAATAGTCGTTTGTTTCTGTGATGACCTCTTCATTTGACCCGAATCTCTTACCGCCGAGCCATTTCTTCATGTTTGGAAACAAAAAATAGTCACAGGGGGCTAAATCTGGAGAATATGCTGGATGGGGTAGCAGTTCGTAGCCCAATTTATGAAATTTTGCCATGCTGACTACACACGTGTGCACCCGTGCATTGTCCTGATGGAACAGCACTTTTTTTTCGCCAAATGCGGTCGTTTCTGCTTCAAATCAATATCGAATCTGTCCAAAAGCTCTGAATAATATTCGCCGGTGATCGTTTTACCCTTTTCAAGGTAATCGATGTGAATGATACCTTGTGCATCCCAAAAAACTGTGGCCATGACCTTGTTGGCCGACAGACCCACCTTGGCCTTCTTTGGTGCACGTTCACCCGGAGAAACCCACTGTCTTGATTGTTCTTTGGTCTCTGGTGTGGTGTGGTGGATCCATGTTTCGTCTACGGTAACGAAACGGCGCAAAAATTCGTTTGGATTGCGGTTGAACATCGCCAAACACTCCTTTGAAATGGTCACACGGTTGCGCTTATGGTCGTGTGTGAGCAATCGCGGCACCCATCGCGCGGAAAGCTTTTTCATGTCCAAATATTCATGTAAAATGTGATGTACCCGTTCAGTTGAGATGCCTACAGCCTCAGCTACCTCACGCACTTTCATTCTCCGATCATCCAATATCATTCCATGGATTTTGTCGACGATTTCTGGCATGACGACCTCTTTTGGGCGACCTGAACGTTCGGCATCACTTGTACTGGTACGACCACAACGGAACTCAGTAAACCATTTCTTAACCATTGAAATTGATGGTGCAGAGTCCCCATAATATTTATCAAGTCTTTCCTTGGTTTCGGTGATGGATTTTTTACGCAAAAAATAATGCTTAATTAGCACACGAAATTCACTTTTTTCCATTTTCGTTAAAATTCACGAGATCGTCTGCTTTCAATGCCTATAAAACGCAAACCAAAAAACGCAGCTTTCTCAAAATTTTACAGTCAGCTGTTAATCGATAACTGCTGACAGGAGCAGTGTTGTATTTAGAGCAGGTGCGCGGCAAATACAAAAAGTCACGGACTTATCAAACGACCCTCGTAACTACCAATAAAACTTAGATAAATTCAGTATTTCATTTTCTAAATAAGCAGAAATCGGTCTTATTTTATATTTTCATAAATTTTACATATGTTTTCTTGTTTAATAATAAAGTGATCGTGATAAATCGATAATGGCAGCTTGTCACACGCCGAGCTGCAACTGGTTTTGCGTTTTTTCGCACTGCTTTGGTGCCACTGTGCGGCGCAAGTTGCAGCAAGTTGACACGGAAACTTGATATGGCACACACGCGTCTTGGCCCGCGACTTGTTGCAGTGTGGCACGCTAGAGGGGAGGGAGCAGAGAGGAGGAGGGGCAAGGCGAGGCGAGGCGAGCCGACTGTGGCCTGTGGCGTGCGCGTGCAGCGCAATTAACTTTGTTGTAAGGCAGGCAGCCCGGGCAACACTTTGACATTGACTGGCTGCCTGCTTGGCCAGCCACTGTGCACAGGTTGCACGCACGAGGGGGAGGAGGGCGGAGGGGAGGGGCAGGAGAGGCTGTGGCTGCCTTTGGGGCGCACGGCGACAATTTCACCTGTTGCTGACACAGTAACTTATATTATTTGCATGAGTCTGCGCTCATATAGTGCTGCCAACTGGTTTGCAGTTGCAGCTGGAGAGAGAGAGAGGGGTGGGGAGGAGGGGCAGGGCAGAGCAGGAGGGGCAGCCACGTGCAACATACAGTGGGCTGTGCCCGTGTGCCGAGAGATCGCTTGTTTCGACATTAATTAGAGCAAAATCATTGGGCAGGCTCGTTAGCCATACGCCCCGCTGTGACCTGTGACCTCTGACCCCTGACCCGTGCTGACCAGTGCTGCAATTACATGTGCAGCACGTTGCAATTAGTTTTTGCAGCTTAACACGTCATTAGAAGCAGGCAGGCGGAGGCGTGGCCAGTGCAAGATGAGGCTAGGGGCAGGGCAAGACGAGACTGGACGAGACGTGGCTCAATGAGCCGATCGCGTGCGTCAGCGTCGTAGTAGACAGCGCAGTCGACGTCACCGTCACCGTCACCGTCCCAGACTGAGGCTGAGGCGCTGAGCGTTGCTCTTAACTGATTCTCATTGATTAATTGCCATCATTAGCATATGGAAAGGACGGTATGATTGATATGAGGAGCTGCTCCCCAGTTGGGACCACCAGCATCGCTGTGCCATGGAATGCGGTACTTAATGTGCCTCCCTTAAAAGGACAACAACGATCGACAGCAACGACAACGACAGCAACGACAACGGAACTGGGAGCAAGTGCAGAGCGACGCACACTCTGGGCCAGGCCAAGCGCTAATTGTTAACAAATTGTGGCCCACTGCAAGCTGCAATGCGGCCAATGGGGCAAACAACACGCAACACGACACGCCACAAGGCAACCCAAGCTGAACCTGAACCTGAACCCGAACCTGCACTTTGGGCGCATTTGGGGCGCAACGCGAGGCAGCACACGCGATCCGCGCGTAACTGAAAATCCATTACAAGGCAGGCGAGGCAGGGCAGAGAGCAGGCCCAGATCAGTCCAGTCCAGCCAGGCGTTGCAGGTCACGACACACACGCGCACGCGCGCAGCACAGTAGTCGCACTGCAGCTCCAGCTCCAGTTCCAGCCCTGATCGTGTGGCGTGTGGCGTGCGCAATCTCTGCCCCAATTGCATGGCCCCGCACTGGCGGCTTTTGGCGACCTTTATTGGATGCCAGAGAGAGGGTTCTCAGTGGGTTTTATAGAGGCAGGAGATGGGGCGATCTTCAAGTGAAATTGGGCAATTGCTTTGCATTTTTGTGATCGCGCAGTTACGATCAATTTGGATGTTATCAAAGCGTTTTATAGAGCTTACTGCATCGGCTTCTGCTTTTGATCGTACTCAGTTGGAAGCACGATCAATTGCGAGTTTATATTGTATAATACTTTGAAGATCGGTTTGCTATATGGTAACTATTCAACTGATCTATAAAAACGATCAACTACTTCATTTTAATATTATTTATATATATAAAAGATCTTTAAGCTTGCAGGGTAGAAGCAAGAAATATAGTAGCTATAGATCTATACTATATATTATCAGTGAAATATAATTTTCAGTCATGCTTAAAAAGTTTTTTTGCGAATATGACAAACATCTTTATTTTTCTTGAATTATATTGCTTGCCTAACCTGGTGATCTTCAGCTGGATTTCATCTCTCTAATAGTTTCCTACTTGTTTTTGTTTTTCTTCAAAATTATACAGAGTTCTTTTCAATTTCCACGACCTTGACAATGTTTAAAGTGATCTTCATCGTTTAATTTCTTTGCTTTCTCTGGCTGCACTTTTTACTTTTTTTTTCAATTTCCTTGGCGCCCGTTTACACGTTCCATTTATGTTTCCTGTGGTGGCTTTACAGCTCTGCAGATCTCTCAGCTTTTTTCAGGCTCTTTCAGCTTTTTTTTGCAGCTAATTGGCCGCTTCAATAGGTCGTCGGTAAGTATGTTATCAAGCGACTAGATTGCCGCCCCATAATCTGCGACCATCATCATCATCATCATCATGAGGCGAGAGAGCGAAAGAGAGAGACGGACTTATAGAGTGAGTAGTAGCCGTGATCAACATCTGAGGCCATAACTTTCCATCAAGAGTTTCAATTTCAATATTAAAACGCGACAGTGGCAATTGCAGCAGCAGGATCGCAGCAAGCGATCGATCGATCGATCTGGTAAAAGTGAATAACTACCTGTTTTTTACTCCCTCCCTCTCTCTCTCTCTCTCACTCTCTGTCTGTCTTGGGATGAGCAAGTACTCTCAAGCTCTCTGGGCCCTTGGCGCACGATCCATGCATGATCTGTGTTTTTGCCATCGGCCCCCATTGGAAATGCATTTTCACTCTGGGCGCAGCCGCAAGGCAAGATCGGCGCAACGATCGAGCCAGCGATGGAGCGATCGATCGATGATGTTCGACCGCAGGCAAAAGTGTGCTCCAGTTTAATTGAAAGCGGTTTTTGTGTAACGGCCTTGGTGGCAGCAGCAGAAAACAGGAGCAACTCTGCTCGTCGTGGCATGCTTCGAGGTGTGAGCTCTGTATCAGAGCTCGCTGCACTTGTTTTTTTTTTTTTTAGCTGCTATGGCATAAGGTAGCAACTTATTGATTGTATTGATGAAATGGAAATTTGTCTCATTCTCACCTGGCAAGGAGCGCGCATTTTTGTGGTCAAGTTGGAAGCCAGAGTTGAGTTGAGGCTGAGCTTTTTCTGACTTTCAGTTTTCAATGCGGTTGACCCAGAGCCAAGGTCGTGTGTATGGAGCAGGGGAAGGAGAGCAGAAGAGAGAGAGAGAGAGAGAGAGAGGGAGACAGAGTGAGAGCTGTAGTGTGAGTTAGGACCGCTGATAGGGAGAGAGTCTTTAAGATAGTCTGAGAAAGACAACTCAATCATTTCCCTCACTGCTGCTGCTGGGGCTGCTATCAGTCTATCGGTCTGGCCTGGCGGTCCATACAAGAATAACCTTTTAATTAAACCGTAGAGCGTGCAACAACTCTCGTGCAACGTGCAACGTGCAACGTGCAACGGTTCAACTGTGACAACGATAACAAAATCGTTTGACGCTCTCATCGCTCTTCACGCCACGTTTGCCTCATATCCTCATATCGTATCTCTCTCCTCTCGTAGAACCCTTTTTGGCCCCGACTCGACTCGACTCGAGACTTAAGATCCGGCACAATCGCCTTGGCCCATCCGTCGTCCATATCCGACCACGCCCTTATCAGCAGCAGCAGCCCCTGTCGCTGTGGATTGTCGCACGCAGCGTTGCTTGCCTCCTCCCCCTGCTCTGTTTTTTTCCTCTCGTTTTTTATCAATGAATGAAGTCGCTGCTGCAAACCCTAAGTCTCATGAATGAACCTCAACCGAGAGCAGGAGGTTGCGGCCGGGCATTTGGCAAGCGATTAGATTGCCAGCATTTTTATTATACCCTAGAAAAGGCAGCCTGTGTGGGTATGCATGCGCTGGGCAAGGTGTAGGCTAGAGCAGGAAAGATAGAAGACTGTGTCTTCTTTCTGTTGAAATTTGATATATAGAGAGAAAGATCTGTATTAAAGTGATGTATTATTTGAAAAGTAATAAATTCTTTTTGAAATTATGAAATATTTAAACTTAAAAGTCAGGAAATAGTTGGGAGTTAAAGCAAAAACTCTGATAATACCCTCAACTACACTTTGTTATTATAAAGTACTTTTTATTGATAATTTGAAAGATACTCTATTAAATTCTACTCTCTTCTTGTATAACTGATAAATCTGATAGATTTATATTTAAATTCCACTCGAAACACGCTTAGAAATCACTGAGTATGTTGCAGTCGCATCTCCCGCCTTCTATAGTGTCGCTTCGAGTCTCGTGGATTCTACAAGTACATTAGTTGCACAGCTGCATCTTCATCTCTTCGCCCTGGTTCTCTCTCTACCTGTCCATTGCGATAGCTGGAACAGACAAACGCAAACGCAGCAGATACAGATACACACAATTGTATCTTGAACTTGGGTCTTTGTGTGGCTACACGCTACACTTGTTCTCGCTGGCCAAAACCGATTGTCTGTCTATCTGTCTGCCTTGTCCCACTGTATCACAGTTCCACTATCAAGTTGAGTTTTATTTTTTTTATGCGCTTGCCACCAACAACGCTGCGCACAGGGGGAGGGGGGAAGAGGGTAAGAAGGGGCTGCTGCAAAAGTGGGCTGTGCAATGTTAAGAATTTCGTTTTGGTCCTTTGAAGTTGCTTTCATTAAAAAGACATAAAATGTCAATCAAGATAATTTCGCAGTTCGCTCGCTCACTCTTCTCTGCCTCTCTCTCATTCTCTCTCGCTCTCTGCGCACATTTAAATTGCGCAAAAGTCTTCAAAAAATTCTTTTGCACACGCGGCTTTTGTTTTTCGAATTGAATTGAGCGATTAAATTGTACTTTCTTTTTGCCCACTGTGCGACAAGGGGAGGGCTACAGAGGGGGGGTCAGAGTAGACAGTCACTTCACGCCCTGAAATCAATTACAACTTAGTTAAAACATGCATAAAATTGCAAGGGAATTGTTCGCAGAGTCGAGTCTCGCTTTAATTGAAAAATTAAAAAAACGAAAGACTTAAGCAACGAACTTGTTAAGCCGCACTGTGTGCTCCAGTTAATCACACTGTGCCTGCGCCATGATGCACAGCAGGTCAGCAGCGCAGTCAGTCCCGCTGTTTGTTGGCGCCTTCAATTAGGCAGAGGCTTCTAGGCACAGTCCCCCCTTCCCTCTACGCCTCTGTCAATCAGCAGCGGAAGCCATAAATGGCAGCGTGTTATTAACGCTGTCTAGCAGTAAATTAGGCTTGGATTCTGCTCGCGATTTATTGCAATTCAAATGCGTCACTAATAATAGTGCGCAGAGCGGAAGACAGAGAGAGAGAGAGAGAGAGAGAGAGAGAGAGAGAGAGAGGCAGCTAAGTCAATATTTGCTTAAACCCAAAAAAAAATGGAAAATTTCTATAATTTGCATGTGCGGTTTTTTATCACATTGTTTTTTTTTTTTGGCGGCTGATCCTCGCCTGCGATCCTCTCGCTCGACCTATGTAAATCATGTGAGACGGCAAACCGCAAATTAGCCACACGTAGCTCGACGATGCGCTCCCAGCCTCGCCTCACCTCGCCTCATCTCGCCGAATACGTTTCTCGTTAACTCTCGGCGCGGGCTTCTTAATGTTTTTCAATAAATTTCCAGACACGAGCAGTGGTTGCAGAGGGGGGTAGAGTAGGCAGAGGGGCAGACTGTGAACCGGCAAGTTGGCAGCAAGCAGACGCGTTAATAGAGCAAGTGTTGTTTTGCTCACTTTTGGCGTTAAGTGTTTCGCACAGCAGCAGCCAGTCGAGAGTGGAATGTGGATCAAGAGGGGAGGGGGGCAGCAGTAGCAGTGGCTACTGGAGTGGGAGAGGGAGAGTCGGGGGGCAGTCGCGTCTCATCTCTGTTTGTAATCAAAAAGTAAATAAATGCCGGCAGATTTATCCAGCTTGCTTTGCTTGAGAAGAAGGGCTTGCGGCTTTCGTCTTGGTTTGTTTGTTTTTTTGCGCGCGAAAGTCACAGGACGCCATGCCACGCCCACAATGGCCTGTCTGCCTGCCCGCCCGCCCGTACGCTGGCATAAATCATACGCATAAACTGCTGGTGGTGCAGGCAGGGAGGGGGAGGGAGCAGGGCGGCTGCTGGGAGGCGTGTAGAGATCGCTTCCAGCATCGACTGCATCGACCCCATCTCGGGTTGCCTTGTAATTATGTGTGAATTTTGGCACAGCCATCATTTCACACAGCAGCATCGCAGCGCTCTCTCCCTCTCTCTCTCTCTCCCTCTCCCTCACACACTCTCTTTCACTCACTTTGCCGCAGTTTACACCTCAGCGGGCGTGTGCATGCAAATGACCGATCGCTCTGAGGACCAGTCGAACGGGTTTCCCTTTCTTCCTTTTGTGAACCGTCTCCCTGCTACTCTGTGAATTTTGAATCAATGTGCGTTCGAATAACAATGTGAATGTGTTTTTTATTCACTGTTCAATTCAAAATTGCATTCGTTTTCTTTTATATTTTAAAGATTTCTTTAAATTTTCTTCAAGATTTTACAGTGCTTAGAGCGAGCGCCCAAAAGTATGCAATGTTAATTTGTAGTACTGCCTAAAGCGACATCTAGTGAGTGCTGCTGGTACTAGCGCTCTACGTGCAGCCCCAAAAGTATGCTATAGAAACGAAAAATTGGAAAATAAAGATCGCCCTCTTAGATAACTGTAAAGTGATCAATTATCAGTGTACTAAGTTTTATTATATTTTCCATATTTAGGAACTAACTAATGTAGATTGTAAGATTCTTTATTCAAAATAAGACTGAGAAATTTCTTAGGGTACAGAAATATGATCTTTATATTTTCACACATTAGGCAGAAAATTTACCCATAAGACCTAAAAGAAACTCTTGAAAAACAATACTTTAAACCCTAAGACTGCAGACTCTTAAGATGTCTTGGCTTGCTATCTTTAAAGGCGACTTACTATCGGTACAAATATGAAGCCTGCTTTCAAAGACGACCTGATCTTAACTTAATGCATTTATACTTGATCAAACAAGTTCTAGTCTATCTTTTTGCCTCCAAATCTATAGAATACTTTTGAGAGCGTGGCCAAACGTGTCCAATCAGAATGATATACCTAGCTGAAGTTCTCTTAAAGTATACTGTAGTTCCTAACATTACCATTTCCAATTGGAACTGCATTCTTTTATTATTTCCCTCCGCACCAAAAACTATGCAACATATTTTTTTATTTCAATCTGAAACTCTTAAGATCACATAATTTAAGATCATTTTCAATAAAAAAAAGAAAAACGCTTCAAATAAAAAACAAGTTTATTTCACTTACTTAGCTAAATCGGAAGTAGGGAGCAGAAATACTCTTAATAGGAGACAAAAAACATCGTGAAGATCGATTGAGAAACCAAAAAAAAAAATCTTGACATAGTGTAAGGGTGTGTAGGTGTGTCTGTGTGGGAGTTGTTGTGCGTGTGTATGCTTAAGAGGAAATCTTGTAATCCCATACCGTCTCATCTCAACCCTGATGATGATGCCACCAACCCGATTGGCGGGCGGTCATGTAACTCTTGAGGGCCTCACGCTGATGGGAGGGTTGATGCGAGGGGAAGAGATGCGGTCCACTCGTCTCATAGTTGAGTCCATTGTGCTGATTGAACACGAAGGCCTTGGGCACATCCAGACCATTCGATGTGGTGGATACACTCACCGTAGAGACACCCTGTGCCGGTGAGCTGGGCAGATAGCTACGTGTAGGTGGCGCTGGCGCCCAACCCGTCGACAGTTGTGGCTTCTGTGGCAAGGTGGGACGATAAGGCTTATAGACTGGAGGCGCCGGGGCCGGTTGCTGCTTGGGCAGAGCAACTGAATTCGATGGACCGTAAGCATTATTCCTCAGATCGCACACGGTGTTCTCGACGAGAGATCCCAAGGAGGCCGTGTAGATGCGGAAATTGACATCGTTATAATCCAAATCGGAGAGCAGAAACACGGGCATACGATCAGAGAGTACCCAAACATTCTTGTTCTCATCGATCTTCACATCGGCAGGGAATACCAAGCCGACATCATCACGATCGACCACATCATGGAACTGTGGAGTGTAGGGCATCGAGGAGTGCCAACAACCGACGGCATTCTGATCGATCAGATTGAACAGCTCGATGCCATCATCGCTCATGACCCGCGCTGTGGTATGTGCGTTCGCTCCACGCTCATCGAGGGCAATGAACTCATGGTAGGAGTCCTCCGTCCTCGACTCATCCCGCAGAATGCGTGTGGAGACCGCAAACTGACGATGACTTGCCAGGGGACTGAAGTAGAGTATGCGATAGCCATCGCTACGTATGGGCGACAGGGCAATGCCAAAGATACCTTCCTCACCCCACTGGAAGTTCAGGCCCGCAATGTTGTAATCCCCACGCAAAGGATCGGGAAAGAAGAAGGAGTGCGCGGAGAAGCGCCACGATTTGTTCTGTTCCCAAGAGTAGGCAATCAGTCCATAGCCCAATTCATCCGAGAAGTAAGCATAGGCATCATCGCAGGTCTTGCCAACGTCCACAGCAATGTTGGCTATGAAGGTGTTCGGATTGGTGTCCTCCGGTTTCAGTTCATAGCGACGTACACGGGTATTGGTGGCCAAATCGAAGACATTCACTGCATAGGGACAGGGATTGGTTGTTGTGTTACCAATGCCCACTGTACCCGTGTCCAGTACCCAAAGACGACCGCATTCATCTACCTTGATGCGATACGCTGTCGTAATGCTGTTCGCACAATCTCCGGCCGTATTGCTGCGCCAATCCGGAAACGGTATCAGCTCCGGCGACCCTGTCAGGCTGTGATCCATGTTGATGTAGGTCAGCGTTGCGGGAATGCCTGTAAAGAGTGTGAGAGTGTCTGTTAGGCCATGTTGCAAGTACATCCCTCGCCCCTCCCCCCTGTCCCTGCTGACTGGCTGGCTGGCAATTTCCGATGTCATTAGCCCGCGTTGAAGCAACTCGTCTTGGCTGTCATATCATCATCATCATCATCATGATCGCAGTCCGTCGACGTCAACGTCAGCGTTTCCGCTCCAGTTGATGCGGCGCCAACCAGTTGCAGCGACGTCGACGACGTTGGCGTGTTGCGGGCGTGCGACATAGTTGCACTTGTCTTGGCCAATTTCGAGAGCACACACCCCCCCTCCCCCCTGCCACTTGGCTGACTCCTTTCCGAATTTGTAATCGCAATTTCCGACTTGCCTCAGCCCATCACACACAGCTTCACTTTCTTCGTTCACTTCCACCTGTCTTGCTCCCATTATGGGCATTTTACCGTTAGCTACCGTCTTAGCGGCTTAATCCGCCTCAAATCATGTGTAACAGAGCCTCAACTAGCAACGGTTTTAAGTCTTCTAACCGACCCGAACTGCCTCCCCTGCCTGCCTATCTCTAGCGATCTTTCCAGTTTATTCACGGCTTCGACACTTCTGTAACATCGTTGGTAGCAGGAGCTTAGCCTTCCCCCTATATCATATTTCCACTAAGCTGACATCTAACATTTTATCGATATTTATCGAGACTTAGTGTCAATTCATTGCTGACCAAAGCCGACATAATTCGAGTTCCCCAAGTGGCAAGAGAGAGAGAGAGATGCTTGTCAAATTTCATGATACCAGGCTAAGTCTGCACAGAGATATGTGTATTATATATATATATTGATTTCCTGTAATTATAATCGCGTAGTAAAAAGTTTCGGTCTGCTTGAACTTTTCACAGTCTCGCTAGCAGACCAAATTTCATGATCACATCCCAGAGATCAAAACGATATTCCGCCAAAGAGAAAAATTACAGATCAACAGATTTGCTTGTGGACGCCATAAAGTGTCATTCAAATTGCACGCTCCACGGCTTAAATAACACGCCCCAACTCGGGGTATCCTGCTCAGGGTGTCGGCTAGAGCAGTGATCATGCTTTATGCCTGCTGATCGCGACTTTAAGTATCTTCAATTGGGGTTTCGGATGGTTTGTCAAGCTGTCTATGCTAAAAATTTCCTGCTGCCTGCTGCAGATCAGTTGGGGTGGATCGGATAGGAGGAGGATCGGTTCCGATGGGAACCAGTTGGCGACGTAGTCGGCGGGCGATCACGCTCGTTCACAAATTGTTACAGGCAGGCAAACGGGCAATGAATTTTCCATTAGCCGCGCACTTAGCTACTTCGAGCCATTTGCACATTTGGCTCATTTGGTCCGAGTTACCTGTTTGTCAAATCCAATAACATATCATACTTATTCATGATCGCATTCACAGTGATCGTGAGTGTAACTGTGTGTGTGCAGGAGCAATTTGTAATTCAATGGCTTCGACTCGAGCAGCTCAGCCTGAGCTGGGCGGGATCAATCGGGGTAGATCGATCGGACTGCAAAGCAGTTGATCATTGCAATTGCAAATAACATGTCACTGGCAATTTGTGGAGCTGACTTTGATACAGTTTCTGTTTCTGTCTCGTTATTATTGTGATCTCTCACATTACTATGTGAGAATTGGCCTCCTTTCGCGCCTCTACCCTCCCTTCCTTCCCTCTGCTTTGTCACAGTCTTAGGCTGCCTAATTGATTGACTTTTCAGGCCCAACAACGATCACTGCTGTCAGACGTCAAAATAATGAGACTGTATCTTTGATTTGCTAATTGATTTGCTTTGATCCATGTCTCTGCGTCTCGCTTGGGCCTGCACTTTCGCCTCCATTGAAGCGTGCTGCCCCCAGCCCCCGAAAACTATCTGAGGCTTACGACTGTACGACCTTCTAGGGCTCTCTGCAGATACTACATAGATTGGCATTCGAATTGATCACTTTTGTTGGGGCCATTCTTGCAAACAGCTCAAGGTAATTCGGGAGATTTGAGCCGCAATAGAAAAGTCGAGGCTTACGAACCGGAAACTAATGTGGTAACATATATCACTCACTCTATATGACTTTTAATTGCGATTATATTCGCGTGATTCACACGCAGCTCTCTCTCCTCAACTTGATTTTTGTTTATTTAATTTGATTTGATTTTTTATTGCTGTTTGTTCTGCATTTGTAACGGTAAAACGTTAGTCAAGGCCCCCGCTGAGAAGCCTTCACATATTGCCAGATATACTATGTAGTTATATATTACCCATAGTTATATTGCTGTATTCATTAGCCATATCTGATGTGCAAATATTTGAGGAACCACTCAATGCCGCGTTTATTTGTTTTGCCGATTAACGATATTAACGATTCACAGTTAATCGGTTTTTGTTTTTCTTATAAAGTGCACTTTGCTTGTCTTTGGTATTAGCTTCAATTGGGTTCTCTCTAAAGTAGAGTTAGAGTTAGGAATTGGGTTAATAAGCTGAAGGTATACAAAAGGAACTGGGATGGAGTAATTTCTTTCAATTTGTGAATGTTTTTATATATTTTAAAACAGTTTTGCATGGAATTCTCTTTTAACTGCAGAGTTAGGAGTTTTTTGAATTGTGAAACAAGGTTTTGTTAAAAGGTACACCTAACTAAACTAAATAAAGAAATAAATAATAAATAATAAGAAATTGAGTGAGAGAAGATTGAGATGAGAGAAATCGATATCGATTAATTGTGTAATTGCTTGAAAGAAGATCTCAATAAGTTTACTATATATTATAGTATAGTATGTAAATATTTTATATCTTGAGGTAAGGTATATTATAATATTTAAATTGTATAATTATTCAAGCCAAAGAGACAGCGAATATATCTAACGATATGCAAAGTAATTGCGAGCGATAAATCTCAATTGAGATGATTATTATTATGATTATTATGGGCAACCCAGAATTATGTCACCTTATAGAGGTGCCATAAATATTTTAAATGCAAATGAAGTCAGTGTCACAATGAAAACTTGCTCCGATTAACCGGAAAATGTGCAGGAATTTCTAGAGACTGCAACATTGTACGATAGGAACTCATATGGACACGCATAAGAGACTGAGACTAGTTCAGAGAGACTGGCCTGGCCTGGGGCTGTTTACCATAGTGCACGCAGCTGGTCACATCTTAATTGAGGCGCCAATTGGCCAATTGCGAATTGCCAGCGTGGTTAATGATGCCCAAATTTGGAGGAGATTGGGACGTGCTTCGGGTACTCACCATCGCGCCAACGGGGCACCGTGACGAAGAGACGATTGCCATAGTGCTCGATGCCAACGGGCAGGGCATTCTGGGGTATATAGTCGCCACTGGCTATGGCCTGCTCCTTGAGACGATCGTTGGGGAAGGCAAAGTCCAATTGATTCCAGCTATAGCGCTCCTGCAGCTTGTAGGCAGCTTGACTCACTCCCAGCAGGAGCAGCAGCGGCAGGATGCGTTGCACTTGGAGCAGCATGTTGTGGATTGGGCTGGAACACGACTTGGAATACACTTGCACAATTGGCCAAAAAAAAAAGAAGTTGTTTCCCTTTCTGGGCTCGTGTCCTTTGCAGGGCTGGCAGCAAGGAGGCGTTGCTTGTGTTGGTTACTTGGAACTCAGCTCGAGCGGCTGGCGCGCTTGTGACTGTGGCCATTATGCTGCGCACACGTTTTATATAAACTTATTTTCGCAGCAGCAGAGGCAGAGGCAGCAGCAGAGGCAGAGGCAGCGACGGTTCGAGCCGAAGGCGCACGCGTGCAGCAGCAGCAGCAGCGGTGGCGGTGGCGGCGCCTCCTCGTCGTGCGGCGAAGTTGGCGTCGCTTCGGCTCGGCTTGGCCAATGCGCTGGAACGGTAGGGAGGGAGGGGGAGGGCTGGCTACGCTGTGGTCTCTGTGGGCATTGTCTTTCTTCTCCATGATTGATTTTCACGCATGTTTAGAGATGCCCCCCCCCCCTCTCCATTGCCCCTCTTAAGGCCGGCCCAGCACTTCGCCGCACGGCTTGCTCTGCTTGGCAGTTCCGTTTAATGAATTCGCCTTTAATCACAAGCGGCAGCGACGGCGACGGCGAGAGCGAACGCCACCCGTGACCCAAACCGAGCAAAAAGGCCGCGCCGCGCCGACGCCTTTCGCTGCCTTTTTTTGTTTTTTTTTTTTTTTTAATTGGCCTCAAAGCGGCCAAGTGAGAGATTGGGCAGGGGGGTAGGTAGAGGGGGTAGGCATGAGCGGTACCTACGGTGGGCGTTCCCTGCCATGACTCATCGCCGAGGGTCAACAGCGCAGAGTTTCCGCCTATACCCTTACCCAAGCTCAGGCTCAGCCCCACACTCAGCTCGTTTAGCTTTATAGCTTTTTTTCTAGCCGTTTTATTTTTAACTCTTCCTTTTTTTCGTAAACTACGCCATTTTGGTTTTTCTTTCAACTGTTTAGCTTTTTAGCTTGTTTTTTGGCAGCTTTTTCTTTTGTTTTCTTTTTGGTTCGGAAACTACACAATTTCCTACTCAATTTTCCCATTTTTCCTTGACTCCTTTTTGCATTAATTAATCGAATTAATTGGCTCGCGTTTATTTACCGTAATTTCATTAGGATATCTCGACTGAGAAACGTCAAGAGATTCGCAGTGCCAGAGATCATTAACCAGTTTCCCGCACACTGTTTACACAACTCATTTGGCTCAATTTGTTAAACATTTTAAGCTGGTTCTTATCGAGGCCCCTGCGCGGCGGTAACCGACCGACGGGCAACGGAAACCACATCTCGACACATTCCCAATTTCAGCAGCATAATTTGAATACTTTTAATGATACCCAGGGGGGAAGGGGGGCAGAGGATCGGGCATCGAGCGAGCACTTACCGACAAATTAGCCAAGCGACGTGCAACGTGCAGCCTGTCAGGCCTCTGGAAACGGACACTCTCGAGCTACTTTGATAATTAAGTGCACATTGAAAAGAGAAACAGAAGTAAAACAGAGGAAAAACAGTGGATAAACAGTGGAAAAACAGATGGAAAACAGCACAGAGAGCGTACAGATAGATAGATAGATAGATATGGTTGCCGCTGACAAGATCCAAGTTGACAGGCGCACTGGCGAAAACATTCAGCGAGACATTAGTCCACTTTGTGATTAGGAAATCAGGCTACCCCCCTCCCCTCACCCCTTGCAGATCCCCTGTAAAACGAACTGAATCCCGCTAAATTAAAATTTATGCTTAGGATGTCTTTCAAGCTAAATGATTTCCTAGCTACGCACTGGGAAATTCGTAAATTTTTAGTCTATATGTTTTCTTTCTAGAATTGGCAGTTATGAAATTTTAAGGGTTTTTACTGAAGTTTATATTATGAAATTCCTCTTAAAGCTATAGTTTTTGATTGACTTTTAGATTGTTATAGATTTATAATTATATATATGAAAAACTAGCAAAATTTCAGAGTGTTTTAAAATACTTTTAGAGAGAAACACTAGATAAACTGAAAATCCGCTAAAAACCTTTCAAGTTGTAAGCTAAAAATCAAATACTTTGTCTATAAAGAAAATAAATTATTTATTTCATATTTCTTGCAATAGTCTATACAATTTTAGCTTATTCTAGAAGTTCTATATAAATAAATATCTTAATTTCTATTCTTCTTCTAAAACTCTCTAAAATGCGTAGAGCAAGCATGTTTCGGTGTTACGCTGCGATCACTTCTGGCCCATTGCTATTTCTGCGATTGCAAAAAGCGAAGAAAGAAGAAGAGGGAGAAACAAATTGTAATTACTTTTTTGGGCAAATGTTTTCGATTGTTTACGCGTAAACCGGAGCTGCGGAATTGCGGCTTGACTCGACTCACCTAGGGCATTCGATCAATCGATCGATATATGTTATGTGTAGTAGGTGGGGCCCCAACAACAACGATCTCGATTGTTGATTAGTCAGCAATCTCAGGTAGCCTCTGTAGTAGCCTCTGTAGTAGCGATAGGTAATCTTGCTCTTGATTAAGTCAAAACGATCTATTGCTATCGATTGACGAATGATCCCGATAGGCAGCTAAACATCGAAACAGAGCGAGAGAGAGGGGGAGAGAGACAGAGAGAGATTCAGCCTACGCAGTGTGTGTCATTTCGTTGTCTTACCCAGCCCACTATACTATGTTTCTGCTATCGGGATGTCCATCCGTCTATCTGTCAGCAAAAAGGCGTTACGATCTGCATTAACACTAAACAAGCTGATTAAAAAGCCGCCAAAAACCAAAATCCATGTGGATGGAGTCGGGTTGCAAAGGAGTCGCCGTAGAGTTGGGAGGGGGAGAGCAGGAGGGGATTAGGAAAGGGGACTCATTAGACGGCGGCATGGCCACAAATGTGCAACTATATCTCATGCAAATTGCCACATAAATTACACCTGCTTTTTTCGATACCGCTCGCAATCGCGACTGAGACTGTGACTGGGAATGGTGACTGTGACTGTTACTGTGACTGTGCGTGTCACTCGCGCTTGGGATCCCCATTGAAACCGAGAGGCAAGTCAGAAATTGATTTATGATTTAAGCGTTTGTTTTGCCGCCCAAACACTGCAGATATACATCACGCACAGTCCTATATATCTCGGTCTCTCCATCCCCTCCCCAGGAGGAAATCGTCTCCTGGTCTCCTGGCCTTCCTGCCTTGCCTCAAAGATGTACGCAACATTAGCAACAACATCGTGATCTGTCTGCAAGTGCTGCGGCATAATATATAACGTTTTCCGTCCCGTCAGATCGTGTTTTTATCCATCGATAAGCATCTTGTATATACGCTACACGTGTATCTTAATTTGCCTGCAGAAATATTGTGATTATATCATCATCATCATCTAAGAGAGACAGAGAGACCTGTAATAGCCGAACTTGCAGTTGAGGAAATTTAGAAAGCATTAACATGCAAATGGAAAAGTTGTGGAAATTTCCTCATGTTTGCTCAAACATTTTCCCAGGCAATTTTCAATTGCAACTTCCCACTCGGTGATCGTCCTTGACGATCGTTCGAACTAGTAAATATTTCATGATATATTTATGGGTTAAATAACTGCACATAGGGCATTAATTATGCTGCATTAATTAATTAATTTTCGTTCGCAGAACATGTGCGTTTTATTAATTAATTTTGCGATCGCATTGCAACATTTTGCAATGGTTTTTCATTTATGTTTTTCTTGTTTTTCTTGTCACGCAGCCAATGCAGAAAAACACTCACACACACACACACAGGCACATAATTAATTACCAATGCATTGACAGGCGGCAACAACAACAACGGGCAACTCTAAGTGAACATTGTTGCCACGCAGCCGTAGATAAATGTGTTGCCAGAGTTGCCTGCGTAGCCTGAGTTGCCTGCTGGATGTTTGGATGTTGGGTCAGTTGTATTGGCTACCGTCTTTGGTACGACAAGTGCATGTACAAGCAGAGAGAGGGAGAGAGAGAAGGAGAGATAGAGGAGGGTATTCGTTCCGGCAGACAGTCACCAGACGATCGGACAACCAGACGATCCTCCTCGTTCCAGCCAAGACACACTCTATTGAATTTATGTATCATTTTGTGTATTTATGTATAATTTATGATTTGTGTTTCAACGCTTGTCTACACAACAAGTTAGTCTCCTCTCCCCTCTCCACCGACCTCCTCCTCCCCTGCTGTGCAGCTCGTTACAAAGTCACATTCGACGAACAATTTTCCCGATAATTGAAACGAGTTTCCGACGTTTCGTTCGTTTCCAGCAAGCTCACTTATCAGTTGGCCAAAGCGATTGCTTAAAGTCTAGACAGAGAGAGAAAAAGAGAGAGAGATCTTCCACTTTGCATAATGTCCTTCCCTGTTGTCTCCCAGTCCTCCAGTCTTCCATTCATCCACCCAACCGCCTGTCTTCATTTGAATTCTGCTGTCAATCGCAGTCTCTTCCGACAGGCAGGAGAAACTGCTTTTTCTTGCCCCCACTTGGGTAGAAGATCGTATCCACGATCGCCGCTCGAATTGCGCCAACTATCGTAATCTGATCTTAAGTCAAATTTTGTGCAAAAATAAATAAGAAAAGTAATAATCGAAATTGGCAATGAAAAATTAACGGAGACTCAGTGAATTGGAACAAATGGAAAAGCAGAAATGATGAACTTGAAAAGAAATTGCGCAAATAGAGATGGTTGAAAATTGTTGAATGTGGGAATGTCGATGGGGGGTACACTGGGAAAAATTGTTTACCAGATGAATTGTTGGGATAAATAAAAAAATTTAATTTTTAAATATTTATTTTGTTGCTTATCGAAGAATTCTTATAAAGAAGAAAAGGTAAATGGATGGAATTTGTATTTCCTCTACTTTTACTCTTTGATCTCAACTTTCTGCATAATTAACTACTTTTGAAATTTGGCAGGAACTGTAAATACACCTAACAGATATAGAAGAGTAGGGTTGTTTAGCAAAAATCAGGCTTCTATCGAACATATACAGAATTATTATAGAACCTGCTGTTGCTATTCAGCCGCATTTGCTATGTATGCATGTTGTATAAGATCTGCAATAACTCTACCAAATTTCAACAAGTAAACATAAGCAACCAATGAGTTCACTCAGTCAGTTTCCACGTACGAGTTCAACCTGCTGCGCAGGAAGTACGAATGATGTGCCAACGCGTGCTTCTGGGTTAAGCAATGTTGTCGTGCTGAGATTTTGGTATGTGGTAGATTGGGTTGTTGGTGGATCTCCCTTGCTCTGTCTTTCTTTTTCTCTCCCTCTCTCTTGGTTTGCTTTCGTTGCTCGTTGTTTGTTTTCTTAATGGGGCGTCTAATTAACCAGCTGCAACTGTACGTAAATGGCGGCGTTCACATTTTCCGCATCCATTTGCTGTGAACTGGAACCTGCAAAGTGAACCTGAACCTGAAACTGAACCTGAACCTGTTACCAAACTCAGCTCTCACTCCCGCTTGCTCGCTTGCAGTTCCCGCTTCAAGTTCAATGTCATTGGCCGTGACATGTGTGTGTTTGCGAGTGTGTGTGTGTGTGTGTGTCTCTCTTACTCTCTAGTGTCTTTGGCTTTGATTTATGCGTTAGTTCATCTGGTTTGTTGTTTTTTGGCTACTGCCACATTGGCAACATTGTTTGACTTGGCGATGTCGCGTTTTGCCTCGTCTTGTTGTTGTCTGTCGCTGCTGCTGCGTGTAGATTTCCTGATCCGATTCAAATGCTAATGAACGTCGTCTCCGGCTAACTGGCTAACAACATTTGGCCTGCAACTGCAGCATTGCCTCAGCCTCAGCCTCAGTCTCTCTGTCTCTGCCGGCGCAGACATCATTTGCGGCAATCACTCGAGTCGGTTGTGTCAGCGGTAAACTTGTCGTCGAGGAGGTGGAAATTGCCTGCAATAGTCGCCGCCTCTTTGCGGCACAACACATGCCACACACACCACACACACGCCACACACACCACACAAGTAGCCAACGATAGCCGCCTCTCCCTCTCTCTCTCTCTCTGCCGCTGGCAAAACAACTCAATTATCTAAATCACACACTGAGTAGTCTACACTTGACAGTCTCCTCCCACCCCCCTTCCTCTAGCCCCTCCCTGGCGCAGACTCTACCCCTGCCTACTTTGGCATTATCAGCTCGATCTCACTTCACAGTTTGTAGATCTCGGAGCCGATAAGCATCGCAGATCATAACGCAAGATACGCGTCAAAGTCATTCCAAAGACATTCTTTTAGTGTCAAGCATACCCTGTAATCGAATAGGGTATGCTGTGCTAGCGAGTTCCTTAATATTATCTCTCAATGAGTGCACACTTATTTCCCTATTTATTTATCTTTTTTAAGCTTCTGCAATTGCCTACAGGGTATCTATTGGTTCAATACACTCCGCACCGCCTTTGACTTTAAGTAACGCCGACTCTAACGATCGTAAATATATATGAACAGCACTTACACACACCAAATGAAACCACAAATTAATTTGTAGCTAATTCGCGATAATTTACACATTCTTTGCGCCAACACCTCATATAGAGTAGATATACATTATTCACTAGATCTCTGGAACTGTCGGAGGTAACGCCATGAAATTTGGTATACGACACACTATGGCACACCTTGTGTTTTAGAGATACTTTTGTTTTTTATTGAATAGTCAACAATGGAGAATAAATAACAGGAAAAAAAAGTTGGGATCCTTGGGAAGTCAAGCAGGCTTTCATTGTCTAGAACCACCATGGTGGTGGAGCCGGTGTGTAATCGGATACATCAATATAATCGGATAGAACTTCAATAGATTCCGATGCCGCAGAGTCGCCATCCTCCTCTGAAGACTCTTGGGAAAACTTTCTGGCAGCATCCTCGATTGCCTCCTTGGCCGATTCAACCGCCTCGATGGGTTCCACAGCGGCTGACCAAACCAATGGGGCGACCAGGGCCAGAATAAAGAATAAACTGAAGATAATGTGCCACTTCATGGCTGTAGATCTCTCGTAGTCGTAGTGCTAATGTCTTCTCACTTCCAGATGCTCTCGTCTTTTATATGTCTCCCACACAGTCTCTCGTTTAATTTCTAATTCTTTCCGTTCTTTGCCTTAAGTATGATCTTTACTTTTTTTTTTTTTTTTTTGCAAGCTCAATTGTTTGTATTCTCTTTCTCTCTCTCTTCCTCTCTCTTAACTTATCTGTGTTTGTCTGGAAAGTGGGTTATCTAATCGGGGTTATTCATCTGCTGCGATCCGGTATTTTGCGCACCTCGCTGGAGTGTTGAGAATCGGTTGATATGGCTAGAACAGGGAGTTCCCTGATTTCACATCGATTTTGGGTTTATTTGGCCTAAAGATTTACAAGAATTTCTTATTTAAACTTTCCTATATAACCGAATCGTACACCTCGGAATCATCTTTTATTTTCCATACAAATACCTCACTCCCTAATCACTCTAATCGTACCCTATAAAGATCGTACGTAAGCGCGAGAGCTTTGACCGACCTCTCTCTGAAAATCTTTCTGTTATGGAATCGTATCTTATCTCAGAGTGGGAAATTTTTTACTCCCAAACTGGCAGTCGGTAGGGTTAGTTTTTGGGTTTTCAAGGTCCCAGACAACAGTGATTTATGGAGAATAGTAAAGAGATTATAATATGATGTATTTATTTATATTTTTATTTTTAGCTCACATGAGGAAGTTCCCTCTCTGCGCTTTCTCTTCTCGTATCTAGCTGGGGGCTGCCTTAAACTTGGCTAGTTTATAAGGAGAGCACGCTAATCGGTACTTGAGTTATGAACTACTCGAATCGGTGGATTGTTGGGAGCGTAGATTATGGCTCAGGCAATAAACTGGTCGACAGGTTTTGTAAGGTGCACGCAAACACCTGAGCTCGGTTTTGAAATTATTTAAACAACCTTATAAAGAGTCTAAGTTATCTCTTTGCTTTTTGCAGCTCTGGGATTAACGGTTAATTGGGAAAAACAAGAAACAAGCAACGCATCTGCGACACATCTATATGTAACTCTGCGCAATATAGTATCATCTCGGCGAGCATGGGCACATATCATCATAAATTGCATATGCGAATGCGAAAACACATTGATAAGGCAGATAAGAGGCAGTCGATGATATTGGCAAACTGACAAACTGAGACTGGAAGGAAATCCATGACAAATGGGGAACACTAATCAGATATTTGGCAACGGAACACGAGAGAGGAAAACAGAAATAAATCGAGATGGAGAAATACTACGAATAGATACAATGAGTGCCAAAATTCGCCAATATGAATTGCGAGACTCGAGATTCGAAATTCGAAATTTGAGATTTGAAATGCGAATGCGAAATGTAATTGAAATTGGACACTTTGCTCGATTGGGCAGTTTATGTGCGTGTGAATTGTTGCTCTCCCCCTCACTCTCACTCTCTCCCTCTCTCTCTCTCTCTCCCTCTCTCTCTCTCTCTTTCTCCCTCTCTCACTCTCTGTGTGCTATTTGTTTTCCTGGTGAAAAGTTGTCTTTGTTGATCTGTTGCTATTGCTGGAGTATCTCCCCCTGCCGACTTAACAGTTAAGATATATATGTGGAGTGTGTGTGTGTGGTGTGTGTGTGTGCCGTGTGTGTGGTGTGGTGTGGCATGCACGGTACGTGCAGACAGTCGACAAGCCATGTCGGCCAGTTGCCACGCACTTGTCCAGTCTTGGCACTTTGCAGCCCAATTAGTTTTCAATTTCAATTAAAAACTTATTAAAATCGACGCTGACGTCGACGTTTGCTAACGACCATGTCCAGCAATAATTCCCGTTACGTTCACGCCATTTGCAAATTCTTGGAATTGTCTGGAATCGTAATTCCATCTCCCCCCTGGCGGAAAACAAGTGATCCCGAGGAAAAAGGAAATGAGCCGGAATACTGAGCCGAAGTGTTTGGCATAAATTGATCTATGTATAGAGTGCCTGGCCATTCCAGTCCCATGTAGGGACTCTACCTGTACTTCCAATACTCCAAACTTTCTGAAAATTCTTCACATTCTCTTGAGGAATAGCATTTTCCTTATGGATGGGTCTCTAGATTGATTTTTTTTTTTCATTATTTTTTCATTATTTTTTCAATATTGTGAATCTGGAATTTTAAAAATGTAGCACTTTCCTGACAAGGCAGGACCCTACCAATACTTCCAGTACTCCTAACTTTCTTAAAAATCATCAGATCTTATTGTGACATTTTCTAATGGTTTAATCTCTAGATTAATAGATAATTCTGCAAATATTGTGATTTAAAGACAGTCCCTATCTGCCAGCATGACTCAACACATGGAAAACTTCGCTTAACCAGGTATAATTATGATTTAAACGCCCTCTAGTAATCAGAGTAGCTTTATTTCGGTTGTTTTTTTTTTTTTTTTGGGTAATTATCACGCTACTTCTTTGCTGTTGTCCGACTTTAATTAGTTATTGCGATTTCTGGGGCGTCACGCTGACAATGTGAAGGACTCGAGAGGGCCGAATACTACGCCCAGAAGCAAGCAATTCTAGGGGGGCTAATTAAGCATGAAAACTGTGCCTATGCCTTGTGAAATTCAAATTGAAAATCGACAGTCGAGTATTGAGATTGTAACTGCAAATCGATTGACTCGTGCTAAGCAACTTTTAATTAAGCCGAAACGAACCCAACTTCAACCTCAACTGAACCGATCCGAGCCGAGCCGAGTCGAAGCGAAGCGAACTAGATGACAGCTCGTTTGGCTAATAGATCGCGCGTCGTATTACGATTCTTGGGGTCTTGTTTATACAACTGGCTAAACTCTGACGGCAACATTGTAAACTATGTTAAATGAAGTTCTGGCGGGGCCCAGCGAAGCCGATGTCGATGTTGATCCGATGTCGACCTTGCCACGGTTCTGCTCTGCTTCGCCTGCGACGGCTTTGACGACAGCGCCGCGCGGCGCGATCACAAACTGTAAATTCATTTGGCAACTGCAAATCGCAATCGAAATTTGAAAATCGCGACACAAGTCGCAAATCGAGCAACGTTTTGCCAAAGAGAATTCAATGTATGTGCCACAAATTATGCAAAAGTTGCGTGAGATAACGAATCAGTCCGTAGATCGGACTTGGTAAACAACATATTAAAGATACCTTAAGCTACTTTTTCCTATCTTAACCATAAGCTTATAATTTAATTTATAAGTCGGTTTAGGCTACTCCTTCGCTTCAGGGTGCCGCCACCAGACTGATTACGCATACGCCCCGTCTCCGGCTTCGGCTTCAAGGTTATCTACAAACTATTTCGATTTGCCATTTTGTAGTTGGAATCTTGCTGCGTAATGCTCCAAGAAAAGCGCATGCCTTAAGCAGAAAACTGGCCTGTTGCCGGCCCCTCCCTTCTGCCCTAAAGCAATGCCAACTGCAAATTGGCCAACAAAGCAAACAAAGTGCCGAATTGACCCGCCCGCTGCCCTCCAGTTGGCATTGACGTAGGCAGCAGCCACGGCGAGCGTGCTGCGTTCAATCAATCAATCAATGAATGCGAAAAAAATGCGGCATTTCACTTTGCAAGTACCGAAAATAGAAACCAATAATGACAAATCGAAATGCCGCTTGAATGATTGACTACAACATACTCTAATGGTAATAAAACTCTGCTATTTCCAGACACGACTTTTGAATGCTCTGTAGCTGTGTAGAGATGAAGCTTGACTTTGTTTGAGCCTTAATTATCAGCTTCATATAGTTATTTATCTCACTGCCAAATTGCAAACAGATCGCACGGTAAATACAAAAGTTATTCAAATAAACGTGTTCCACACTTTCGAACAGCGAGACTCAAAAATCTGCTTACGCTTAGCATGCGCACAAAAGCTGCCTGCTATGCGCTGTCAAAATGGTGCGTGTCTTGGCTAAAGCACAGGAGCAGAGACAACAACTCAAGCTTCATTAGGGGTGGGTTGATCCCAAAAGGAGTTTTACTGGGGGTAGGGGTTAAAAAAAAAACAACTAGAGACTACTTTTAAGTCTAGGCGGGCTTAGATAATTCCCAATTCCAGTCTGAACGATCCACGAGCGACTTAGAACCACCAGGGTGGCGGAGCTGGCGTATTATCCGACACATCGATATACGAGGGCGCCTGCACGTTGGTTGCCGTGGAAACGTAGTCGTTGAGTGGCTCCTCCCCCTCTTCCTCGGATTCCGCCTGAATCTGCTTGCTGGCACTACGAGCATCCAGAAGTTTGCTATTTGTTCGCCACTTGAGGCGTTTGCTATTCATTCGCACTGGCGCTGCCACCGGCTCAAAGGCGGCGGGACGTGCGGCACGACGCTGCAGCTCGGCCTCGTTAATCGCTCGCAGTGCTGCCGCCCACAGACGTTCGATATGACGCTCATCCTCATCCGAACTCGCCGTGCGTCGCCTTGTCTTGGCTGCCTCACTCTGGTTCCAGCTGCAGCTGGCGCTGATTACGATGAACACGAGAAGAATCCGGAGCTGGAGCTGGAGCTGCATGCTGCCGCTTGGGAGTTGTTTATACCTTCTGCTTGCCTCTTGACGCCTCTGCTACGCTTTTATATGCCAAGCAGCGAGGGGATTGCCACAGGTGGGTGGGGGGAGGCAGGCGATGGCAGCATAAACAGATAATAAATATACTATAAAAAATAAATACTCGCATCGCAATAGGCAAACCCGTTGGGAGGGAGGGGGTAGGGTTATGCGTGTGTGTTAGGGAAGTCTTGACATCATTCGATGCTGTTTGAACTGCGCGAACTGTCAGTTTTACCGCTCCCCCATCCCCCGCTCTCCTAACTCCAATGAGAACAAATGTTTAAATGTTTCCCAAATATATCTGCGACTTACGTTACGTAAGCTGTTACGTTATGTGTTTGCTCTACGGAAAGTAGGTTGATCTAGCCTAAAGTTCAAGATCAAGCAAGAATGTTTAATCGCTCTATATACCCTAGCAAAGCGGGTATATGCGTTTTGTGTAGAAGTGCATGGGGTAACTCTTAGATTTAATGCAGTATATATGTACATCAAGGAGGTCTAACTAACTAATAATAACTAAAATACTCCAAGTGTTTACCTTTACCATTGCCTTTGTCCCACTGTGCGCAGATAATAATGGGAATTCTGTGAACGAGCCAGCAGATGCCGCTGCCTTTTGTTTTGTCTCTGGGCCACAATTGAATGAGGCCAGTTGGTTCATTGGCTTGCCAGCCAGCCACCATCCAACCCCTCGACTACCCCCCAGCCCCCCTAAAATAACCCAGCACGTGCTACAGATAATAATGGTATATTTTCTCATTCACTCAACGCGTCGCAACTCACTCAAACTTCGACTTCGGTTAACGAAGAATGCGCAAAATCGCAACGAACTTGAGTTCGCGAGTCGAGTGAGTGAGTGTTTTTTAAGTGAGTACTCGCTTTGAGGAAGTGAGTGTTGAGTTCAATGAAAATAATGGGAAATTTGGCAAATGTTTACGATTTGCAAATTTGCCGGCCGGATTCCCTTTTTCTGCTTTCTGCACCCTGCGGGCCAATGAAGTTGAAGCGCGCGCGTGGCATGTGGCACGTGGCACGTGTTGATTTCCTGCTCCAACTGGGACAGTTTCACGCAGTTGATGCTGCCAACTTGTCTACGCAGAGCTGACAGATGAGCATGCTCTGCATCCTGCCCAGAGCTATAACAGGCTGCCTCTAATGGAGGCGCTGCTGCTTGTGGCAGCCACCAAAAGTCAAGGCTGCCTGGGAAACCAGTTCAAGAACTTGCAGCATTAGCGCTAATTGCCAACGTTGCTGCTGCCGGCGCTGCTGCAACACTTTAGTCAATTTCTTAGCCAATTAACGCAACCAGTAAATGCCGCTGCTGCTGCTGTTGCAAGTTGCTGTTGCTGTTGCAAGTTGCTGCTGCTGCTACTGTTGCAGCACCTTTGCCTACACATCTGCCACGTCTGCCTTGAATGCAATTTTCGTGTTGCCTGCCAAATAGATTAATGTGATTCTTCTTGGGAGAAGAGAAGGAGAGGAGGCTGGCTGCCTCTGATGCAGTTTCGGACTACTGCCAAATCGGCTAAAGTTGCCGCAGCTGAGTGCAATTTTCGCACTTCCCAACTGGCGTTATCAGTCACTGCAGATGCTACCAGTCTAGCCAGCTGCTGCCAAGATTATACAGATCTAATTTGAGATTGTTACCAAGCTGGTTTCAAGACTTCAAACGAAATACATTCTGCAATTGCTGAGGCAACTCTGAACGACCTATTGCCGGGAAACGACCTATTAGCTAAGCTACTGCTTTGATTATGCTGATTACAGCTGAGATTGCTGTCTGTTTGCAGATAAACTGGGTAATATCTCTACATATGAGTAATAAATACACATATCAAGGTGCTACAAAACGACCTATTGCTGCAAAACGACCTATTGCTGCAAAACGACCTATTCCGAGGAACAACCTATTCTGAAGAATAACTTTTGTGTAGATTATGTTAAGTACGAGGGTCGTTTGATAAGTCCGTGACTTTTTGTATTTGCCGCGCACCTGCTCTAAATACAACACTGCTCCTGTCAGCAGTTATCGATTAACAGCTGACTGTAAAATTTTGAGAAAGCTGCGTTTTTTGGTTTGCGTTTTATAGGCATTGAAAGCAGACGATCTCGTGAATTTTAACGAAAATGGAAAAAAGTGAATTTCGTGTGCTAATTAAGCATTATTTTTTGCGTAAAAAATCCATCACCGAAACCAAGGAAAGACTTGATAAATATTATGGGGACTCTGCACCATCAATTTCAATGGTTAAGAAATGGTTTACTGAGTTCCGTTGTGGTCGTACCAGTACAAGTGATGCCGAACGTTCAGGTCGCCCAAAAGAGGTCGTCATGCCAGAAATCGTCGACAAAATCCATGGAATGATATTGGATGATCGGAGAATGAAAGTGCGTGAGGTAGCTGAGGCTGTAGGCATCTCAACTGAACGGGTACATCACATTTTACATGAATATTTGGACATGAAAAAGCTTTCCGCGCGATGGGTGCCGCGATTGCTCACACACGACCATAAGCGCAACCGTGTGACCATTTCAAAGGAGTGTTTGGCGATGTTCAACCGCAATCCAAACGAATTTTTGCGCCGTTTCGTTACCGTAGACGAAACATGGATCCACCACACCACACCAGAGACCAAAGAACAATCAAGACAGTGGGTTTCTCCGGGTGAACGTGCACCAAAGAAGGCCAAGGTGGGTCTGTCGGCCAACAAGGTCATGGCCACAGTTTTTTGGGATGCACAAGGTATCATTCACATCGATTACCTTGAAAAGGGTAAAACGATCACCGGCGAATATTATTCAGAGCTTTTGGACAGATTCGATATTGATTTGAAGCAGAAACGACCGCATTTGGCGAAAAAAAAGTGCTGTTCCATCAGGACAATGCACGGGTGCACACGTGTGTAGTCAGCATGGCAAAATTTCATAAATTGGGCTACGAACTGCTACCCCATCCAGCATATTCTCCAGATTTAGCCCCCTGTGACTATTTTTTGTTTCCAAACATGAAGAAATGGCTCGGCGGTAAGAGATTCGGGTCAAATGAAGAGGTCATCACAGAAACAAACGACTATTTTGAGGGCCTTGAGAAAACCTATTATTTGGAAGGAATAAAAAAATTGGAAAAACGCTGGACTAAATGTATAGAGCTAAAAGGAGATTATGTTGAGAAATAAAACGCTTCTTTGACGAAAAAAATATATTTTATTCAAAAAGTCACGGACTTATCAAACGACCCTCGTACATTAAAGACTTGTACAGGCATGTTTGAGGTTAGACTGGCGAGTTACCATTACAAATATACTTGATACTATTGCAGCAATCGACCTCGCAAGCGACCCCACCCTGCTCATTAGGGTTACCGCGGTGTTCAATCAGGGTTAACCAAGAAACCGCTTACTTTCTAAGCCCCTCGTAGAGTGGGTCAATACCAAGCTGTAATCCAAAGAAATATCTCTACAATACAAACAATACAATATTATTCATAGTTTTTCACTTATTTGTGTGTTTTATTTCAAAACATTTCATATAATTAAAAGTCGTTTCTTTAAATTGTATCAAAAAAAAAAAGATAAAGACAGAGAGATAGATAGGGATTATTTATCATTAGCGTACATAAGTATATATATACTTTATATATATATCTTGCTGCATATCGGAACTATCGGTTCGATCGGTATCAAGATCTCTTGAGCATGCCCAATACGAAGCGGAATTCTTTGAAATTACTTAACGTTCTACAAGTGGCGGCGCTTTTGCTTTCAATTTCGCTTTCGCTTTTGCTTTTCTCTTTTTTTCCTTTTTTTTCTCTTTTTTCAACATTTTGGTGACTTCTTTTTTTCGCAAAGGGGGGACTTAAATAATATTTCAATATTTTAATTATTGTATGTGTAAAAAGCTAATCGCGTTTCGAGAAACAGGCAAACGGTTGGAGACGAAACGGGAGGAGGAGGAGAGAAGCAAAGGAAAAGAGAAGAAGAGGGAAAGAATAACAGAAATTGGAGTAATTTAATTAAGGAGAGGGTAGAGAGGGAAGAGAGAGAGAGACATATATAGACAGAGAGGAAAAGCGGCGAGTGGGCAAGGTACGAGTAGGGAAGTCTGAGCCCAGCGCGGGGGCTATTGGCATTTTTGAGGGAGGGTTGCTAAGTGGGGGGAGGGGAAGGGCAGAAGGGGATGCTGCTGCTGGTGGTGGAGCTGCTGCCCCGCCGGCTTACAGGATGGTGCCGGGCTTCCTCAGCGGCAGACGCCGACGCTGGCCAAGCAGACCGAGTCCGCGCGCCTGTGGCTTCGTGGTGGCCTCAGCGGCCTCAGTTGTCTCCTGTTCCTTGTCGCTGGACTCGCCATCGGCGGCAACTGCGGCTGGAGCAGATTCCTCCTTGGCGCCAGCCTGTTCGCCAGACGCATCCGAGTGCTGCTCCTCCTCAGCGGGCGCTTCTGTGGGGCGGGAGACAGGTTTAGGATTAGGCTAGAGTAGGAGGCAGTTGGAGGCTTTACTCACCTGTGGTCGAGGTAGCTGCCGCAGCGCCACCCAAGTGCAAACGACGCTTGGCTAGCAGTGGGTTGACTTTGCGCCCACCCGTCGCTGGAGCAGCAGCTACAGCTGCAGCTGGAGCAGCTCCGCCGGTGGCAGCGGAGGCGGCTGCGGCCGGCTTTGGCTTGGCCGCGTCAGTCTTGTGCAGCGCATTGAGGCGCGGTCGGGTCTTGAGGCGATTGATACCGGAGACGGGTCCGGCATGGTTGGCAGCGCTGCCGGCAGCGGCATCGCTCTCCTCAGTCTTCTCTGCGCCAGCCTCGCCGGCCTCCGTCTCGCTGCCCTTCACATCATTGTGATGGCTGCTGTCCGCTGCCGAATCCTCGGCTGCCTCCTTGGGTGCTTCGGTACTGACGCCGGCGCGGCCCAGCTTGCCACGTGGCAGCAGGCGGTTGCCGCCAGCACGATGCAAATTGAAGCGCGATGGACGCACTGGCTCCGCTGCTGCGCCGGCGGCGGGTGCTGCTGCTGCTGGAGCTGCCTTGCCCTCATCCGAAGTGCTGGCTTCCTCTGCAGCTGCATCCTCAGCAGCTGGCGCTTTGGTTGTGGTGGTACGACTGCGTCCACGCAGATTGAGGGCGGGGCGGCTGCGCAGGGTGCTGCGTGCTGTCGTGCTGGGCGTGGCCTCTGCTGCGCTTCCTGCATCGGCGCCTTCCTCCTCGCCAGTGGTTCGCTCTGTGGTGGTGGTGCTGCTGCCGCGCAGATTGAAGCGGTTGCGTGCTGTGGATTTTGGAGACAATCTCAGATTAGATACCTCGTGATTTACACTGACTACGCATAGGGTAGCTTACGTCTGCCGCGTGCAAAGCCAGAGCTGACGGGTTTCACTTCCTTGGCGGGGGCAATCTCCTCTTCGACAGCGGGTTCGGCAGCGGGTTCGGGGCTGGCAGTGGTGCGTGCACCTGGACGAGCTCGTCCACCAATCGAAGGACGCGAGAAGCGATCTGGGGAAATTAAGAGAGATTTAGACCGGTTTTAGATATATATATCATCTGCTAAACCCTTCAGTTCCTTTGAAAACGACCTATTTTCGACCTATTTCTAACATATTTATACCCTTCGACCATTTAAAATGGTCAATCAAGGGTATACTAACTTTGTGCAAATGTATGTAAGGAGGCGTGGCAGACCCCATTCAGCATATATGTATATTCTATTTTGAAATTATGAGTGTGGTTTGTTTGTTTAACTTGAGTGATTCTACATTTAAAAAATAGAAAAATTGACTTTTTTCAATTTTTCGATATTTTGGAAATTTGGGTAAGGGTCCCCCCTATGAAATTTCAACAACATTTTTTTTTTTCAAAATTTTAAATCGCGAGTTTTTAGCTTTAATCGATTGCGGAGGTCAATATTAGTACTAAACAATCGTTTAAATCCATTTTAAACGATACTTAATTTTGGTCCAAAAATCATGTCGAAGTGGTCCAAAAATTAGACATGTAACACACTCAACAGGTGTGGTATCCTCATTTTACACCGTTCGTAACTTTCTTAATATTCAACCGATTTTCACGCGGAATGACATTTTGTTTATGTTTTAACAACCTGAATGATTCTACATTTAAAAAATAGCAAAATGAATGTTCCGAAATTTTTCGATATGTTTAGGAAATTTAAGGGTATTTTACTGTCGGGCATGCTCGACTGTAGCCTTATCGACTTGTTCTATTTGATGTACTTACTTCTTCCTGTCTTGGGCACTGCCGACTCCGTGGGTGCTGCCTCGGTGGTGGTGGTGGTGCTGGTGGCGCCGCCTTCACGCAGCTTGAACCGGTTACGTCCTGCCAGACCGCTGAGTCCAGATCGCCTGCCTCCATAGAGCGAAGGAGCCGCTGTGGTTGTGGTCGTGGTGGTGGTGGTTGGCGCCTCTGTGGTTGTGGTTGTGGTGGTGGTGGTTGTAGTCGTTGTGCTGGTGGTGGTAGATGACAGTTCCTCCTGCAGTGTGGTCAGGCTATCGGGATCTGTGCTGGCACTATCGGGGGAGAGTGTGGTCTCATCCTGAGCATCTCCAGCCGCAGTGGTCTCCTCCATGTTGAGGTTCTCGTTGGTCAGTATGGCATACAGATCGAGGGCAGCCTTCTCCATGGAAGGTGTAGTCTGCTCAGCCTCGTCGTCCAACTTGGCAGTGATCTCACGTTGTTGTTGCTCCTCCTCCTCCTCTCGTGCCTTGGCCGCTGCCGCCGCTGCTGCTGCTGCTGCCGCCGCTGCCTGCTCCTGTTCGACGGCAATCACGGGTTTCAGTTCCTTGTCGCCCTGGCGGGAACCCTTCAGTTGCTTCTCATCCGTGTTGAAGGTTTGGCTGTCGACCAGCTCCAGGCTGGGACGCTTCACACTGATCTTCTTGCGCTCGGCGGCCGTCTCCAGCGAATCCAGCGCTGGTGTG
The DNA here is from genome assembly GCA_018904105.1 of Zaprionus tsacasi. NCBI lineage: Eukaryota > Metazoa > Arthropoda > Insecta > Diptera > Drosophilidae > Zaprionus > Zaprionus tsacasi. The sequence continues at coordinate 10,831,279 of JAEIFR010000001.1, read as the reverse complement.
GGCTGCACATCGATGTTCTTGCCTCGGCTGGGGAAGCGTGTGTTCAGGGGCAGACGCTCCGCTTCGATGTCCTCGGAGGTGTCGCTGACGGCGCTCGAGGCACGCCCCTTGGCCTTGCCGCTCTGCAGGCTGTTCTCGCTGGGCGTGGCTGGTGTGCTGCGATCGATGTTGGAGTAGCGCGTCTTGCCACGCACCTCGGGACTGAGGTCAGCTGGTGCCTCAACGGCGGCAGGGGAGGCTATGGCCGGCTTGGCCTTGCTGTCGGGATCCTCCTCGTCCTCGTAGTAGTAGACATACTCGTACTCGTAGTCCAGGCCATTGGGTCCCTTCTTGATCTCGATGCGTGACTTCTTGTTGTTCTCGCTGCCAGCTCCCTCGAGCGCAAAGTTCTGATTGACGAAGTCGTTGTGTGGATCCGCACCCTGCAAATCATCATCCAGACGATCGATCTTCTTGGCCGCCGTGGCCACTGTGGTTAGCTGCAGTGCCGGTGTCTCTGTGGCCGCTGCAGCGTGCTCAGCTTGAGCAGCCTGTTCGATCTCGCGACGCACCTCAGCCAGTTCCTCCTCCTCGATGGCACGCTTCGCCTCGATGCTCTTCATCACGTCCTCATTGATCAGTGCACTCAGCACAGGATTCAGTTCGGGACGCTCCTTGGTGGCCAGCAGATTCATGGAGTAGTCAGCTGAGTCTGTGGCACGAATGCTAATCCTGTGCGATGTGTGGAATCCCTCCTCGCCCAGTGCACTCGCCTCGGGCACCTTGTGTGCTGTCTCGAACTCGCTGGGTGCCTGCGGCGTCTCGGTCAGTTGCTTCTCGGATGCTGCCACTGCCAGCTCCTCGCCGGCCACCAGCATGGCCAGGCAGCCTAGTAAACAACTGAGACGAAGGAGGGGGAAAGATCAGAATGGTTTAAAATCTATGCACTCGATCAGACTACTCTATAACTGGGGATATGTTGCAGAAGGAAGCCCAACCCATTTGGAACTACTTTTCCAAGCATTACTCAGCCAACGATCAGTTAAGATCACTGATCCAGTTACTTCATCCATATCAATACGTAATCTCATTTAAATCTCTCTTGCACTGGCCCCCTGACCGACTCAACTAATTGATCTTTTACGCTGTCATTGATCATGACCTACTCTCTCTCTCTCTCTGTCTCTCTCTCTGTCTCTTCCGATCATAATACGCCAGTTTAATTGAGTCTAATTAGATAATACGTAGCCGGGGACGGGGACTACGCCCGAAAGACTGTATATACCCGTTCGCTTTGATGATTGATTTGTTTTGGCTCAAGATCGACTTGCGTGATCGGTTAATGATCGATCATGATTGTGCTGCATCATCATTATCATTTCGATGCGCGACTGCGCCATGAAAACCTTTCACAATTTCATTAGCTGGAGACGGAGATGGAGATGGAGACGGGCTTGTCTGAAGACATTGTGCATGCGATCGCCATGTCGTTTCACGGATCGTGCAATTGCAGCAATAGTTCATTGGGCTTTGCGAATCCGCATTGCGATGTAGTCAGGGAGGGGGGGAAAGCGTTGCCAGACGATGCTCAAGGCAAACCACAAAATAAAAATATAAAATCTACAACAACAACAAACTGACCAGTTGCTCGAGCGATCGATATGTCGTTGCGTTCGGGAAACCTGAGACAGGAATACCATAGGCAGTCCAAGTTGGAGCTGGCTGGAGCTGGTGTTATATAGTATACGATATGTATCGCTCGCATAGTGTGTGCCCAACCGGTTTCCGAACAAAAGGTGTTAACCCATTTCGATTTCAATTTCGATTTCGTTTGGCCATTTCAACAGACTTGCCCAGCCTCAGCCCCAGCCCCAGCCCGAGCCTAGCCCGGTCCCAGCCCAGCCTCGAGCTCCAGCTGAGCCACGAAGCGAGACGGAGACGAGACGAGCCGGCAACACGAGCGTGTTCGATATTTAAAGAGTAGACGCAGGTCGGGTCGCCACCCCTTTGCTAGTTTCTCTGCTAACCCCCCTAACCCCCCTACCCCCCTACATTGCGCGCTCTTGACGATAACTTTTAACATTTTGAATTATTCGCAGTCGCCTCAAGCCGTTCGCTTTTTATTTATATTGCCTTTTCGCTCGCTTCTCGCTATTGCTGTCTCTGTCGAACAAGTTTCGACAACGAGGCGCTGTAAAGGTAGACAACTTCAACTTATTTTAATTGCAACAGCAACACTGGCAACACTGGCAACAACTCTGGCAACAAGAAGCGACTGCGGCCCAAATGGCCCAAGCAACAATGGCATGAAGAAAAGTTATAATTATGTCGACACACTGTGCAAATTGCCATGCAGAGAGAGAGAGAGAGAGAGAGAGGAGCAGTTCTTTGCTATACCCTGTAATATGCAGAGCTCTTTACTACACTTCATACGGCTGCCTACAGGGTATTTTCGGGTCGAGAAAGCCGGCAACACTCAACTATGCTAACATATTTAGCTCTGTTTTATTTTAGCTTTGTCTTCGGGCTTGTGCAACAGAAGTAGTGCTAATAGGGTAGCAGGCAGAGGCTTGGGGGGGTACTCTGCAGAGGGGGTAGGGTGCCGGGCAACCCGTCACCTGTTCGACTTCTTGGTCGTGTTATGCTTGAGGTGACAATGCGCACATCGACACCCTCGAAAACAACTGCAATCCATATATGATTCGAGCGAGCACAGTGGGACGAAGGCATGGCAAAAGTAATGAATTATAATTGCTAAATTATCTCTTAATCCTATGTTTCCAAAATATTATTTTTAACTAGGTTTTCTTGCATGTAAATTTGGAATTTATTCCAAAATTAATTAGTCTACTAAATATTTATATTTTTATGCATGATCTCAAGTTGAAACTTGGTATTTTTGCGTTCATAAATGTTTACTGTATAGTATCTTCATGTGACATTCTCTTTTTTTTCCCATTTCTAGCAATATTAATTTCTTATTTTCCATTCAAGGATTTCCAGTTACAGCGATAGGCTAACACACACACTCCCCTCAATCTTATAATTGCTGCGACTTTTACTTCCGCTTTATTCGTCGTACATTCTATTTTCAAGGAGTAGATTGAGTTGAAATTTCTACGCATGACTCACAGCACTCACACCACTGTGCGGGGGCAATGTCAGCGAGCAGAGGGGCAGGGGGAGGAGGGGAGGGGCAGAAACAAGTGTTGTTGTGCATGTGAATGACTGATTAACTGTTAACATTTTAGTGTGCAACTAACGGGGCAATGAGTGTGAGTGTGTGAGTGTGGGTGAATACCAGTGAATGTGCGATTGACTCTTTGAATGATGATTGTTGCTGCCTGGCAAGCAGCAACTGTTGCTGTGGGGAGTTGGCCCTCCCCATTGTCTTGTCGCATTGGAAAGGCCACTTGGCAAGTGATGCCAAGGCAAGTGTGCTGCCTGGAGAGGAGGGGGGAGAAGGAGGGAGTGTGTGTGTGTGTGGGGGGGTGGCAGACCGAGACTTGCATGTGTCAGTCAGTGTGGCTGGGTGTGGCATCTCATCTCGTCATGCGATTTGTATTACCATTTGGCAATTCACTTTTGTGTCTTGGCCGAAAAACACCGAAAAGTGGCCAAGCGCGCATGCGTTTTGACGCTTTTGGCAATTAGATGCGCAACTAGCTGGCTGTAGTTATGTGTGTGTGTGTGTGAGTGTGTGTGTTGCTGTCTTTGGAGGCCATTGACGTCGAGGCGCAGTCAAGCAGCACAGCAGTAGCAGCAGGCAAAGAGACCAGCAACAACAGTTGCTGCCTGCAACAACAGCAACAGCAACAATGTTGCTCAAATGCAAAAAAGTGAAAAAAGGTTTTTTTTTAGCTTCTTCGTCGCGTTTTTTACAACAGATTTTTGCATTGTTGTTGGATGCGCTGGCAGTGCGGCAAAAAGGTTTTTGACTCGCCTCTTTGACCTTTCCGACACGCAGCAATCGCAGCCGGTGAAACCCGCAGCAGCCGCAGTCTAAGCCTCAGCCTGTGGCCTGAGCCAAGTCCAATTGGCCGCTTTGGTATTTCGCTGGCTCCACTTGGCTTGGCCCCCGGGCGGCGAGTCGTATTAGCTAATTAATTGACTGACCAAGTGACTGACTGACTGATTGACTGATTGATCGCCCGTCTGTTGCTCTGCCCGATGCAGCAACTGCCTTGGCTAACTGGCTGTCTATTTGTCTGTCTGCCTGCCTGTCTGTCTGTCTGTCTGTCTGTTCGTCTGCCTGTCTGTTTATTCCTCCGTCGAGCTGTCCTTCTCCCTGCCTGCTTGTCTGTCTGCCCATCCCATCCACTGGCCCTCTGTCTGTCCATCTCACTGCCCGTCTGCCTGTCCATGCGTCTCCCTATCCGTCTCTCTGTCTGTCTGTCTGTCTCTCCATCCATATTCACCTGTCTGTTCGTGCATTTAACGGCAGGCAGCATCAATACACGTTGAGAAGTTGTTGACCAAGGCCAACAATCTGCATGCCCAATTCACGAGCTGTTTTCACTGTGCATGGCCCCGCCCCCCAGGGCCCCTAAAACCCCTCCCCCCTCTCGAGTCATAAAACGTTGCTACTGCTGCTGGAGTTGGAGTCGGAGTTGGAGCTGTTGCCGCCTCTTCTTGCATTTTTATGCTTTCTGCTTACATTGTCGGCAAACAGACTGGCATAATGTCTGTTGGCAGAGCTGCAAGGGGAAGAGGGGGAGGACGGAGGGGAGGGAGTCTATATGCTGGCCCAATGTGTGCAAAAGCTTCATCCATCCAGCGCCCTGGGATTATTGGCCTAACTAAAGCAAAAACATTGTTGTGCACAGTGTACACTCTCTCTCTCCCTCTCTCTCTCTCTCCCTCTCCCTCTCCCTCTCTCTCTCTCTCTCTCTCTCTCTCTCTCTCTCCCGCCAGGTAATCACTGACCACGCACCCGGTGAGCAGCAGCTACTCGTCTAATGTCAGAGGTCATACACGCGGCATGCGGCATGTGGCATGCGGCGTGTGGCAAGCGGCGAGTGTGGCACAAATTGTGAAACCTGGAAACGGTTAACTGCTAACTGGAAACAGCTAACTGGAAACTGGAAACTGGCATCCAGAATGCAGCTAACCATAAAATTGGCCAATTGGCCGTGCGGCATACGCTGCGTATACGCAATGTGCCGCGGATTTTCTTTTTCTTGTTTTTCTTCTTCTTTTTTCATTGCATCACGAAAGAGTGTGGAAGCTAAAGCCCCCGATCAGGCAATCAAATCGAACAGAATATGAGTGTTGGCTTGAATACACCCTACAAGAGAGTAGCCTAAGTATATCGATATATATCGATAAGTATCCCATCGAGGCAGACTTTCTTTCTTCAAAATACTTTGCAATCACAAAAATATTTTTAATTTGAGAGTTTAGTTAGACAGACTAACCTAATAGATCTTGAACATATTTGTCTACATACTTGATAAATAAATATAATATTATATAATAAATATAATATTATATTTTATATTTATATATAAATGCAACCAACTTACTAACTTCCCTTTTCTTAATTACTTAATATAATCCTATTTAAAATTCCTTCTTTTTTCAGCTACCTATCGCAGCCTGAAAGAGTTGGGAGCACGCTAGCTGGGTAAGTTACCTCTATAAGCTCTACACATATGCAAAATGTTAATTACCCAGCTGAAATTACTGAAAACATTTATCTATCTCTATAAAGCAATCGTATCCTGTGCTGCTTTAATCTTACAGTTATATGCAACATGTTATCTTATTTTTCGCTCTGCAAATCAGTTCATTAAAGTGTTTTGTTATCTCTCTCTCTCTCTCTTGCCTTTTTCTCCTTTTGGTTTTGCGCTCTGCGCTTTGTGTTAATTCAAAGTTAATTTCACCAAGGAATTTCCCGGCACCGCCGTCTGCGGATCTTTGGCGTAAACTTTTTTAATTGACCCCGCCTACCTCACACCCTACACCCCGCAAGACGCCCACGCAACGGGTGTCTCTATCAACAAATTTAACTTTTAATGGTTTTTTCGCATTTTATTACTACTCGTATTTTTCTTATTTTCGTATTTTGTTTTTCATACTCACATTTTGAGCAGCATTTTTGCCTTGTGTTGCTGTTGTTGTTGCTGATGTTGCTGTTGTTGTTGTTGTGGCACCTACGGCAGCTGGTTGCTTTTGTGGTTATTGCTGTTGTTGTTGTTGGGTTATTTGCAATGTTGTTGTTATTGAATTTGCACTTTGAAAGTCAAATGTTCAACTATTTCAGAAAAAAAAACAAAAACAAAACGAGAAAAAAATAAATGAGTGTGTGCAGGGGCAAAATTGAGTTAATTTTTTAGTCGGCTCGCGAGTTTGTTTATTATTTATTGTTTTTATTTTTTATTGTAGATTTGTTGATCTATTTGTTTGTTTGTTCGTTTTTTATTTGTTTACATCGATTTGTGTTGTTCAAGTGCGTGTTGTTGTTGTTGTTGCTCTTGTTGTTGTCGTTGTTTGTTCACATTTTGTTGCACTTTCACTTTTCACTTTTGTTTTGCTTTTCTAGTTTTCAAAACACTCACAAAAATCAATTACAAATCTCAACTTTAAAAAACATTCAAGCTCAGCCCCCTCACCCTCACAGCACTTGTCTGTGTGTGTGCGTTTGTGTGTGTGTGCGTGTATGCCGCGTGCGCGTCTTACAAAAATCTTTCAAAAATCATTTCAAAAACATTTTCAAAAAAAAAAACATTGATATAAAAAAATATTAAACTCAATTTAAATTTTAATATTTTTTTTTTTTTTTCGTTTTTTGAGATCTTTTTGTCGTTTCTGTTTTTGGTCTCTGCGCGTTGCATGTAATGAAGTCGCGGCACTTGTGGCGGCCCTCTTTATATGGCCAGCTCACACACACGCACACACAGGCACACACACACAGGCACACACACACACACACACACACACACAGCTGCTGCTGTTCCTTTGCTTATACCATGGAATCGTCGCCGTCGCCGTCACCGAAATTTGTTCGAATTTTCGCTGGGTCTCGGGTATCGGTCCGGGGGAATATAGATAGATGGAGTGTGTGTGTGTATAGAGTGTGATCTTGGCTCAGCTTTTTTTGGGAGCAATCACTTTCGATTTCGCTGCCAGCTGAACGTGAAATGGCAAAATGATGAACGCAACAAACATCGAAAACCGTTGCCGTTGCCGTTCGAGCTGTGGCTGCGCAGTCAGCGTCGCTGTTGCTGCGGTGCGCAAGCGCAGTGCAAAAGAGACGGCAATAGGCGGCAGCACGAGCAGCAGCAACAGTTGCTGCCAACTCAACTGCGCAGCGGCAGCGTGCTCAGCGTCAGGAGCGCGGCTTATGGCCATGTTAACACTAAATCATTCACACCTGCTGCCAACAGCAGCAACTGTTGTTGTTATGGCTGTTGCTGCTGCTGTTGCTGTTGCTGTTATTGCTGCTGCTGTTATGGCTGTTGTTGCTGCTGCTGCTTCTCTAGCTGCTGTTACTGCCACTGTTGCTGCTGCTGTTGTTGCTGCTGCTGCTGTTTGGGCTGCTGTTGCTGCTGCTGCTGTTGCTGCTGTGTTATACTTTCTGAAACGTTGTGGCTTTTTCAATGGCGCCGTAACGTACTAGGAAGTTCAGTGTGCAACATTTTGTGGCAGTTGCTCTCTCGCTGCAGCAACAGTTGCTCTCTCTGCTAGTTGCAATTGTTGCAGCTGCTGCTGCTGCTAGCGACGACATTCACTTGCATTGCGGGGGATTCTCTGCAGAGATCTCTCCCTCTCTCCCTCCCTCCCTGCCTATCTGCCGCTCTATCTCTCTCTCTCTCTCTCTCTCTCTATCTATCTCCCTCTCTCGCTCTGCCTCTGCTTGCTCTTTCTTTGGTATTTCATAAGCACAAACTGGTTAACTGCCGCTGCTGCTGCTGCTGCTGGCGCTGTTGTTGCTGCCTCTGCTTCTGCTGCTGCTGCTGCTGCTCGCCTCAAGGCCGTTTGTCGTCGCCGTCGCCGTCGCCGTCGCCGTCGTCGTCATCTCGTCATTTGGCGTCGTTGATTAACCGCATTACACATACGACGCGTTGGCCGCTTTGACTGCAATTAGCAGGGCGCCGATTGCCGATTGCCGAACCCAGTGAAAAAACCCGACAGCAACAGCAGCGGCAACTGCGAACCGGACCCGACTCCCATCCCGTGCCCGGATTCGTAGTCGTAGTCGTTGTCCAAGTGGGATTCGGGCAATCATCGCGGATCATCGTCATGTAAATTATGCCAAGCAGATTTATCAGCTCTCTCGCTCGCACTGCCAGCACGAGTTGAGCATTCGCGCAATCGCAGCTGCTGCTGTTGTCGCTGTTGCTGTTGTTGTTGCTGCTGCTGCTGCTGTTAATAATATTATTCAATCTGTTGGCTTATTGATTAACCGTTGTTCATTTGCCTATTTATGCAATTTGATCATTTATGCCACATTTTTTTCACAAAGTGAAATGTGCGAATCGACTGCAAAATGCACTGAAATCGCCATCGAAATCGATTGGCAATGTATCGGCCTAATGTATATCGTATATAACATTCGATTTCACTGGGTTTCTCTCTCTCCTTGTCAAATGGCAAAGGAAAGCGTTGAGCGAGAGAGTTGAGAAAAGGAGGCAGAAGTTGAAAAAGGGAAAGAAACATAATTGATCGATAATCTATAGATAAATTCAAAGCTGAACTTTATTCAAGCCTCCTTTGAAATGGCAAGCACAGCTCCTACACCAGTCGATCTATATCTAGTCCAGTCTTCTTTCTATATCTTTCTGTACCTCTACACGATCCTCCCAGTACCTCCCACTACCTCCCCCTCCCCTACTCGTGCCTTGACTGGCTGCACTTATTTTTATATATGTTTGTTAATTCTTAAGAATATTTCTCCACCCTGTGATGTTAAGATACAATATTACGATTATTCACTTAAAAAAAAAAAAAAGTTGGTTGAGTGAAATGTCATCGATGGAGCGAGATGTGGAGTCTATAAACCTATACATATTTTTGCATATTTTCCCCCTTTGGCATCGCATCGTGTCACATCATGTCGCACATCTGTGGAACTGGTTCAAAAGTGGTTCAATGACATATCTAATAACACCCTATGCAGCCAGGCAGTGCGCTCTATTGACATTCAATTCGATTTGATTCGATTCGTTTCGATTTAATTTAAGCACTTTGGGCAAACACAAAAACTAATTGATTTGATGCGATACCCTTCCTAAAGCCAGACAGGCAGGGGGGGAACTGGTTGAGCCACATAGCTGGCGAGGTGTTTGAGATGCGTCTATAAAATTAGGTATGCACAGCGGCGGGTTCCATGACGACGACTATTATGGCAACGATAGCCCCAACGAGTTCCTGCCCAGCTATGAAACTGGTTCAAAAATCCACTCAAAGCCAGCCTGGCTGTATTGAATTTCCCCCTTGGTCAGTCGCACACCTACACGACGACGATCGGTGATAGGAGATCGGAGATCGGAGATCGCAGATCGCATATGGGAGATCGTATGTAGATCGGTGTTACTTCGTAATGCGTGTCCAGTGGTTTTGTAATGCCTGGCTCGATCCCCTCGTTCTGCTCGATCAGTTCGATCGGATTGATCAATCGATCTTCCAATTAACATTGATCGATCGCACTGCAACTCGCTCGGGTTCTTTTTGTTTGGCTTCGTTTCTGCATTTTCGGCATATTTGGACAACATTTTTTTTTGGCAAACCGGGAAGTGATAGTCACAAGAGAGAGAGAGAGAGAGAGAGAGAGAGAGAAAAGTGATCTTGCTGCTGCTCCAAAAATGGTCATGTAATGCACTTGCTTTCGGTTTCTTCTGCCCCTCCTCAATTGTGACCCCTTCCTCATGCCTCGATCGGCCTTGGAGTTTTAAGTTTCAAGTGATCGTCAACACAGGCGACTGTTGCCGTCGCCGTTGCCGTCGCTGTTGCCGTTGCGTGTTGCCTGCAGCCAGAACACAGTGGGCAAAAAACGAAGTGAAGTTATGTCGAGGTCACGTTGATCAAGTTACCAAGTTACCATACCAACTGAGGAGCAGCGACACGTCGAGGCTGAGGCTCGTTAACGGACACAGCAGATGCCCCCCGTCAAATTGATATAAACCGAAGCGATCGTAAGACAAGCCAAGCCGAGGCAGGACAAGCCACAGCAACAGCAACAACAACAACTGCGATGACGACAGCAGAAAGAGACAAGACGAGGCGAGGCGAGACAAGGCGAGACGGGGCGAGTGTTAATTGCAAACTGGGGACGGGGCGTGGCGACAGTCGAAGGACACGACAAACAATGCTAATGATCGTAATCACACAGCATTAAGATCGACTCTTTACAACGGGCCCCATTTCGTAGCAGCTGCAAGAAACCTCAACAGATCTCAATGACACGAGTCGAAAGTGATGCAGGTGGACCAGCATGAGGAACACTTCAATGTGACTCATTTGGGTAGAATTAAAGATGGGAAAATTAAGAAAACGTTGAAAAAAAACCGAATATAATTATATATAATTATAATTATTATATAAAGAAAAAACCGAGTGAATTACAGAGGAAGAAAGTAAAATGGGAAAAGGTTTCGACCGTACAAGTAGTTTCTATGTTTATATAATATATCTTCTATGTTTCTTAACGGATTTAATTTCAAAGTTTAGTATATTATTTGTGTGCTGACAATCATTATGCACCACAAAAATTAACGCGCTAGCTTTAAAATTACAGCTATGATTTGATATATTCCAATTTTTGGGGCGTGGCAAAATTTTTAAACACATTTGAAGACACCACAACTCATAATAAATTTCATAGATCTAGCTTTTATGTTCTCTGATATTTAGACGTTAATATAGGCAGACATGACTCTACAGTTGAGGCTGATAACTATATAGATCTTATGAGGTCTACTACGCCTCCAACTGCGTCATACGCATGTCACTGGAATTTGCTGAAGATCCATGGCCAAGTAATATGATTATAAAAGCTTCTTCGGAAAATCCTTGCACTTAAAAATCCCCCTAAACAAAACCTCAAATCACATGTCAAGATACCACAAAAATACCAATAAAAAATACCAAACTGGTATGGAGTGACGCACGGTTTCCATTGAATTTTGGCAACTGCGTAAACAAGTTGAGATTATTTTAATTAGAATATTTATATTTGATTCAGGTCTAGCGGGCTCTTTAGAATCAGACAGGCTCACAGTCTTCCCCCTCCCCCCTCTTGCCCCTTCCTAGCCTCGAACTCACTTTCAGGCGGGGCACGGTCTGAGTCAGCTAAGGCGATTTGGATCTGGCTCGTTCGTTCGTTCTTCTTCTTCTGCTTGTGCAGTTGAAACTTTGAAGTCTGAAGAGCGAATCAAAAGTTAAACAAAAAATAGAAACAGAGACGAACAAGCGTGAGAGAGAGAGAGAGAGAGAGAGAGAGAGAGAGAGAGAGAGAGAGAGCAGATACAAATGACATTCAAATCTTGTTGATATGCGCGCCTGTGCCTGTTGCTGTCGTTTTATGATCCAAAAAAAAGCATAAAATATAAAAAGTATTTTCAAAGGAACTCAAGAGACAGTTACACACACACACACACACATGCACAGTGTGGCAAATAAAAATAAAGTTAAGTAAAAAATAAAAAAAGACACAATAAAAATAAAAATTAACAACAACTGTTATTCAACAATTTGTGCGAGTGTGAGTGTGTGTGTGTGTGTGAGTGTATCGATGTGTGTGTGAGTGTATAAATAAACAGGAGTGGCCAACTTGGAATGTTAATGCGCTGCAATCGTTGGTGTTGCCGAGAGGCCACTCCAAAAGAGTCGCACGTAGGCAGCGGCAGCGACTGCGACGTTAACTGCGACTGCGACTGCGACGCCAACGCTTGCAGCTCACAACGTACCCAGCTCCGACTCCAACTCCGACTCCAGCTTTGAGCCCTGCACTGCGCTCGACAGTTACGTGAACTTTGCACAGGGCGACAGGGCGAGTTACGTATGTGTGCAGAGCAGAGAGAGAGAGAGGGAGAAGGGAGACTGACAGAGAGAGAGAGAGATGGGTAGAGTATGTAAGAGAGAGGGAGGCAAGGGGTGCATCGTCAGCGGGACTTGTTGTCTGTCCATTAAGTGCGATAAGTGGTTGGGGCCACAGGTAGAGCCAAAAGAAAGAAAGAATTAACCGGCCTGCCTGCCTGCCTCCTCTCTATCCCTCGCCCCCCCTGCCCGGCTTACCCCTTTCTCTGTCGCTGCAACACCTTGTGCCCCCTCCCCAGCGTGGCATGTGTGTGTGTGTGTGTGTGTGTGTTGGAGCCAAGTTAAATTTATAACTGTCAATTATTATGCAAGAGTTGTGAGTCGGGCGCAATGTGGAGGCGACTCCTCGCCGCGCCTCGCAAAACCAATCAGGAAATACCCGAATCCAGCTAGAGAGAGAGGGAGAGGCAGAGGAGTAGAGAAGGGGGGGAGGGGCTTTAGACAGACAGAGTATGGCAAAGTTATAAACACTTCAGCAAGGCAAACACACTTACATAGACACACACACACTCGCACGCATAGTTAGCCGAAAATGAGCTGCCCTGCCCTGCCACACCTGCTCTCCTGACTCCTCCTGCCTCCTACCTCTCTCCCCCATGGCCAAACAAGAAGCGTACCGCAATCTACTCGCATAATCAAAACACGTATCAGTTCCCCTTCCCCCCTCAGCCTGTTCTCGGCTCAGTACCTCCCCCCTATAGGCCCACCCCCACTCGATGCCCCAAGGGGTCCCAGTCCCAGTCCCAGTCCCAGCTCCATTCCCAGCTCCTCATTCCCGTTGCCAAACAGTTTGTCGTCGCTTCTCGAAATATTTTTATGGCTTAGGTAATTCTATATACCCTGTAATTGGCAATAAAAACCCGAGGTATGCCTAATATATTGTTTACCTTAATGCGTTGCAGTTCCACAGAAATTGGGTTAAACAATAACTAATTCTTTTGTAGGGTATATGGGGTATATACACACTCTCTTTGTCAACATTCCACTCCTCGTTTTTGCCTTACACCCCTTTCTTTTATTTGGGAAACTCCCTCTTAGTGTCTTTCTATTACTTCCCCTACAGGGTATCTGCCAGTCGGTCAACCTTCTTGCCCTCGCTTAATGACTTGATGACTTCTTTTTGTTTTGCCCAAGACTTTTATTATTATTTTCGTTGTCTTTCGTTCTTCATATTGGCCGGGGAGTGCCCGCACCGCGTTCCCAGGTTCAATGGACCTCAACAGGCGCGTACAGGCCGGGCCCGACCGGCCTCAAGAACCTGAAGAGCCTCGCGAGAATATGTACCCCTTCCTGTCTCGCTCCCCCTTCCTCTCGATTGCGTGTGTGGGGCACCAATTGACAGAATCTTGACAACAATAATAATGATACAAAAAAGCAATAATTATAAGCGTGTTAATGACGCCGACGCCGATGCCGATGTTGATGATTATAATGATAATGATGATGATGATGGATTTGATGTGGGCCGCAAATGAATCATTGCAACTTTTTGCGACAACCTTTTAAAACTTGAGCAGATTCTGAACGAGTCGAGTCGAGTCGAGTCGGGCGACCTTCATAGACGTATTTTTCAACGATTTCCGGTGTGACGAGCGGGCGGGAGGGGGTAGGTTTTTTTTAATTCACAGTCAGTCCGTTAAGTCTTCCATCTCGAAGTTTGAGTAGTGCATATAATTATAATTAAGTTAGCTGGAGGTCTCTCTTCTCGTCGATTTATAGAGCAGCTGACGCACTGAAGCATTGCAGGAAGCGAAACACGCAGCGTACTAAACAGATCACGCGGCAGGAAGGACAGAGATCGAGGCACGCAGCGAAACGGAGAGAGAGAAGAAGAAGAGCAAGATCATGGAGAGAAGCAATAGTATAGTAAATATATTTACAAAGTTGGAGAACTATAACGAGTTTACTTCAATCTACGCATACTCAATCGATCTAAATCATTCCGCAGCAAGATCAGCCGAGTATGATCTGACTTTCTTGAGGTAAACGTTAGCTATACCTATGTATAGGTCTTTGGTATAGTTACGCAACATATCTCTGTCTCTGGGGAATTCCAGGCAGGGCTGCACTCGATGTGATTCACTTCACACTGAGTTGAGTCCAAGCTGAGGCCAATCAGGGTTCAGGTTTGGGTTGGGGCTTTTCTTTTGGGTCAAATCGGTCTGCAAAATGTTAGATCATAAATCTTGAGAGGCCACAAAAGACCCAAGAGTCTTAGAGGGGCAAAGCGAGGGGGGCAAAAGCGTCGACCCCCTGTCGCTGTCTAATGACTGTCCAGTTGCAGTCGGCGCCATCAATCAGGCCATCAATCAATCAATCAATGCGCCATTGAAATTATGCAGCACACAGCCAGCCAGCTTCGCCCAGCCTCCGAGCTACAGGCCCCCTCTCCCCTCCAACCCCCTCAACCCACTCACTCTCCCCCTAGCAATGTCTCAATTCCAAGTGCAAAAAAAAAAAAAAAAGGAAAAAATGAAAAACCGAAAATAAAAATTTGTAAATTATGATCAAGTTTTGCAGTCGGCATTCAGTCGGGTATTCAATTCAGTATTGAGTATTCAATATTCAGTATTCAGTATTCGAGTAATCGGGTATTCAGTTTTCGGTATTCGGTATTCAGTTTTCAGTATTTAATCGCGTTGTAGTTTTTGACCCACTTCGAAATGCGGTTGTTGTTGTTGTTGTTGTTGCTGCTGCTGTTGTTGTTGTTGTTGTGTTTCCTTTTTGCTGCTCTTTCATTACAAAATTTGTTTAATTTTAAATTGTTTAACTTGAAATTGAGTCACGGCGTCTGACTGCGGCAGCGACGTCGACAGCGCAGCCTCGAAGTTACATAAAATGGCATTAAAACGATTCGAAGATTGAGATGTGGGGACCAAGGCATAACGGCAAAAGGGAGAGAGGGAGAGAAAGGGAGAGAGAAACAGTGAGAGAGAGAGAGACAGGGCTGCGGGGAGCAGCAGCAGGAGAAGAGCAAAGCGGGGTCGCACCGCAGGCGAAAACCTGATCGAGCCAAAGACGATCAGGCATTTGGCATTTGCATACACTCTGTCTGTGTGAGTGTGTGTGTGTGTGTGTCGATCAGGTGGAACAACAACAACAACTACAACTGCAACAACCGCAGCAGCAGCAACATCAACTGCAATGACAGACAGATCCGCACCGTGGCAATCCAAGCAATCCCCACTGATCCGATCCGATCCGATCCGATGCGATCCAACAGTAAAAGGTGAACAACATTTTTTGTCGTGTTTTTCTTTTCCCTCTCTCTCTCGCTCTCTCTCTCCCTCTCTTTTTAATGGCATTTAACACTTTGACATTATTGCCACAGTGGAACCACAAGATGATGATGATCGTCAATCACGATCTGCTGCATAACTTACGCCTCGTTCGCATCTTCCGTCTTCTGTTTCAGCTTCTTCTTCTACTACTTCTTCTATTTCTTCCTCCGCCTCTTCTACTGCCTCACACACAAAAGTTCCCCGACAACGACAAGTTTATTAAAATAATATCTGGGTATTTGGTAATTTTGGTAATTTGCATTAACTCAGCCTCAACTTGGTCTATTTTTTATGGCCCAACCGAAGCTGAAGCTCAAGGCCAACCCCAGCCCCGATCTGCCGCTCCCCCTCTGCCTCCACTCTACGGATCTTATACAGCATCAGCCTTAGAGACAGACAACTTCGTATGCTAACTAACTAGTTGAACTAGATTTCAGACGCTGTGGCCCGCTTCGAGCTCCAAATCGATGTCAATTCTCACGTTCTCTCTCGCTCTCTCGATCGCTTGGCGAATGAGCAACGGAGCACAGAAGCCTAAGAGATCAAGATCAGGCTATCTCAGATCTGGCGATCAGTGCAATCGAAGCTAGGATCGATATTGCTTCCACTGATCTCTCAAAACATGTGATCGCACTAATGAACGATAGATTGAGATGAAGATCGATAGCAGGCGCATCGAAACCGATGTCATGATAGAGAAATAATTAGCAGGCCGATCAAAACACGATTGACAATGATCGATTGGTAAGATCAGCAAAACAAGCGAATTGAGAACTGAATAGGATAAAATATCGAACCCTATAGGAGCACTAGATCTGGAGTAACTCAAGATCACTTGCGATCACCGTGATCGAAAGTGAGCATAACAGAAATGGGGAATATGTTCGCTGTCAGCTTCGAGGCGATAAGTTATCATTGACTGATAAACGGTAATCGATGCTTGGGGATCGGTGTCGACTATCGTTAATGAGCGATCGTCTATCAGTTATCGGTTATCGGTGATCAGTAGGCACTCGCCGCAGTTATCAGTCGCAACTCTAGGCAACTCTGTCTACGGCCCACGGCGAATGGATGAGTAAGTCGACTAGAGCCGACGAGCTGAGGTGAGCTGGGGTAAGGTGGGTCGAGGTGAGGTGAGGTTAGGTGAGGTTAGGTTAGGTGTTCGTGATCTACTTGTCAACACCTACACGATTTTGGCTTTTGTGCCTCACTTAACTGCCGCTTCGAGTTCGAGTTCGAGTTCGATTTCGAGTTCGAGTTGCTGGTTCCGGTTTCGTTGCCGTTTGCGGTTAAGTGATCGCTATATAGCCCGCCGATCGATGGTGCGATGGTCAGGTTATGCATTTGGCATGCTGACAGCAAACCGCGACAGCGACAGCGACGTCGACTGCGACTGCGGTATCCACTTTGCCTACGGTCTCTCTCAGGTCTCAACTAATTATGTGCGCGACGCACTCTGGAATTGAATTCGAATTTCTGACGGGGCACTCGGGGCTGACGTAAGCGAAAGAAAGACAAAATTGATAATAAAAGTAAAGAAGAAGAAGCAGCAGCAGCTAAAAAAAAGCCAAAAGCGAAGCCAAATGAAACGATGATGGGCTCAAATTGTGTTTATGCTACGCTTGATTGGTGAAAAGTTTTTGGCATGTGAGTTGCATAGTATTTTGAGTTGATGTTGCTGCTGTTGATGTTGCTGTTGTTGCTGCTGATGTTGTTGCTGTGCATGGAAAGGAAAGTGCACTGAAGATTCGCCAGCCACACTCGGCTCGTAATTGTGATGAAAGTTGTTTGGATGAACGAGGCACGAGGCACGAGGCAATCAGATGAGCCGCAGCGAGCAATTAGCGACACAATCTCCAGATGGGAGATGAAAATGAAAATGCTGCCAGAGCTGGGGCCAAGCCAAGACCATTAGATGATCTAATATCATCGTTTATATGATCGTTTACTACTTGAAGACCAACGAAAGTGTTGCCGCTTACAAAGCGGAGAATTTCACACGACATGGCGGAAGATTTCATTGTGATCTCATAATGAGAAGCGAAGAAACTGGGAAAAGATTTGAAGTTGAAGCAGCCTGAGATAGTCTGGGAAAGTATGTGTATATTCTTTATAATAAATTTCAACCCGTTTCTATTACAGACTAACAAGTTACCTGGTCAACTGTGAGTGCGATCCCATTAAGAGATTCCTATATGGTTTCATGTGATTTGTACGTGTTTTGACATGGAATCGGAATCGGAATTGGAGCAGGAATTACTTGGTCGCTTCCACTTCCACTTCCACTTCCAGTTCCAATTCCAGTTCGAAATCGAAAGCATAACTCGGAATTACGAGCTCATCATCATTCCTTGACCAAAGCGGTCAAGTGTTTTCTAAAAATAACAACAACAACAGAGACAACAACAACAGAGACAGCAACAACAACAACAACTGCAATGGCAACAAGTGGGCGAGTAACGATTTCAAGGCTAATCGAGATCGGGAGGGGAACAAGTTCGCTCTGTATGAAATGATCCACATGATACAATGCACGATGCTGTGTCGACTGTCTCCTCTTGTGTCTCCTCTGTCTCTCTGTCTGTCTGTCTGCCTGTCCCTCTGTCCGTTGTTGTTGTTAGAAAACTCGAAGTCAACTGGGGCCGGCGACGACTTTCATTATTCGCCGCCGATTGAACAATCGATCGAGCGAGCGATCGTTCGAGCGTTTTTGGAAATTGCAATTGGCAAAAAAGCAAAGAAATTGCCGGCAATAAATATTGAATATACGATCGAATTGCGGGGAGACAATGCCAGACAATGCTCTGTTCGAGTGTGAGTGTGAGTGTGAGTATACCCATGAGTATATATGTGAGTACACTCGCTCGCATCTGGCTGGCGTCCGGCGAAATGCAGTTAAATGGCAAAGACCGTGAAAACAATCGTAGAAATTGTGTTATTTGAAATACCCTGTACTGTCAGCTGAACAGGGTGTGCCAAGAGTGTGTAAGACTAACCCGATAGTCTAGTAATGAAACAGGCTGAGTGTAGCCTGCACTCTCGACTGACTTTGTGGCTGCAGCTCAGGAGACTTTCGTGATGATTCATAGTTTTCCTTTTCGAATAGGCCTATGTTGTCTCTGCATGCATGCTACACATGTTGCAAAGGATTCAACGCACTTTTACAGGGTATCCAAGCGTAGTGAAACCTTTTTCTGGCGCCTTGAGCTGCTCTGCTTACCGCATTCGCCTTTTCCCTTTCCCATTTGCCATTTCCCATTTGCCATGTGCCATCGGCTGTCGTCAATTGGAAATTGTGCGAAATGAATGTCGATGCAAATTTTGCTGCAACAACAAAGACAACAAACAACAACAACAAAAACACTTCACTAAGCGCCCTAATCACATTTTATTGGCGCAAAAAAACAATAAACAAAATAGAAAATACAAAATACAAAGCGAACTGCAGTCTTTGTTGCTAATGTTGCTCTCTAGGCCTGTGTTTCGTATGTGTGTGTGTGTGTGAGTGTGTTTATGGTTTAGTTAACTTTTTCACTTTTATGCACAGACACAGATACACACACACACACGCACACGCACACTCACTTCAACCGTCGCTCACAAATTATGCACTTTTTGCTGCTGCGTCTCAGGGCTCGTCTGCCCGTCCCTCTCTGTCTCTGTCTGTCTCTTTCTCAGTCTCAGTCAGTTTCACTTCCCACTTCCCTCTACTTACACTCCCCAACCCGCATCCCTCCCCCACACACACACTCACTCGCTGGCAGAGCCGTTTAAACGCGTCCAATTACCTCAGCAGACTTTCCGTTAATGTTTCGAATTTCGAAAAAGTGCCAGCAGAAAACCCAAAAGCCAAAAAAACATTGCACACACACACACACACAGACACACACAGATAGACCGGCACAGTCATAGCATAATGTATTCCAAAAACGAAACAAGCCGTGTTTGAAGCCAGGAATGAAACTGGGATTGGGCACTGGGATTGCTGCTGCTGCTGCTGCAGTCGAGCCAAGCTGGGCGGGGGTGTGTGTGTGTGTGTGAGTGCAGTGTGCCATGAAATCACACACACACACACACTTACAGAAACAGAGACAGACATAGGACAAAGCTCTGGGCAGGCTGCAGCAACTTTGACTGCAACGGCGACTGAGACGTTGACAGCGACTCCAACTTTTGCCTGGGCTGTGTTTTTGCTTGACGACGCCAACTGCAACTGCGACTGCAGCAGCGGCAGCGACAGTGGCCGCGCTGTTGCCAACTGTTGCACACACACGTCGCGCGCGCCGTCGCGAGACCAGAATCGTTGATTTTGTAATTGTTGCTTGTGTTGCATGTTTTGTTGTTGCTTCAGCTTTTTCGTTGCGGTTTCTATCGTTGTTTTTCCTTTACTTTTCTATATGCACACATAATTTTTATGCTTTTATTGCAGCGAGTGCAGCAACTCGTTGTTGCTTTTGTTGTGTTGCTGCTGCTGTTGTTGGGCAAGCGAAGCAGCCAGGCGACAAAAGCTGAAAGCGGCGGCGGCGGCGTTGGCGGCTTAAAGATCGTTTTGATAGTCTCTTTGCGCCATGAGTCATTTTTGAGTACATTCACTAAAAAAGGCAGTGTGGCGTTGGCAGCGGGCAGCGCAGTTGCAGCGGGTGCAGTTCGAATACCAAATGAATCACAACAACAACAACAAAAGGCCAATTGCAATGCTCGACGGATGTTTGCCTTATGAACTTAACGGTTTGTCTTACCTTAATTTGTTGAGAATTACAAGCCAAGCTTTTATTTAATAATCAAAGCGTAGCAAGCAGCTTTTTGGAAGTTGCTTGCTATTCCCAAATTAAAACTTAATGTTTTTGTGCGTAGCAGGCAGCTTCTTTTAATGTACAGCAGGCGACTAAACTCTGAGTAATACGCACAAAACATTAAAATCTTTAGATACTGCCAACCGGTTAGGTTTGTGTCTAACTAGAGTACGCATTTCGTTAAATGAACTAAACTAACTAAGAGAAAGTGTGAGTTTAAAACTGATTTCGCTAAACTGCTGACTCTTATACAACAGTCGTTAAGCCGAAGCTCAAACCTGTAGACACGTTCCACACTCAACGTAGGTGCTGTGCTGCGTCTTGGCTAAGTGGGTTAAAGTCTGGGCCACCTGTGTGTTTAACGAATGTGAGTTAGTGTCTTGGCTTGCAGTATGTTTAACGAATGTGAGTTAGTGTCTTGGCTAGCAGTATGTTTAACGAATGTAAGTTAGTGTCTTGGCTATCTCTGTGTATAACAAGTGCGTATAACAACAGTAATTATTTTTTGTTGCATACTTTTGCGCTGTTTTAAGTATTACGATAATTACACCTTATCATAAGCAGTTTATCGCTCGAATTGATTTATTACACAAATCGATAGATAAAACCGCAGAAATTTATGTTTATAGCGTGCTTAGCCACTAGAGAATGTAGTTTTGATTGATTTCATGGAGCAACTCATTTGGCCAGAGCGACTCATTGACACGAGGGGGACCTGAGGGCCTTAGGGGTTTTTCCCCACAGCTGCCCGGCAGCTGCATGCATAGTTCCCATAGATCATGTCATCACAGCGAGCTGCTGCTTGCTAGATATTGTTGTTGTTGTTGTTTTTTGTCGCTATCTTATCCAGAGATCGGGGGATGACATCATGCGCCACGTTTGAATGAAATCGATCGCGCATGAATGACCTAATAAAATGCGACAATTGCAATGGGGCTGCAGGCGAACAGGGTTGCCAGGTAAACCATTTTCCAGTAAAAAAAAATGGTAGAAACAGCTACAGTCTGCTGGAATGCTATCTTTGTTTACAGCGTGTTTTTTCTTTAAATTGGCTAATTATTTTATTTTTTTTGACTGCCATTGGCAACACTGGCTGTGGCATGCATGAGAAAACCCACCACACTGGGTGGCTGCATCTGATGTTGCAGTCATTTTATAGAGAATGCTGCAGGCGGGAGGGTGGCGAAATAATAGTGGGATGAATAACACGGGATAAAATGCCCCAACGGAGAATTTCATCAGAAACAGACGCGGTGTCGCCAGTTGCAACATGCTCCCGCCATGCCACAGTCACCAAAGTTCCTATAAATCCCTGCCCCTCCGCACCTCGCCCCCTATCGCGTGTGTGGGCGTCAATTGGTACGTCGTGTTAATTAACTGCAATCGTAGCAATAAAATATTCCAATTCGCTTAATCATTTGCTAAATTGCCGCAGCCGCCGTAGAAATTGCCCCACGATAAGCGATCATCAGCGGACACCAGCTGGGCAACCCATTCACCCATTCATGCCACCCACCCATGCCTTCCATTCAGGTAGCCATTCAGACAATCAATTCAATCATTCACCTGCCCGGCATGCTTCGGCAACTCATTCTCATTTCGGCGTATTTTCAATTACGCATTTACCAACTTCTACGGTGACGCCTTCGTTTGGGGGCGTTGTTTATCTTTATCACACACACACACACACGCACGCACGCACACATGCACAGTCATTCTGCCAGCTGTAGCCAAGCTGCCCACCTTGTGCGGCCACCCACAGTCCCAACCACCTCCAGCTCCAGCTCCATCTGCAGTTGTGAAGAATCATCTCGTCATGCCATTCGCCTGTCTGTCTCTCCCTAGCTCTCTGTCTGTCCGTCTCCCTGTCTGTCCGTCTCCCTCTCTGTCTGCCTGTCCGTCTGTCCATTCATCTCTTGGTTCGCAAATCAGTCAGCAAGTCAGTTAAAACACCTCTGCAGCGCCGCCACACAAATTGCCAATTGTCTTAATCGCAGCCAGGGAAAAGGCGTGAGCTGTTGCGACTTGCAGATACCCTGTAAGGGATAGAAGTTACAGGCAGACCTGTTGCTGAAACTAACCTATTGTTATCGATAGTTTTTTGTCAACTTCTCTACTCACCTCACCTTAATTCAGTTTCCCTATTTATTTATCGTTTTTAGAGATCTTCGATAGTCCAAAGTTATCGCGAACACTCACAGCACTCCCCATATACCATATACATATTAAATATCTATGTATGTGTATCTATGAAAGGTTGATCGTTGCTTTTCACGATGGTTTATCATGTTTGCTGTGTGATTCCCGTGTTATGATGTAGCTGATTTTGGCTATCAGTCAAACGTTCTTTTATGATATAAGACTCGTACGATATTCGTAGCGAGCGGTACGTTTATTTTTAGATAACCATCCCAAATTGTAGGCACATATGTGTGTGTGTGTGTTCCAGTTTTGATATCAACGCAACGACAACTCGCACTATCGTTTGCGTCACAGCCTATATGCCCCACGCCCAACTCCAGCGTACAGGGTATACGCTCATTGAGTAAACTTTTTAAATGAATATTTTCTGCAATTTTCCTTTGTGTGTGATGCGCAACACTTGTGGTAAATTTGATATAAATTTGCATTTAAAAATCGCCAAATGGGAAGATTATAAATAATGCGAGGAGTACTCGCACCCATTAGGCGGCAAAGTGAGTACTAGTCACACACTCACACTCACACACTCATAAAACACTCGTAAAGAACAAAGCGAAATCATCTGCGCGTTTCTCTAGTTTCTCGACTGGGGAGAAGGGGTGAGCGGAGTGCGGAGTGCGGGGTGTGCTCTGGGGTATACTTTTTATTTCATTACTCATACGCCGCGTCGGCCAATTGACGCTGTTAAAACGGTTGGATAATAAAACGCTTAAAGCCAAACGATGTTGCTGTCGTAGATTTGTAAGCGAGACACGCCCCTTTCCCGCTCCGCCCGCTGCAGGTGTTGCTGTGCACCCTCCGCTCAGGAAGAGATTATATCCCATAGAAACCTATGGCGACCGGGTATATTATTATATATTAGTTTGATTAGAATTTGTTGGTATACCCTTTAACAGGGGTCTCAAAAGGGCATACCAGGGCATCAATTGGCAAGTCAATATATCCGATATGTTCGTATGAACACGTATATCTCCAAAACCATGTGAGCTAGAGAGCTAATAACCCTAGGGCATATAGATTCAATCTCTGCCTCACTTCTCTTGAGACTCTTTTTCTCTTCCTCTCCCTCTGTCCCTCTCCTATCTCCTATATGCTGTTCTAGTTAAGTAAAGGGTGACTTCTAGTCATGCCACAGTTCGCTATGCTGTTCTAAGTTCTCTTTTGCCTTATGCATAGGCTTTATGGGGTTTTGATGATGTGTGATATATGACACGCAATGAGAGAGAGAGAGAGGGAGAGGGGGGAGTGTGTGAGGGAGTGAGAGAGAATGCAAAATTGTTATGCAAATGCGACGGTTTGTTTTATGAGGCACCAAAGCGATAAACCCGAAGCCATGAGCCACGTTCGAGTTTGCTGGTTGCATGTGGCATGTGGCAAGTTGCGGCTTGTCGGTTGCCAGTTGCCAATAGCCAGTTGCCGCTGGCTAACGGACAGATAGACAGCCAAAGCAGGGGGTGGGGGTGGGGGGGGCAGGCAAATTAATTGCAGCTAATTACAAGCAACAGCCTCAGGCAATGCCACAAGACGCCGCTGCGGCAGCATCTGGGGATCAGCGCAGAGACCACACGTGCTGTGTGGCATAAGCCCCAGAGAAGAGCTAACCCCCCTCAGCCTCAGCCCCTGCCCCTGCTACAGCTCCAGCTGCGCCTGCCAAACCCGGAAGATGATGCGGCACAACTCATAAGCTGCCTGCCACTCAGCGTGGCACAGCGAGGAGGTGGGGGATGGGCAGGGGACAGTGGGAGCTAGAGAAATGGCATTGGGTTGATTAAACCAAGTTGCAACATTTGCCACACTGTTGCACACTGCAGCAGCAGCAGCAGCGGCAGCGGCAGCGGCGCTTGCAACAATAAATGCAGTTTCATTGAAGTTAATCAGCCGCATCGCAGCCGTCGAACGGCGCCGATCTTGTCAAGCGTTTTGCATAAGAAAACAAGCAATAACAGCAACAACAACAACAACTGCAGCAACAACAACTACAACTACACACAAATTAGCAAATTGAATGAAGCGTTGCGTGGAGAGCTGCCTGTATGCATACACTGCGAGAAAAGCAGGAGCAGCTACCGAAAAAAATTAAATCAAAATTAAATTAAAAGCAGCCAAGCAGCTGAAGTTGAAGAATAGAGAGAGAGAGAGAGAGAGAGAGAGAGAGAGAGAGAGAGAGACTACACTCTACTATACTTAGTTTACAGTGTACCTGCTTTTCTTGCAGTGTATTCAATTCAGCTTGTCTGGGGTCAGTTGCCGTGGCATGTTCTCTTTCAATTTTCGCATATGTTGCTCAGCTTTTTTATTGCAATTTATTGTGCACGCATTTTTTTATGCTCTCTCTCTCTCTCTGTCTCCCCCTCACTGCCTGCATTGAGATACTGCATCTGCGATAATGTCGTCTCTTCAGTTTTGCGTCTGCCGCATTTGAATTGAAATTGAAATTGAAATTGAAATGGAAATTGAAATGACTTTGTCGCTCAATCAAAATCGCCGCCATTGAAAAAGATATGGAAGTCTCTTTATGAGGATCGCTTCTCTTGAAGAGATTGACTGCATTATGTGCGGGGAGAGAGAGAGAGAGAGGCAGAAAGAAAATATGGATTAGCTTGGGATCGCTCCAAGAGTAGCTCAGAGACTAGAGAGATGGAGAGTCCGTTAGAGAGCTGCACAATCGATATATGATAATCTTCTATAATTCTGCTGATCGCAGCTTGAATAAGTTTCTCTTTCTTCAGAATTCTTCGGCATTTTAGAGGGTTAACGCTTTGTCTAGTTGATCAATTGATCGATTGATGGATTTTCACTTCATTCAGTTCGTATTTTACACCGCATTTTCTTTCCCTTCGCCTTTCGCAATCCACGCCATGTTTATTGACACAAATCGGCGATAATAATCGCTATAAATAGGCCTCAGCCTAAACAACTCTGGCGGACAGTTGATGTCGATGGCCTTGCTGGCGTTCCCTCCCCCTGCCCCTGCCCCTCTAGTCTCCCTTCTTCTCTTTGCTGTTGGCTACGCATGCAAAAAGTTTTTCCGCTTTTCCGCAGAGCAGAGCGCAAAGCGGGCCGCAGGAATTCAGCGCGCTGATTGGCAGCGTACGTGCGGGCGTGCTGCAATCTGCTGCCTTCATGGCGAACGGCAAGGGGGAGGGGGGAGGGGAGATTGTTGTGCCTGGTGTCAATTATAAAGACAAGGCATAGCTGTGGCTAGAGGAGGAGGGGGAGCGAGAGGGGGCACAACTTGGCCAAGTGCTTTGGGCGTAATTTATGCGCTGCTCATGCAAATATGCACAGAGTGGAAGGGAAGGGAACAGCCGGGAGGGAGGGGGGCTGAGGGTACTGAGGCCTTCAATCGATCGATGGATGGTTGCATCGATCTAGCGATGCCAGCGAGAGCCATCGATCAATTGGAAAAGTCGCGAAGCGAAGCGAACCCAACCGAACCGAACCTAAATAAGTGTCAAATAAATAAAATGAACAGGCAATAAAAAACGCTGAACAGGAGCAGGAGTAGAGGAGCAGGGGGGAGGGGTCTGCCCCTCTGTGCAGGCGGCAGGGTTGCCACTTCAAATGGAGGTGTGAATGTGGTCACTTTAATGAAAACAATAAATCTTCATCACTTGCCGCAAGCGAATCGCATTGCACAGCGAAATGAATTCAAATGGCTGCAAGTGGCAGGCGGTGGGGCACAGGCACAGGGTTGCCAGCAAGGGGGGGGGGGGTGCAGGGACGCAGTGGCCACTTGGCATCTCCCTCTCTCTCTCTCTCTTTCCCTCTCGGTGCACTCTGTGTCTGTGAGACAATCAATAATTTATTGAATAAAAATGCACTTTCAACGCAAATGAAACAATTTATGTACCTCAGCTGGGCCAGGCTGCCCCCCCCCCTCTCTCCAGCCTGCACCCTGCACCCTCTTCCCTCCCTCCTCCTTCCCCTACTTGCCGCGTTGAGCGGAAAATTGAAACGGAAGCGCGAATTTTTGATTAATTGAAATGAAAATAGAAAACTACAACAAAAAGAGGAATCAAAGAATAAAGTAACAGGCGCACAGATACCTCGTAAGCTACGAGTAATATCATATGTGCAGTTCGATATTTATCGATTTTTTTGACTTCCCACACTCATAACTTTCCATGAAATCATTTGATTTTGCGCGGGGAAGACTTTTTGATCACGCTATTGTCACCTTATTGATTCTAAATTTAAAATTGAGCGACTTAGGAAGTTCAACATTTTTCGATTTTTTCCATGCAACCCCCTTACAAAAATTTCAAAATTTTTTCAAAACTTCTTATTCTTATTTTTTGTTTAAAATCAATTAAGATTTTCAAAATTGGCATAAAAATCGAATCTAAAACAAAATCGGACTGAAATTGTGCAAAATATCGATATTTTACGGATTTTCAAGGAACCCTCAAGGTACCTCCTCAAGATTCTCCTACTCTCTCTTTACCGTCGCCACCCTGCACACCCTTTATGCGGGGTATTACAGGGTAATCGACTATTTAAAATTAGCAGCCCGTACGTAATTGCCTCAGAGTGGGTGTGTCTCAGTCTGAGGCTGCATTGCTCATCCCACCCCATCCCCCACATCACTCTCTCTCTCTCTCCCTCTCTAGAGAGAGATCGGTGGAGTGGGGTAGGCTGTGTGTGTGTGTGTGTGTGAGGTGGCATCGCGACGTCATTGGCGTCGTTTGGCACTGACAAATAACTGTGAGCTGTGGGGGTACTCGGTGAGAAATGATCTGTCAGACGACAATTATGCAACCCATTTGCCATTTGCCACTTGCCACTTGCCAATTGCCCAAATGCCATTTGAATTTCCCCATTGCCTCCTGCCCCTCCCATTCCCTCCCACTCCCTCCTCCTCCCCTCCCCATCCCCTGCCACATTCCCCAGTTGCCAAATGAGCGACGATAAATATGCGGCAAGTGCTCCTCGAGAGCTAAATGCAATTTATCGATATATTGCGATCGTTTGTCAATCGAGAGACATCGCATTACCATATCCCACCATGCCATACCATGTCACCATCGCCATCGCCATCATCGCTGCAAACTAAGTCCATAAATCGTACTTGCGATGTGCCGTTGCATCCGCTTAACTGGCCCCAATCGATCAGGCCCAAAGCCACGAGCCGAAGTGTTGCCCCACCCTGGGGGAGGGAATTCCATGTTGAGTGGCAGAAAGTGCAAGGTAGTCGAATGACTCAAAGGATCACATATATAGGATGGCAATTCATATAATATTCATCTTTGATTTGTATTACCTTCGTTTGGTATTCGGGAACCTTCATGCCAAATTTGATAGTCCTAGCTAGGACATTTGCTGAGATCGAGCGGTTCGTACAGACGCACATGGATAAATTGGAGTACCTTCTCGCTGGCAATCCTACGGCAGCCCTGCTTCAACATTTGGACTACTATACCCAAGATTACCTTCATGCCAAATATGATAGTCCTAGCTAGGACATTTGCTGAGATCGCGACGTTCGTACAGACGCACATGGGTAATGGAGTACCTTCTCGCTGGCAATCCTACGGCAACCCAACTTCAATATTCAGACTACTATACCCAAGATTACCTTCATTTGGATTACCTAAAGTTCGTAGTCCTAGCTAGGACATTTGCTAAGATCGACCGGTTCGTACAGACGCACATGGGTAAATTGGAGTACCTTCTCGCTTGGCAATCCTACGGTAACCCAACTTCAATATTCAGACTACTATACCCAAGATAACTCAACGTTTTCCCTGTTTTACAGAAATATTTACAGCGTGGGCGAATACTTAGGATCATTAGCAGCAGTCGGGCAGGTTGTGGAGGGGCAGGGGGCAGGTTGATACATGAGAGAGGGGACTAAGGGGTTACTCATACGTGATTTTGCTAACTAATTTGTGGGTGTGGCCTGAGCTCTGACTGATGCCTGGCCTGGACTGGTCTAGCTTGCTCTCTTGCCTTGCCTCGCCTTGCCCTGCCTTGCCAGCCTTGCTGGGGCACACTGCGTCGCGTTGCCGCCCCCAGACTGACCCCAGCACGCGCCCAGAGTCGTGTCGCGTTGGGTTGAGTTGAGTTGAGTGAGTTGAGTCGGCAATGGCGACAATTGACATTCACGGGCGCAATTAATCATCATCAGCGACTGATTGACAAACGAATCACAAATAAATCAAAATTCACAACAACAACAACAACAACAACAGCAGCAGAGGCAGAAGCAGCGCAGCAGCAGAGAGCAGAAAGAGAGGGAGATATGAAAATGGGCACGTAGTGTGCAATTGTTGCAGTTGTAAACAGATTAAGGGTGCTAGCCCAAGCAGATACCCTGTAGTTAGAGAGTTAAATAGTTATGCCGGAATCTAAGGCATTACCTGCTCGAAATGTCTTGAAACTTGTAGGGTAGTGAGAAGAAACCCTATATGGTCTTTCTGTTTAGTTTCAGAGCGGGAACTTATGTGGGCTACGAAATATTTCACTTGCAAGCAGGCATATCCATTAAACGCAAATACAAGCAAGTCTCAGCTCATTATACCCTGCTATTAGCGCCTTCTCTGTGTAGGGTATTCAACCTGTCAGTGGAAATCAGCGCCCAGTCAAATTGCTGCGCATAAATCAATCAATGGCAAAACCGAAACTGCTAACGAAACCAAAACCCAAAGCCCAAAACCGACACCGACTCCGACTTCGACTGCACTGCGGAACAGTTCCAGCGAACCGCCACTGTCTCGTAATCGTAATCCTCGCCAGACCCAGACCCGGTTCCACATTCGACAGGGGTGCAAGGAGGGCAGGAGGGCAACGCAGATGACGCACGTTGCGGGTGCAGAGCGGGGAAAACCCCGACGTGTGTTTTTCTTGAAAAACTCAACAATGCGGCTGTAGAAAGGCAACAGACCAGAGAGAGAGGAGGAGAAGGCGAGTGCGAAATCGAGACTTCTCACGCATCGGGGCCATATGGGTTAAGGTGCCGGAAATTCCCAAACCCGACCAGCTACACGGTTAGACAGGTAGCTCAAGGTCTCCGGGTCGGGATGGGTTGGTTTGCGTTGCGGGTCAGGCAGGTCGGGTCAGGTCAGGTCAGGTCAGGTCAGATTCGCGCCGTATGCACTCGCAACGCCCGCCAAGAAGCCAATTTAAATAAGCAGCATAAACAAAGGACGACTCCGGCCTCGTTTTATGACGCCGCCATTCGCGATTCCCTTCCCGATTCCAGATTCGCCATATTATCATCGCACTCTCTCACCACAGGTTCCTCACCGTCTCTGGGCTTTTCCCACGGCCCTGTCTGTCTGTGTGTGTGCCCCTTTTATGAGGCAGCCGCAATCACAGCCTCAACCGGCAGATACCGCATCTGTTTTTCGCACTTTCCATCTTTTACGATCTCAGCACGTTTCTATGATGGGAATTTACGTGTTTCCGCCGATCGATCGAGCGATCGTGCGATCGCTTCTTGTTTCCGTGGATTAGATCAGCTTACCTGGTGGTGCTGGTGACAGAACACACCCATCCACAACCGCCCAGCCCAGCTTGGATCAGCCCAGCCCAGCCCAATCGGGTACCGCCCGAACCGAGACCGCAGCGCATCAGAAGCTTCGCTGACTTCGAGCTGTTAATCGATCGGTTTATAGGGGACACATTATTATGATAGATCGGAAGTTGCGCGATCATAAGTGATCTATCAATATTATTACCTTTTCGAGTGATCATCAAGTCGTAATCTCGCTGCCGGACTTAGAAAACCCTATATGAAGAAGGAAACATTTACCTACCGTATCAACATGTCGAGGATCATCGATATGATCACTTGAGCTTAGCTTCTTTTGCAGATATTTCTATCAGATCTGTGCTGTCAATTTTGAAGACCTTCAGACGCACTATAATATATAGATCCGTTATACGATCGTCTGTCTGCACGATCATTCGCAAATTGCAACATGTTCTACAAAATTTGTACCCGTTTCTACTATATAAATCATTGATCTTGTCTGTTCTGTCTCTGATCCGATCGTATAGCTAATACCCTAAGTAGCTGTCTGTCTGTTCAATTGCCCGAAAATGTTTGATCATCCCAACATTCCCATTTCTATTTCCATTCATATTCATGTTCCCATGCCCAATTCCGATTCCGATTCCATTGCAAATCCCAATCCAAATCCATTTGGCCCATATAGTAATCTGGCATCGCGTCTCTTCTGGTTCATGCTGTCTGGCCGATATATTGACGGGCACTTGAGCGGGCACATAGCGTATAGAGGCGTCGTCTGCCCCAGTCCCCCTCCCCCTCCACCCGTTCCCTTCTCCTGTTGATCGCACTTGTCGCTGATGGCGCCGGCGCCGTCGTCAATTTTGATGCCACTTTGAGCGACATTTTGTGTCGCATGTCCGTTGTCGGTTCAGTCGATCTATAGTATATAGCAGATATGGTATATGGTATATGGTATATGGGTCTCGTATAGAGAGCAACAACATGTTCGACGTAGAAAACAAATGAGCGGCGCCAGACGGGCATAAAAAACGCCAAGGAAGGAAACAACAACGGGTGGCGCTAGTGGGTGCTCCTGCTGAGGGGGGATCGTTGCGAGGGGGGTCGTAGGGGCTGCTGCTGTTTGAGTGGCGCATTCCCATTTGTTTATTGTTGTTGAAAATGAATTTGTTTTAATGCTTTTCCTTTCGATTTCGGTAACAAGTCGAACACAAAAAAAAAAAAAAAAAAAAAAAAAACGTACGTGATTTTGCGCGTCTCTTCTCGTATTTTTGGCAACTTTATATGACTGGTCCCGCCCCGGAGCGAAGCCCCCTATCCAAAGTATCCAAATTAATGCGATGCGATTTACTTTATCATCCACGTCTTTATATCTTTTATATGTTATGTATGGTATCTTTATCCGTTGTGCATTTGTTGCCCCGCTTTACGACTGCGCATTAATAAATTATCTATATACCTCGCACTCTCCCTCCCCCCTCCCCCCACCTGCTTATGGCCAAGTCAATTCGGTTAATGTGGCCATAAAGCAAAATTTTGTATCTGTTTCTGTTTCGCAGTTTTTCGTTTCTGTTTCTGTTTTTGTCCGCTTCTCAGTTAGTTCGTTTAACGCCCACGTACCACGCCCATTTTGGCCACGCCCAGCACCACGCTTTGCTAATTCCCATTGCCATATCCCTCGATCCGAACCTGAAAAGCTTTCCGTCTCGTACAAGCCACCCCCTGTTCCCTACGCCCCTGCCCATTCCCCGACAAGCAACTCGAGCATGATTCATTAAAGTCTAAAGAGCTAACTAATAGTCGAAAATTTCATTTAATTTGCGCGTTTCAATTTATTTTTTCGGCTTTTCAATACCCTGTAAGCATTTGACACGATCGCAAGGGGTATATATGCGTTTGGCTTGTGTCTGGGAGATCAATCTATGATATTCAAATGCAAGAAATAGTTTTTTAAAGTTAATTTTGTATTATCTCATTCTAGTAGCATACACTTCATTGAAGTTCTTCAGACTCGTCTGCACTACAGTTAGCAAATTTGCTATGTACACTAGTCTATATATAACCCAACAATTCCCATGCTTACTACCTTATTAAACAGTTCACTGAGTTGAATAATTCCGAAATAACTTTATTTATTTTTATACCCTTCGACCATTGAAAATGGTCAAAAAAGGGTATACTAACTTTGTGCAATGTATGTAACAGGCATAAGGAGGCGTGGCAGACCCCACAAAGTATATATATTCTTGCTCAGGATCACTAGCCGAGTCGATTGAGACATGTCCGTCTGTCTGTCCGTCTGTCCGTCTGTCCGTCTGTCCGTCTGTCCGTCTGTATGAGGGAACGGATCTCAGCTATTAAAAAAGCTAGAGACACCAAATTTGGAATGGAAGTTCCTATATATAAGAGGCAGGTGAAGTTTATGTTAAATGTTCGATGCCACGCCCACCGCCCCCGCAAATCGGTAATTTACAATTATTAAGCAAAGTATTAAACTTAGAAAGTTATGCTTTGGTATGTATAATGCTAAATGCCATATGAACATATCCCCCAAATTACAATCCGATCGGACTAATAACACAGAAGTTATTCAAGTCAACGTTTTCAGTACAAATGTACGAGCAGCAGCCTGCGCGCTGACGCTGACGTCGACGTCACTCTTAACGTGCGTCGCTGTGTGAGTGTGAGCGAGAAAGCTATATGTAGTAGAAATATTTGTGCAAAATTTCTGTTTGAAATTATGAGTGTGGTTACACGGTTGTAACGGATTTTAAAAATTGGGAGAAGGGTATCCTACTGTCGGGCGTTCGACTGTAGCCATATCCACTTGTTATATTTTATATATATGTATTTTATATTTAATTTGTTATTATTTAAGTATATGCTTAATCGGTATATAGTATGTTATATTCAGATCTCACTGTATTGAGACACAGTTAACAATCTTCCCGAGATCGCATAGATTGCTGGGTATCTGCTAGTCGGTCAGAGCTCTCGCCACAGCCTTGACTAGTTGGGTTTTTGTTTCGCCTTTTTTTATTTTTGCGGGCGCATTTTCAAAGCGGTCGACATTACTCGAATTTTGTACAAGCAACAACAACAACAACAACAATATGAAAATGGGGGAAAACAAATTTATTGTACGTGTGTTTGCGTGTGTGTGTGTGTGTGCGTGCGTCGGTCGCTTTTCTTTGTGGGTCTGCTGGCTGTGGCCGCCTTTTGATTTCGCTAATCGTCAACAAAAGCCAACCCAGAGAGATGATCTAATTATTGACGCACGAATCCGCAATGGCCAAACAGCAGCAACAGCAACAACAACAGCAGCAACACAACTGCAACAACAGCAACAACAACATAAAAGAGCAGCAAAAACACAAAATGAAAATTTTGAAAATTGCTTAGCTACAAGCGATTTGTGAGAGAAGTCGACAGAGATAGAGAGAGAGAGCGAGAAGACGGCAGGGTGTGCAGGGGTCAGTCAGTCAGTCAGTCAGATAACAAAGGCCAGAGGGGGAGGGAGGGAAGCTAAGCAAATGGATGAGCATGGCTGCTGTGAGGCGAGGGAGAAGGGGCGTGGGGAGGGGGGGCTTGGGGCGGAGCATCAAACACGGCAAATGAAATGAACGAAATCAAAAATCATTATCCAAGTCATTAGCTCTTTGGCGGCTCTTGTTGTCGCCCCATGTCGTTGCTGTTGCCCTCGTTAGTGTTGTTGTTGTCGCTGTTGTTGTTGCCGTTGTTGTTGCTGTTGTTGTCGCTGTTTTTGGCTATAATAAATCTGTTAATGTCTGCGCCGAAACAGACTGACAGAAGAGGCGTGTAACCGTTTGCACCGGTTCAACCGTTTCTAACCGATACGCAGCATGTAGGGCTGAGCCGTTGGAGGTTGCTGTGGTTCCAGTGTACCCTTCAGCAGATACCCTACCTCAACACGTACTCACTTGTACACAACCCTAACCTGCCTCACGCTGCTCTACCCTGCCTTTCCCTGCCCTACCCTGCTCTTCCCTGCCCTACTCCATAATCACACCCTATACCCTACACCCAAACCCTAGGCTCTACTGTACACCCTCTCGTACATCCCTACCCTACATCCCAACACCCTACACCTCGACACCCTATGCTCCAACACCCTACACCCCAACACCCTACACCTTAACACAGTCCCTACTGTGCACTCTACCGTACACTTTGAACTCTACACCCCAATCCTATACCCTACCCAACACCCTATCCTACAACCTCACCAACACTGCCCTCTACCTTATACCCTACACTGCACCCAAATTCCATACGTTACCCTACACCTACACTCTACGCCACCCTGCACGACACTACCCCACTCCACAGCATACCCCACTCCTTCTCCAACAACATACTTACCCTACACCTTACCCCTTCCTTCATCTACATAGTACACTACCCGACCCCACCCTACCCTACCCTACACACTGGGCAACCCTACCCCACTGTACAAATCCGCATCTCGTTCTTTCAGGCATCTACAGCGTAGTTTCTGTTCAAAATTGGTTCAGGGCCAAACTGCAACGACCTCGTCAGATAATTTGTTGTTATTTTTCTCGTTGCCGCTGCTGTTGTGCTCTTTCCGCAAAAGATTTAACGGAAAAGTAAACACACTAACTAACCAAACAATTTAGTCAACCCGCCCCACGCTGATAAAGGCAGTCGCAGACACCTTGTTGTATCTCTGATGTTGTGATCTTCTTTTATTCAAAATTTCAAATAGAAAACTCTAAAGAACTGAGAAATCGATTTAGATTCAAGATGAAGGTACTATGGAGTAAATTTTAAACTTATTTATTGCAGAAATTGCAGCTCCAGCAGGAACTTTATGGAATTATGGGTTTGCCCGTCTCCGTCTTCGGCTCAGGGACAAACTGAATGCGACATTGTAAATTTACGTGATCCAGATTAAGTTGTTGGCATTATCGGCTGTAATGACGATGTGATTATGATCATTATCATATATGATGGCGAGGCAGGGCTGAGCGTCGCGTCGCGTCGCCTCGCGTCGGCAGCAATTTGCAAAAATCCCAAAAAGGTAGGGGCGTTCTGTTTTTTTTTTTTTTGTGTAGCCATATTATTAATTCCTATACCCTATATATGTGAGAGAGGGAGGTATACTGAGTCGAGACACCCTGTGAAATGAATGCGGTGTATAAACACCGCATTGTGATCTCTGGTAAACACCGCAAGTGATTATTCTTAGTTTCTTGGGTTTTGCTGGGTAACCTGCAGTTGTGCATACCTCAGCTATGTTTTTTTATATTTTTGTAAGCTGTCAGGGGGGGGAGGGAGGTGCAGGGAGAAGGTGCGGAACCAGGAAAGGAGACGGAAGAGCGACAGCAGATGATAAGATCTGCGTCTGCGAGAGTTGATGGAATGGAATGGGTTAGTGCGGTATGGTGTGGTGTGGTGGGGTATGCCCTGGGATGGGATTGCTGGGGCAGTGCTGGGGAATTGCCTGGGATGATGATTCGCTTGGCGTGCGTATCAAAACATAAGCATAATAAAAATGCTCGTAATGATGCATCATAAATCGCGCCAAATGCCGCCGGCTCGCGGCTAAAATTGCAACAAGGAGGGGCAGCAGAGGGGGGCGGGGGGTCGCGGTATACATAGGTGTGTGTGTGGGACCTACCTGTGCTGCCAGCAGCATTTCTCGTGTTGTTGCCGTCAATTCAGTGTAAATTTCAACTATTAAATGGCGATTTATGACGCGCAGCTTACAATCTTCTTTTTATTATCGTTTTTATAACACCTTGGCCCATGAGGGGGGGCGGTCCGCAGCTTTTGGACTGACTCTGGCACTGGGCGTGCACCGTTTAAGCAAACTGAGGCCCTTCAGCAAGATCACTCCCTCTCATCCTGATCCTCCCCCCCCTCTACCTCATCATCTCTCGCTATTTCATTTCTGTTTCTTGTTTTCCGTTTTTCTCGCGTTTTTCTCTGTGGCGTGAGAAGAGATTGAAAGAAGGAATTTACAGATAAATCACACTAAATCATTTCAATGCTGCCTGCCCCCGGTACCAGGCGCATGCAGCAATGCAACTACAACAGAAACAGCAACAGAAACATGCAACACGGACAGACAAGGCAGCAGCAGCAGCAGAGGCAGCGGCAGAGGCAGCAGCAGAGGCAGCGGCAGCGGCAGCAACGCAGCTCGCTGCGAATTTTGAACGCCGGCGCGTACTAATCACTCGCATTGTTACACGATCACGACACACAGCAGTGCGAGCGAGACGACAAAAGAGGGCAGAAAGAGAGAGGGAGAGAGGGAACTGAGCTTGCCTCGCCTTGACTCTGCGCGCTCAGCAGACAAACTGGAGTCCAACTGCAAGTCAATTTGCCCTGTTGAAACCATCTCTATATGTGGTATACCCTGCGGTGTAAGTATGTGCTGCAATGGGGTATGACTGACTAGGGTACTCAGATCCGACACAAATGAGCTTGTGCAATATACCAAGTTTTTTTTTATTTATTTTTATTTTTGACTCTTCTCAGTTTATGAGACTAACAAAAAGCTTACAAATTTTAAAATAATTTAGAAAACAATTTTTAATTTGAATTGTTGTTAAAAAGATAAAGAGTACCTTGGCAATACTTAGTTTACACGTTCATCTATTGAGTTACCGCTCTGAAACTGAGCTTAGTGAATCTATTATATGTATAGCATGTATAGCTCAAGCTTCATAAGGCATGCTCCAGTAGTAAGCTATATAATCATGATCTCTTTTCCAGCATATGATATAAGCAATACCATAAGAGTTTCATTATTTGCCAAGGCAAACTCTGTTTGCAGTTTCCATTATCTTTTTTGCATTTCCTTGACTTTGCTCTCTCTCTCTCCCTCTCTCTCGAAGAGTCTTTGGAGGGTTCTTCAGTGACTTGAGAGTCTCCCAAGTGAGCCAATTGGTAATGCCCCCTTTCAGCACGCACTAAATTATCAATTACAAGTAGGGTGGGGAAAGGGTACTAAGTACCAAGTACTGTCTGAACTGAATGGGAACAACTGATGAGAGAGAGAGAGAGAGAGAGAGAGAGATCTGATTGCTGAGTTGAAAATTGCACTAATAGAGTACTTAAGGCAACTGGCCCAAGTGCCTGCTGTCTCCCATGATCGGGAGGCAGGGAGGTAGGTAGGGTGGAGAGGGGGGATGGGTTAAACATTTGGACAGCGCCTCGAAGGCGTCTCTCCATGCACATGCTGCAAACCAGAGGCTGACCAACGCCCCAGAGCTGTCCCGAGCAGTCCAGAGCGAACTGTCAGCAGTGACATGCACAATGCGCGTTCAGTCAGTCTGTCTCTCTCTCTCCCCCTCTCTCTCTCTCTCACTGTCTTCGATCTACGCTTCACAGACAAAGCGGCACACACAGAGTTGCCTCAGCTCGACTAGAGTTGCCTGCCTGCCTGCCTGGGCTGGGAGTATTAAAATTCCAACAATTAGGGAACATTTCACATGCCTTTCTAATAGCCAACAACGAAGCCAACGGCCGCAGGAGGTGGGAGGAAGCGAGAGAGGAAAAGAGAGAGAGAGAGAGAGAGAGAGAGGAAGAGGGGAGGCAAATGGAGTAGACAAGAGATGCAACAAGCTGATTGTTCAACAGCCTCTGATGCTCAGAGGCAGCAGCTCGTCAAGCGGCTTTGTTCCTGTTGTGATACCCTGTAACATAAGGCAAGTGTTAAGAGGGTATGCGCAACTTAGGGAAACCTGTGCGTAGAAGGCATAGCTGGCTTAAACCTGCATATAAACAAGGTTTTGGTTCAGGTATTTTGAGCATTCTTGACTTGATACAGGGTATACTCTAGTCTAGCCTACCATCTATTGCCTCAGCTGTGTTGGTCAGGCGCAAAACTATGCAATTTCATAGCAAAATTCTCACATACAATAGACTGGCAACACAGCAAGGAGCAAGTCTCAGACTCATCCAATACCATCGACTCCAGGCCCAGCCCCAGCTCCAACCCCAGCCCCAGCCCCAGAGAGAGCAACAACATGTTGGCATGTCAATAATCTTGTAGTGTAGCCCAGCCTCAGCATCAGCTCCAGCTCCAGCCTTGGTCTCAGCCTCGCGGTGGGAGTTGCAGCCTGGGCAGGAAAGCAAAAGTGCGCAATGCGAGCAACAACAACAGCAACGAAACATGAAAGAATTCCAGAAGAGAATGGGGTAGCCTGGCACCTTAAGATACTGTATAGAAAGCGGGAAACAAGTGGAAAGAAATGCTGGTAAGACTGAGATCTTGGGTTGGGTTCGATAAGCCACTGGGATACGTATGAATGGGGCTATTTATTAATAGATCCTGCTAAAATTTACGGATTATGATCGTAGTAAAGTTCTCAATGCAGTCTAGAAGAAAAAATGATGATATATGTAGAGCTTTCTATGAAATTACCTTATGACATTTGCTTAAGTTATCAAAAAATGTAGAAAAACTCAAGATAGAGAAGTTGAAGGAGTTTATTTTAAATATAGTAAATATTTCTTTAAATTTACTATATCAAAAAGCAATATTTAACATATATATAAGTTATAAATTTACTTTGTATCTTAGCATTATATAAATAAATAAATAAATAAATAAACATATAAATATCATGTATATGTTTATTTACTATATATAAAAGCAATAGATCAGTAGAATACTATAGAATATAGTCAGTTGCTTAGTTGCTTAGCCAAGCACAGTATACCCCTTAGCCATTACTCTGCAGTTACAGGGTATGCTAAAAAACAAGTTGGCATTGTTGCTGCTGTCGATGTTGCCGCTGCTGTTGCCGCTGCTGCTGCTGCTGCTGCTGCGTGTCAGCGATCGGCGATCAGCGTGCAGTGCGAATGAGCCTGAGAAATTGCGATCACACACTCGCACACACACACACACACACGCACAGGCACACACACTCATGTAGGTGTGTGGGACAGTCAGATTTGGGCACAACGAATTGGAAAACTCGTCCGGCAACGCGTCCAACAGCGGCCCCATGCGATAGTTTTGACCTGTACGTGACTTTTCATTTCCGTTACGTCGTCGCCGTCGTCGTCGCTGTCGGCGGCCACTTTCTACAGCGAAAATACCGTACACGAAAATACCGAATATTCAGTATATCTGAAATACTGCCTAGCCCAAGCCTCATTGCGGCAATCGTCGTCTCATCCATCAATTATTTTCGCACTCTGCGCCGACAATCAGCGTCATTATCATCGTCATTAACGCCGTCCTCGTCTCCCCGTGTCACGCAGCAGCTAGAGGGAGACAGGTAGAGGGCGGCAGAGAGAGAGAGAGAGAGAGCGAGAGCATAGGCCTAGATCACACCCACAAACAGAGAGCGAGAGAGAGAGAGGGAGATGAACGTGCCAAGTAGCACGCACAAAGACAACAAACAAGTCGAAAATTTGCAAACCTAGACGGGAATTACGGGGAGGGGTTTACGTGGAAGAGGGACTCACACCCCCCGCACACCTCGCACCTCACCTCGAACGTGAGACATGGCCAAAAAGCGAGCAGCGGCCCTCACACGTGCGGAATACCTTATACTTTGATGATATATGTATATATATGTATATAGAGAGAGGCACCTCGATCACATCCCACACACACACAGACACACACTCGACTCTCTGCCTTATCTATGTCATCTGTGATCTAATTGTGATTGTGCGATCATTCTCCAGTATTCTTTACGTATGCCAAACCCCACTCGAACCCTGGGACAGTTTGTCAGCCCCATCAGACCCGATGGCATGATCGAATGCGTCTCGTATACCCAATTAGTTATACTTTCAAGCGGTTCTCAGTGTGCTGATATCTGTGCGGCATAACAAGTGCGTCGTTGTCCGCCAAAAAAAGTAGCTAAAACTGACAGATAAAGCCGCAACTGAAAGAACTCTCGATAACTTAAAGATAACTCAGTAACTTGAACTGAAACTATATAGAAACTATTGAGATACATTAAAACTTAAGATAATAAAGTAAACAAGTCGCATTACAGACCTCTTCCCAATTAATTCTAATTTCAGTCAATTTTTTCTTTCAATTTCTAAAATAAATTGGGATATATATGGACAAGACATTGTCTGGCCGAATATATATTTAATAAGATCACGTATGCATATATAGAAACGCTATATAAATATATAAAATATAATTAATGATGAATACATGTCTAATATTTTATGGCAATTTTTCTTTCTCTCTTCCTCCCCCTCGCTCTCTCTCTCTCTCTCTCTCTGTCGCTTTTCAAAGCCAATTTTCGCATGTATCTCAGATTTAATAAGCAAGAAAGAACCGTATGAACTGAATGAGCTCTTTCATGTCAGACAAGTTTTCTATTTATTTTTAACTGCCCTTAACTTTGTGGGGATTGTTTCTTTCAGTGTAACTAATTATTATCTTTATCTATGCTTACTTTATATAAATATCAATTTCTATAAATAATTTCTAAATATTTATATATTATTTATAATTCAATTCAGAGAAAAAAAAATATGATAAAATAATAAAAAAAATGTATAAATAATATTTTATTGATTATAATCAAAAATCAAGCCAGGTTACACACCTTGTGGCACCGCAATTGCCTGAGGAAGAAGAAGAAAACGAGGAGAAGCAGTGAAGAAGAAGGAGGAACTGGCAGAATCGTCATAAAAGCCGTTACCCATGCCTATTACAGCAGGTGTCTCTCATAAAAGTTGCGCAAACATTGCGTATACGCCGCGTCTGGTCGCGACAAAGCAAATATTGCGCATACGCCGCGTAAGCCAACAGAAAAATGAAGATATCGATAGACGACGGCGGGGGGGGACATTAGGAGGGAGAGCGAGATACAAATTGTCTGCCACCCCCCTCACCCCTTAGCACCAACATAATAAATAAATAAATAAATAATTGCCCAACAATTTTCGTGCTGTCTGCAAATTGCGATTGCGATCAATGAAAAGTTCGAGGCGCAATGGGTCTCTCTCTATGTATGTGTGTGTGTGTGTGTGTATCTGACAGATAGCGAGTACTCGCATCTCTCGGTGACTCGCTGCCCCAGCATAGTGTATTGTCTTAATTATGCGCTGCTGCCTCTGCTGCTGCTGCCGTCGCTGCTCAAGGCATGACTATCTAATGCCGTAGACAGACTGCGCTGCCTGCGTCGCTGCCTTTTGCTCGGCTTACTCATCGCCTCATCAACAGCTGCCCCTTCAACGACCCCCACACCCCTTCCCACCCCCCGCTATACCATCGCACACTGTCCCGAAATGTATTTGACGCGTTCCGCTCTCGTTGCCATCGGCATCGACATCGGCTGCGGCTGCGACGGCTGCGGCATCAACGTCATCGGCGGCCGCCACTTGTTTATTTTTCTATTTGAAGCGTTCGCAAGATCACGCGCCGCTGCGATCGCTGATAAAATTTTTGCCAGTTGCTGCTGCTGCTGCTGCCTCTGCCGCTGCCTCTGCTGCTGCCGTGTTGCAGCTACAACGTCTAATCTGCCTGCGTTCTAATTTAACGTTGGGCGCAACGCAACGCATCGCAACGCAGCGCAGCGTATCTTGGCGAGCATCTTTCGCGAAATATCTCGCAAATTAAACATCCTCAAATATTTCTATAGTAAATTTATCATAAAGATCTACAAGTATATATGATATATGTACGTAATATCTTGCATTGCTCGCATTGCTGGCAATTTTGTGGCATTACAAAGTGAGAGAAAGAAAGACAGAGGAAACAGAGAGAGAGAGAGAGGAGGGGGAGGGAGTGTTGCATAGATAAAAAAGAAGGCACACATGATATACCTTCTTTGCATAAGCTACTCTGAAATAGAAACGAAGTAACTATAAGATATGTGAGCGAACTGTAACAGAATATTATCTAATATTTATAAAAAAAAACAGCGTAGGATTGTTAAAAAAATAGAGAATATTGTTTAGAAGGCATAGTTTACTGATTGCGTAGCTAAAACAGCTTAAAATATAAAAACTCGCAATTTGAAATTAAAAAAAAAAATTTTTTCATAATTCATAAAATTCAATCATACCTAAATTTCCAAAATATCAAAAAATTTAAAAAATCCATTTTGCTATTTTTGAAATGTAGAATCAATCAGTTTATTAAAACATAAACAAAATGTCATTCCGCGTGAAAATCGGTTGAATATTAAGAAAGTTACGATCGGTGTAAAATGAGGGTACAAGACCTGTTGAGTGTGTTACATGTCTAATTTTTGGACCACTTCGGCATGATTTTTGGACCAAAATTAAGTATCGTTTTAAATGGATTTAAACGATTGTTTAGTACTAATTTTGACCTCCGCAATCGATTAAAATTAAAAACTGGCGATTTGAAAATTAAAAAAAATATATTTTTTTGACAAATCATAGGGGGGACCCTTACCTAAATTTTCTATAATATCGAAAAATTTCAAAAATCGTATTCCGATCAGCCTATACAAGTACACTAGCAATCGTAATCGAATTCGATTTCGATAGCTGACCCTGGAGATGGCATACGATATAAATAAAGTGACCATGGTGACATGAGATCGATGTACGCTGAATGCGAATGGGAAATATAAAACGAGCGAATGCCTAGTTCTAAAATTATTGGCCCAGTTGAGATCTCTCTCTCTCTCTCTCTGTCTCTAATTAATGGGTGTGTGTACGTCGACTCGTAATTATGTCCATTAGCGGGTGCGATAGCTTTTGTTTGGATTGCAATAAGTTATCGACTCGGGATCATGCGCCCAGCACGCTGATTTATGCGAGTCTCGGGATCTCTGCGGCAGTCGGTCGGTCATATGGCAGAGCGAAAAAGAGGGAGATAAAGATGGGTAATACTAGTGGAACTTTGTGGGCAGGGGAGCGGAAGGGGGGCGGAAGGCGTTTAACAAATGCACGTGCCGTTATATTTATGATCGCGTGTTGTTTGTTTGCTTTTTTTTTTTTTTTTTTTTGCCTTCTTCGCTTTGCCAACTCTCTTTCTAATGAAAGCAACACAAGATTCTTCTACAAAGAAAGAGAAAAAAAAACTTGCTAATTGACGCTGCGTTCTGGAATTCGATAAAGAAAAAAAAAACTATGAATAAAGCTAAAAAGCAGCACCGGCAGCTGATTTCCCGCTAAGTGGGTGGTAAACTGGCCACGAAATGGTAAACAAACTCGCCAGATCGAGCGATAGATCGTGATCTTGCACAATGTGAAAGTACTGGGTGTAGTTGACAGTGGAACAGTGAAATTAGAAACAAACTAAAAAATAGGAAAAATTAAATGTGAAATAAAACAAAGGAATGGGAAACATTTGGTATAATTGAAAGTATGAAAGGGAAGAAATGGGGGGCAGACTTGAAGAAGCTTTAAGCTAAGTAAAATAAACTGGAATGAAACATTAAAGATATTTTGCTAATTGAAATAGTGAATAAAATAAGCAGGATACCCTATGGAATTGTAGTACCCATTTTAGCTTTTGTTTTTATACGAATACCTTGACA
This sequence comes from Zaprionus tsacasi, assembly GCA_018904105.1. Lineage (NCBI taxonomy): Eukaryota > Metazoa > Arthropoda > Insecta > Diptera > Drosophilidae > Zaprionus > Zaprionus tsacasi. Next base: position 10,788,018 of record JAEIFR010000001.1, on the reverse strand, counting down.
AATCGTGACGGAATATGAATGGAAAGGGAATCAAGATTAGAGACAGAGCGAGTGGGAGAGAGAGAGTGAGGGAGTAGGAGAGTTAGGGAGTGAGTGGGTGAGTGAGTACCGACTATTCATGGCTATGCGACGAGTTCTTGACTAGATAAACACGACTAGGTAGTACTTAGACAGGTACCCCCTTCTCACCCCCCTCTGTGTCTGGGCAAGCACATTCCATACGTGAATGTTCCACAAGTCGAGGCGACTCGTCTATTTTTAGAAAAAAACTCAAAACGCAAATCGGGTAAGAGTCGTCGCGCATTCTAAATAGGCGCATCTCGAGCGGGCGAGTCTAATCTAAATTTGTCTGGCAAATAGCAAATATGATGAGGATGATGATGGATCATCGTGATGGCATCTCCAGCATCTCCCTCGCTCTCTCCCTCTCTCTCGAATGACGTCAGCAGCTGCATAGAGAATGCTGCACGAAGCGTGCGATCATGTGAGAATGCAGTGTGCCACAGAGCGAGAAAGAGACAGAGAGAGAGAGAGAGTGAGAGGGGGAGTGGCTGCCGAAAATATCACGCAAAATAATTTTGGCAAAAATGAATACATATTTTTGCATTTACGCACAGTTACAATAATAAACGCGTCTGGCTGAGACGCAGAGCGTAACGCAGCGTGAGGATCGACTCGACTGTGGGTTACCCTGTAAGTGAGTGGGGACAGGGAGTTTTGCTTCATTTAATTAGTAAAGTTTTTAATTCATTTTGACTCACTGCCTGCCTATAACACCCCTTCGCCATGCTGTTATAGGGTATTTCCTAAGCTGCAATGCCTCAAATTCAATGTAAACATGTTCGCACATTGCGCATACGCCGCGTGTGCCAATGCAAGGCAGCCTGTCGTAGGTTAGGGCGCAGCTACAGCAAAGAGGGGTAAGGTGGGGTATAACAGGGGAGTGGAGGAGGGGTAGGGACTGGGGAAGAAACCGAAACTGGAGCTGGGGTTGGGCTGCTGCAGTCGATCTCGCACGCTTCACTGGGTGCGCTTAGTGAGGCAGCAAGAGGCAGAGGTAGCCAGGCAGGGGGAGGGGGAGGAGGGTAGGCTTAACATAGGGGGCAACCCTGGGCGGGGCTGGGGTTAATAGATAGCGACAGGCCAAAGACAAAACAAACAATATATAAAATAAAATAGAAAAAATAAATAAATACAAGCTAAACAATAAGAGAGAGAGAGATAGAGAAAGAGAGAGAGAGAAATGAAATTAAAATCCACAATAAGCCAAATGGCAACAACAACTAATCCAGCGCGCGCGCGTCGTGCATGTTGACAAAAAAAAAAAAAACGAAACGAAAAAAAGCTACAAACAACAAAAGAACGTCAACGCCGGCAGCGAACAGCGACAGCGCAGTCAGCGTCAGTGTCAAGCAGCGCAGCTGTCGAGCGTTGTCTATTTTGCGATTGTCACATAGAAAAAAGCTAACGAGAGAGAGAGAGAGAGAGGCAGCAGCAGAGAGGCAGAGGCAGAGAGAGAGCGAGCGAGCACGAGACGAGGCGCGACGCGGCCATGTTACGCTCAGCAGCGCAGCTGGCAACGGCGACGGCGTCAGCTTCTAATCTAACTTCAGTTTGTCCAAGATCGCGAACGCCGCTAGAAAAGACGCGAAACGAGCGCGCGCGCGACAACGAAAACGCCGAACGAAGACGACGACGACGAAGAAAATCGAGAAAAGCGCCAAAAAACCGTCGAAAAGAAAGAAAACACGCCGAAAAAAAAGAATAAGAGAAAAGAAAAACGCGCCGAATGTGTCCTGCAATACGCGAGCTGTGACGAAGCAGCTGAGAAACGCATGGTATACCCCCTAAACACTCCCCACCTACCCAACTACCCCCATACCATATCCCATATACCATCTATCATCGCATAGTATAAGTCTGTGTGTGTGTGTGTGTAGACAATTGCAATTACGGTTATTGCCTTAGAAATTGCACTTAAACGATATACGATATACGATATTAGACGACGATGATAAATGATATATGTACGAGTTCTCTCCCTTTCTCTCTCCCTCTCTTATGCATTTTGATTGATGGCCTGAGCCAGCACCACCATCACCATCAATTGACTGTACCTCCCCCTGGCCCGCCCCCTCTCTAGAATTGAACTGTGGGCAAAGCATAATAATAATAATAATACGAATACGAATACGAATACGACTAGGAATACGTATACGTATACGATTGCGAATATTACGAATACTTAGTGCACTTTAGCCCATGAAATGTTGTCAATAAAACCAATTATAGATATGCTAATGATCGCAGAACTAATCAAAATTCACATAAATCGTTTGGCTTGATAGCATACTATACGATATATATATATATATATGTATATAAATATCGTGTGTTTACTCCCAAGCACATTCCCAGCTAATTTCAGGCCAACTGATCAAGTTATTAAGGCTGTCAGACACTCTTTAGGTAAGGGTATTACGATATTCTGGTTCGATACGTGTAAACCTTAAAGTAACTCAGGTGAGAGTGTAGTATTTTCATTGAAATTTGTTATACCTAAAGTTTACTGTGCTATATAGCCATATAAGTAGAATTCAGTTGTTTTTTGCCAGCACTAACTATAAGAATTGTGCTCCCCGTGCAGCTAGATGTATGAAATTCGGTATAACGATGCATTAAATCAAAAACTTTCGATTAAATCAAGAAACGATCGATATACCTTACTATATCATATAGTACAGCTAAAAAATGGTAATACTCTGTCTCAATTTGGCTAAAACTCAAAATATATATCTTTTATCTATAGATCATAGAGTACTCAAGCTTCGTCATGCCTTCATCTCTCTCTTTCATGATTGTTTTATCCAAAGGAATGCTGCTATCAGCTCCAAGGCCCCAGCACTTAGTCAAGACACACACCCCACAAAAATAAAAAAAAGTAAAAAACTGAAAAACAAAAATAACGCCAATTACCCGACAATGAAGCCGGCTTTTATTACTATGTTTAGACCGGGGGAGCCACAAAAGGTAAAGTGAAAATAAAATCTGAAATCAATCGATCGTTGGTTGGGGAGTTGGGAGTTGCCCGATCCCGATCGTCTGATCTGTCATGATGGAAAAAGAGACTGAAAAGTAAAAAAAAAAAAAACTATTTACAATTTACAATTCAATGGCTGCTCGGATCGATCTCAGATCGCGCTCTGATCGCGCTCAGATCGCTCTCGGATCGCGCCGGGCATTAGCAATTGGTGTGACTTACAGCATGGCGATTGGAGCGATCAGAGCGAGCGATGATCGGCACAGGGCGTGGCAGGCTGTGCTGGTTGGGTGGGAGGTGGAGTAGGAGGAGAAGGAGGAGGAGGAGGAGAGGGAGGCACTCGACGACGTTGGCATTAAATAAGCACATAAATTGCTGGCGCTGATGACGCAGCCCTCGCTGTGTTTCTCTCTCTCTGTCTCTCTCTCTCGCTCTGGCTCTTTCTCCGGCAAACATATTCTTTGGATATTTCTTTTTTTTCGAATCTCGTTGAGGGGCTCAGCCATAATACTCTAAAGGCGGAATCGATGGAGGCCAAAAAGGCTGGAAAATGGAATAAGGAACAATGAAAATAAAATGTAGAAAAAATGAAACAACGAAAAAATTCATAAAAAAAATTTAAAAAAAACTAGTGAAAATTGTAGCAGGGTAGCTGAAAGTCGAGCAGAACAGGCTACTAAACAGTAACAAAAAAAGATGAAAAAGAAAGAAAAAGGAAACAGCGACAGGAGACTAAAGAAGAGGCAAAAGTAAGCCTGAAGATCAGCTACATACATACATTTATCCCAGAGATCGCCGATCTCCGATCCCCACAACCCCCCACTACATACACACACACACTCACACACTCAGAGATAACCACACTTACTTTCCACTTCGCTGGTTCCCATAATAAAACATGATGTAACAATTCAATTTGCGCTAATATCGTACAAATCTCTCGATTTACATTTATTTTCAACAAATCGTATCACGCCAAAAGCAATCTATGAGTGTGTGTGTGTGTGTGTGTGTTGCCCCACTGTGCGACAGATCGATCGATCAATGCGATCGATCAGCGGATCAGCGGATCGTTGGATCGTTGCCGGGTTTACGGCCGTTGTCAGCCAGTTGTCAGGCCGTTTGAACGAATGAATACTCGTATAAATATTCATACCAGACTCGACTCGACTCGAAGCGATGACTGTGTTTGAAATCCACTTTAAACTTTCCCAACTTTTATTTTTTTTTTTAAACGATAAACACACATGACGTATACTTGATATTTGCTTTCTGCTCCCGTGGGGCGCAAAATAAAGACGTCGTTGGCAGAGCCAGAGTGATTGTTGAGTGTGTATGAGTGTGTGAGTGTGTGAGTGAGTGTTTGAGTGTGGGTACGAGTGTGCTTAGTCAGCTGGCAAAGTCTAAAATTGCAAAGAATTCCGTTTGGGATGGAAAACTTTCCGATCGAAAGATCCCCAATTTGAGTTGAAGTCTTCGGGCAGTGACTCTCCAGCTCTTTCGACTTTGTACCATGATGGATCACGAGAAACGAACAATAAACTAGACGAAACAATTGCATATCCCTCTCTCTCTCTCCCTCTCTCTCTCTCTCTCAATCGGTCACAATTTTTAGTGATTTACTTTGATTGGCATCTAATTTATGATTGACAGTTACAAACGTTTGCGACCAGCTCGATCAAGCGATCAACGATCAATGGGCAAATGTGACAGCAACAGGGACAGAGACAGAGACAGAGATAGATAGATAGAGACAGCGACAACAACGAGAAGAATGTTAGAAAATGCGGATACATATGGTAGACACACAGAGAAAGATACGAATGCAAATGAAAATGCAGATAAAGATACGTATGCGGAAAGCTACAGCAAGGAGGAAAAGATTTGGATACCAAATACACAGATACAGTAGGGTATATAGCAGATACAGATACAGTAGGGTATATAGCAGATGCAGATACAGTAGGGTATATAGCAGATACAGCTACAGATATATAGAACCTACTCAGGCATCTATAGATTGAAAGATACATGTGTAGATACTTCTGCAGACTCAATTAAAGAGCAGATACGTATGTATTATATAATACAAAGATCCATACAGAAGGGTATATATCAGATATAGAAGATACTTGTGCATCTGTAGATTAAAAGATATAGATTTCTTCTTGCAGTAGATACTTCTGCAGACTCAATTAGAGCAAAGATACATATTTATTATATAATACTTCCATACAATTCTATATCTTCTCCACTCGTGCATCTATAGATTGAAAGATACGGATGTCTACTCGCAGTAGATACTTCTGCAGACTCAATTAGTGGCACTAAGTGCAAATACAGCTGCAGCTCGCAAGATACAAAGCTAAAGAAACAGTTGTAGATACAGTTACAGGCCACATAGATACAGATACAGATACAGAACACACACAATCAGATGGCAGCATATTGAGGGCAGCAGAAGTAGTGCGCGTAGATAACTAATGAAAGACAGATACACGAATATCTGAAACAAGAAAAGACAGCTAGATAAAGCTACAGAGAGAGAGAGAGAGGGGGGAGAGGGAATTAAGCACTGTCTGTCAATTTCGATTTCGATACCGATTTCGATAGGCTGCGGTTATTGGTTTTGTCAAAAAGTCAAGACATGCTGCCAGCTACTGTGTGCCCCCATGAGATAGAGGTCTCTCTATCTCTATCTCTCTTCTCTATCTCTGTCTCTCAGTCCGAGTCTCGAGTTACGCGGCGTATGCGCAATGCACGAGTGCATGGAACGTTCCAGTTATCAGTCAGCAAGTCAACCCAATTCTAGGCCAACAAACAATTACATCAACAGCAAAACAGCAACAATAGCGGGCAGAACAATCAATCGTCGTGATATTACGATGATATAATTCTTCGACTAACGACGACGATCATACGATCGTACTGAGACGATCGACAACAGTTGCTCGTCAGCTCGTTAGATCGCACCGCATTGCGCTACCGTTGCGAATTCGGTGTAAACACATTAAAGTCTTAACATGATAAGCGAACTAACTGACTGACTGCATGCATGGATCGATCTACGTATACCCAACGATCGTTGCTATAGGCAATCATTGCTAGAGTCGTATAAAAGTCATATAAACCGGGGAAACTTACATATAGTTGTGTGCAATTTCTTGTTTTTTAGTATTTCGGGGGAAATCAGTGACATAAGAGGTTCAGTTCTCGAGATAGTAAGTGTGTGCAAAAGAGTTAACGATCGTGTGGCCAATGAGTATTTAAATTGAGTATAATTGACTCAAAGGAGATCTATCAAAATTTTACAATCCATAATAATACGGTAGATTGTGTTCACAAAACAATCGCCGCCAACGAAGCTTTTTTCTCGGTCTATATAGAGAGCAGGGTCTGTGTATACTATATTATATATATGTACTTTTATAAATGCCTTGATTGGATTAGTACTCAAATTGAGGATTTAAAGTTGCTCTCCACATTGATATTTGAGTATTGTATTTACTTTACAATATTCTATCGCAACAAAGTAGTATAATCCCTAGGAATCATGATCTTGACATTTATGGGAGCTGGAACTATTTAAAGTGGCCTATAAAGTGTTCAAACCTGATACCATTTATAATACCATATAATAAGCGTATAGAAAAGTATCTTTTTGAAAAGCTGAAGTGATATTCAAGCTGCACGACATAAGCATCTTTTGCATCTTAACTAAAGGAAGTTATACAGTTTCCGGACTGACTGTAATATCATATTTTTCTCAGGAAATGCAGAGAGAGAGAGAGAGGAGAATGCTTCCGTTTGCCTGATTTGCATGAAGTCTCCATGCAGCGATCGCTCTGCAGCAAGTGCAAATCTTACAGATCGCGCGGGGAGTAGCAGCGCTGCAAGCGTCGCTGTCGACGTTGACGCTGGCATCTCTCGCTAAAAGTACATAAATCAAAAGAAAAGCATTTTTTTTTTCTGTTCTGTTCTTTTTTCTTTCTCAGTTCTTTTGCCACTCGACGATCGTCGGTCTCGGGAAGACTTTATTTTTTTTTTCTGTTTTATTTTCTTCGACTTTTTCGCCACTGATTGTTGATTGCTGTCGGTGTTGTTGTTGCTGTTGTTGTTGTTGTTGTTGTTCCCCTAGATGTTGCTGTTGTTGTTGTTGGCTTTGCATTAGCATTTTGTACGCATGTTTCAGACATTTAACATTTCTTTTCATACCATAGACAAGAGACAGATATCGCACTCATACACAAGTCGCCCTCCCTCTCTCTCTCTCTCATTTTCTCTGTCTCTCTCTATATATATACATATGTCTATCCGATCTGTGTGTTTTGGTTATTTTGTTTGCGGCGGGCCGTGAGGCCAAAACATTTATAGGAATATTTTAAATCGCAGACAACGCCAGCGTCAACGCCGACGTCGACGTCGCTGCGAGCAGCGCTTTAAATGAGGCTGACAAAAAAGCGACAAAAAAAAATAAATTTTTCTCGCATAAAAATTCTATGCGAAAAAATTATGAAATGGAAATGCGGCTAAAAGCAAAAGCAAAAAAAAAAAAAGAAAAGAAAAGGCAAAAAAAAACATGAAAGAAAATTTACTCAGTGTTTGATACCCTTACCGCGCGTGGCTTGGCTCCTTAGAGATGATTTCTATACAGAAATTATATATTATTATATGACTATTATCGTAGGAGCTGTCAATAGCTCTTATAGCAAATCAAATATACAATAATTTCTTGAGAGTGGAGAGTTTTTTTACATTAAATCTAGTTATTTATGCTGTGGAACAAGAATATATATATTTTTGTGCTTTAAGACATTGGGATTGTACATACTGCCAGCTAAAAGGCATATACCCTGCTTATAGGTATAATAAATAAATATATTAAAGATGCGTTATTGTTGTCGGTTGCCATCTGCCTATTTTCGTGCATATTATTTCATAATTCTCTTCTTCTGCCTCTCACTTTTCTTTTCAACTTGTACGCTTCTCCTTTTTCTTTTCGTTTTTCTTTTACTGTTGTTGTTGTTGTACAACACGTAAGTGCCTCAACTATTTTAATTTGTTATATTTTTGCTTTAAGAGTGACAGAAATTATTGTTAACGATATCGCGCGATTTTATTACCAACGCCTGGCGCTACATTTAAATAGTTGTTGTCGCCGTGTTGTTGTTGTTGTGGTTGTTGTTGTGGTTGTTGTTGCTGTTGTTGTCTTCGCTTTGCTGCTGTCTTCTGCTTGTTGATAATGAAATGAAATCGACATCGAAAGCAAACAAATTAATTAACTTAACGGGCCTTCCCCCTCCCTCCCTACCCTCCCTGCCGACAGCGCGACACTCGTCCATCGTCGCCCGTCACTCGACACACTCTACATATGTGGGGAGGGTTGTCACAGTTCTGCATTTCGCACATACCCTACACACTAGGGGTAGAGTACTATGCTACTCATTGGCATGGGAATTTAAAGCGAATTTATTAATTATGATTTGCAGCTATTTCTAGCTATCTTTCTGCATTTTACCTATCCAAACTCAGCTCTCAGTGAAGCTAACTCTATGAAATTTCATAGAACAGTTGCTGCTGGTACTAGCCCTTACATATGTCGAAATCAGGCAGATCGGTTGCCTATATCGCTTAAGAAAATCAAAGAAATCTCCTAAAATGAATTTCTTTAATGCCTAAACCCCATAGTATGTCAGTTTTTTGCATAGTACGCCATATTCATAAGCTAAACTAACGCAATGAGCCACAGTAAATGTTTTCTACCTAACCGAACTCAGCTATCAATGGGGTAAGGGCTATGAAATTTGGTATAGCAGCTGTACTAGGTCACACCTTTAACATTCTGCAAAATCAGTTAGATTGATCTACTCTATCATACAATAATTAAAGAAAGCTCTCGCATTTATCTTTGGTATATCCACAGTTAGCGTGTTTCATATTCGTCATGGTCTCTCTCATAGCCTTTTCTACGTACATTGTCATAATTTCTTTCATATTTCTTCTCTCGCATTATTTATTACTAATACTTAATATATTTGTGACCATTTTTTTAATTGCGCTCACACGTGCCACATTCGGCAGCGAGAAAAAAACGAAGAAAAAACTCGCAAATCACATGAAACACACAGATGGATACACGAATATATAACTATATGTTCTGTGTGTGTATGTGTGTGTGCTATGGCTTTAAAATGATATATCGGCGGCCATAAAGGGATTTGTCGCCAGCCAGAGAAGCAAAGGCAGAGGCAGAGGCAGTGGCAGCAACAGAACAAAAAAAACGAGAAAGAAATAAATAGAAAGCGAAGAGGAGAGAGAGGGAGGGAGAGAAAGGAAAGAGAAAACTCACGCCAAAGAATTTTCCCTGCCTGCCATAAGAAATAGTTGTGTGATTAATCTGCCGATTTAGTCATTCCCCCGGCATTCATAAGTTCTATTTCTTTTATTTTCTTTTTTTTTTCCTGCCCAAGTTAATTGATCGTATAATCAATGAATTAGCGAGTCTTGATTAACGCCAGACGATGACTGACACTTATAGCCCAGGGAAGCGCCGATCTATGGCGATCCTAGATCGAAACTAAAGCTTATAAACTTTGGAAGATCAGCGATCAGATTTCGATCGCGCTACAGATCACTGGGAAGGAAAATAAAGCAATATGATCTTGGAACTTGAATTGCCAAGGTTTTAGAAATAGATAAATACTACAAGTAACTAGGCCTCTGGAAGAGTAGATATATTTATGAAGCTAAACTTTCTCAAAATCAGCATGATAAACAATTATTTATATGATAAACAAATAAAAACAGTAAAATAGCTAATTATAATGATAGACAGAGCTTAGACTACATTGTACATGGTATTCTATATGATCTAGAGCTGATCTCTATAGAGTGTGAACTACGTACTTCTCACCAAACTCCCGATAAGTGAGAAAAATGTAATAGAAGAGATTATCACAAGCGGTCTATATAAATATATGAAAGTTTCAGAATAAATAGGACTATATATCATTTATAGGAAAGAAATAGCTCTGTAGAAATTAAGCTTAAAAAGCAAGATCTATAGAAGTATCTATGATACCCTACACAGTCTAAATCATCCCGAAATGTGTTAGAAAACTTATAGATCGCTTCTAGAACCCCTTAGACACTCTTTTTCTTCCCCCATCGATAAGATGGAACCCATAATATAGTGCACTTATTTTCTCTTACACATAGACCCAATATACCCCATTCCAGCAGCTCCCGCAGGATATCAATGTGAGTGCATACAAAATGCATGACAAACTGTATAATTGGATCGTCTGAGCGAGATAGCGAGATAGAACAGCCCAAGCAGTAGTATAACAGTGGTATAACAGTAGTATAACACTCCAGCAACAACAGTTCAGCTGATGGACTAATTAGCAGGAAAATAAAAACAACTAAAACAAACGGACATGCTCCCCTTATATCAACTTATCTTATCGAAATAATTAAGCATAGATACAGCACACACACACACAGACACATGTACGCTGGGGGAAATCCGTAGGTGTTGCCCGCTTTGGCCCTGCAACTCTGTGATTGGCTTAAAGGATGCGCAAGCAGGCAGAGGCAGCAGCAGCAGCAGCAGACAAATGTCGTCACATCTCTTGCTGCCTCCCTCTCTCGTGCCTCTCTACTCTAACCAACTTCATTTCCCTCGCCCACACGGCATGCGGGCTCGCTCACGCCCACGCACAGTCAACGGCAACGCAATTTGCACAACATCCCATCAGGTAGGCAGCAAATGGCAACATGTTGCCTGCGCGCGCGCTGGCGCAACATGTTGCGACTGGGGGCGAGTGCTGCTGTGGCGCACGCACGCATGCGCTACGCTGCGCTGCCAGCGCTCATTCAACTTTGCATTTGCAGCGACGTCGACGTCAGCGGCAGCAGCAACGACGACGCGCCGTTCGTCATCGCGCAAGCATCTCTGCGACACGCGACTCAAATTTAACCCAAAAGCAAATGGCAAACAATAGCGGCAGCAGCAGCGACGGCAGCAGCAAAAGAAAATTGCCAGCAGCACGTTGTGCAGAATGTCTGTGTGTGCGTGTGTGTGTGTGTGTGTTTCTCTGCAGCGATCGCTGCTGCCAAAACCGCTAGCAACAGCCGGAGCAGCAGCAGCAGCAGCAACTTTGTTGTGCACGAGCACCAGCACGAGCGCGCGCTCTCGCTCTCTCGACTGCTTCGGCTCGATTCGGCTCTTCGGCTACATTCGGCATTGCTCTCGCGCGCGCAATCGGCTGCGCTTTGTTGTTGTTGCACCCTCACCTGCTGCCTGCCTGCCTGTCTGTGCCGCCCTGTCTGGCACGCTCTCTCTACTGCTGCTACTCTCTCTCTCTTTCGCTCTCTCGCTGTGTGTGTTGCGCTCTCTTGCGTTGCTGCCTGCGTCGTTGCGCTGCCGCTGCCGCTGCGTCGCTGTCGTTTGCGCAGCGCACTGGGCTTTAGTTTATTTATTCAACCGACGGATACCGTGTGTGGACATTATTTTCCGAAACGTTCGCAACCGCACAACACACACACACACACACGCGCGCGCACGCATACGCATACACGCACGTCATCCAACACACACACACACACAGATACACACGTGCAGTAGCAGCAGCAGCAGCGGCGCAGCAGCCAGCAGAGCTCATATACACGGCGTGTGCGCCCCGTGAGCTATCTAGTAGATAAAAACTCGCCGACACGCCGACAACACAGGCAACACACACGAGCAACACAAGCGATACGCAGCAGCAACACTGAATAAAAGGTGCAACTGCCACTTGCAACAGCAACTGCAACTTGCAACTTGGCTTCGCTTTTTTTTTGGGCCACTTGAGAACTTTAAGAGCGAAAGAGAGAGAGAGAGAGAAATGTGCCGCAAGTGAAAAGTATTTTCCATACAATTTTCCAATTTTCTGTGAGAAAAGTGCAACAACAGCAGAGGCAGAAGACGCGTAACCGCAAAAAATACAAAAAAAAGAAAAAGAAAAAATAAGTGCCCCCTTAGAAATTGCAGAAAGAAACAAACACGCGTGTGTTATCTAATCTCTTAAACAACAAAAGAAACGAAGAAAAGAAAAGCAAAAAGAAACGAAGAAAAGGAAGAGAAAGGCAAAACGAGAAACGCGAAATCAAAATCAAAATAATAACAAGAATTATTATTATTATATCGGTCGGTCGTTCGGTCATATACACCTAGTACGTCGGGTCAGTCGGTCGGAAAAAAAGCGAAAAAGAGAAACGGAAAAACGTGAAAAGTTTTATATTTTTTTTAAACAAAAAATTAAACTATAATTATTTTTTTTGAGTGTAACGTGTAGAAAATTGAGCAAATTTTCGCAAAATAAAAAGAAAAGAAAAGAAAATCTAACGAAGGAAAATGTTGAACAACATGAATCAAACGAACTGCGCCGCTTGGGCCAACACCGCCACCGGCACCGTGCAGACGCTGGAGGGGAAGCAGCAGCTCCAGCAGCAGCAGCAGCAGTGTCACAGCAGCAACAGTTGCTGCAACAGCGACAGCAGCAGCGACAGCAGCAGCAGCAGCAGCAACACGGTCACACATCACAATCAACGCAAGCTGCACCACCTGCTCCTCCTCGCGCTGCTCCTCTGCCTCACCAGCTGCTGGCCCCAAGCGGTCCAAGCGCGACGCCACGCGCCGCTCATGTTCGAGGAGGCCGACACGGCCAGACGCTCCAATAGACCAGCGGGTAAGTCAAGTTTTCCCATTTTACACCTATCTATAGCCTAAGCATATCATATTATATTATATTTCTAACTGAAATCTATGCCATATGCACTGCCATATCGTCTCATATTTTTACCATATCGTGTCATATCGTTTTATAAGTCTCCCGTCAGTTCGTCTCATTTCCCTCTTTATATGCTATCATAACTCTTCAGATCCCTGCCTGATATCTCTGATATCTCTTTATAAATCCTTTGACTCTTCATATTCCTACCATATCGTCTGATATCTCTTCATAAATCCTTTCCCATACTGTCATATTGCTCTAAAAACCGATAACTTGCCATATCGTATCATTTGGCAGCATATCTCTTCATATCCTCCTTATAAAGGGCACAATATCATCTTCTATCACATCTCTTCTTATGCCTATACGGTTTATCTTGTCATATCGTACCATATCTACTCATATAACCCACCATATTGCACCATATCGTCTCATATTGCGCATACGCCCTGGCATCCCGGCTGGGTCGGGGTTTTCCCCGCTGCAGGTAGCAGGTACCGCAGCCGGTGTTATTCCCTAGGCGTTACCTCCGCTCGCACCCTTAATCCCCGATCTGCACACACACACTCGGCCTGCACAGGTCGCATTGGGTTTTTCCCTCGCCTCCTCCTCCTCCTCATTTTATTGTGTTGCATCTTTTCTCGTTTTCCTTTTTTTATGCTTGTGCTAATCCGGAAAACGGGAATTCCCTTCCGTCGTACCGCAGCCAGACACAGCGGCGTCGCCGTCGCCGTCAGCCGGCGCAACCCCAAAAACAAAACAAAAACAGAGAAAGAGAAAGAACTAGACGTGTAGAAAGAAAGAAAGCAAGAAGAAAGCAAGTCCGGCTCTTTCTAAGCTGCTTAGCCGAGTTTTCCTGGCCCTTTTCCTTCCCCCTACCCCCTCCCGTCCCTACGTTTTGGCCAGCTCCTTCAGCTCTCTCTCTCAATTTGTTACAACTCACACGCCTGATTAGCCGCATTTCCTGTTTCCCGTAGGGAACTGGCTCGATCTACCGATCTCTTTCCCCTCCCCCCTCTAGTTTCTTCTCATACTATTTCTATTTCTGCGATCTTCTTTCTTCTGCTTCTTCTTCTTCTGCCTCTGCTGCATTTGATTTTCCTCGTTTTTTCAATTAAAAACAGATTGCGGTTTTATTGCAACGACTTTGAGCTGTTTCTCATCTTACGACAACGATCATCATGATGATGATTATGATGATTATGATTGCCATGATGACTGTAGCTCAACATTGTTGTCTCTCATCTGATCTGATCTTGTCTAACTGCAAATGGACTCAACTCTACACTAATTGCCGCCAGTTATCGTCCAGTACGATATTATGTAACCCACTGTAATACGATCATCTACACAGTTAACGCTACAAATCTTTGTCCATTCGATGGCATTGGGTGGACAGTGTGTCTATAGGAAATTTCATTGGAATCGCATGTCGTTTGCATAAAGTAGATCGGGCAAATATAGTTTATAGTGCTCAGATCGTTAGCTTAGCCAGCTGTAGGTGTGGGAAGACACAGCACAGACTGCAGATACTACAAATCACTGGCTTATCATGTCGCAGCCACCCACCGCCATAGCCGATCTACATCGATCTGCCGCGATCCTACGACGATCTCCTCCTCCTCCTCTTGGTGCTAATTAAAAGCTCAGCATAATTTAGTCGTTAGTCGTGGCCCACAGACTGTGGCTACAAATTCGGGCAACGGCAAATGCCACCAACACACACACACACACACGCACACACACACACACATACGCAGTCAGTCTCATTTTAATGAATGAAACCAACGCAAACGCACGATCGATAGAGACAGGGGCAGAGAGAGAGAGAGAAACCACGCACGCACAGCCAGCTAGAGAGCGAGAGGGAGCCCCCCCTGCGTCTATAACCCCCCCTTTCAGTCCCCTACAAGTTGGCCAAGTTAGTAACTACCAATTCGTTTTGTTCATTTCGCATTTAATTTAGCTGATTAACAAGCGACGACGCTCGGACGAGGCGGACTGCCTACTCACAGCGCACCCCCCTCTGCCTCTCCCTCTCTCCCTCTCTCTCTCTCTGTGTTCGCCCCATTCGTCAGCATAATTCATTTATTCAACTGTCTGCCGCCCAGTTAGGTGTTAAAAAGTTGTTAACTTATTTTTAATGAATGCGTGTAAAAGACAACAACAACAACAACAGCAGCAACAACAACAACAGCAACAACAACAACAGCAGCAGCAGAAGTCGCAGCCAGCAACCAAAATCAAGATGTGCCTACGTAAAGCACAAGAAACGAGAGACACATACGGAGAGGAAGAGGGAGGAGGAGACAGAGAGGGAGGAGGAGACGTTCCGTTTGGCATCTCTGGGCAAACATATCCATGATCTTTACGAACAACAACAACAAAAAGCAGCAGCAGCAGCCATGGCAAAAACAAAACACGTTAAAACGTTAAGTCGCTGCCTCCGACTCAGCCTCTGCCTCTGCCTCAGCCTCTGCCTCAGTCTCAGCCACGACGTCTGTCAGACGCCAAAAAGTTTTTTTTTTTTTTTTACTCCTCATTTGCTTTTTGCCGTTTTCTCATACACTGCAAAGGCGTAGGGTATAACGCGGTAGAGGTAGCTAAAGCCACACTTTAGGTGAACTAGCTGAACGATATTTAACTACTATATAGCTATAACTTCTTGAACTAGAGCTACTTTTTGGCCGATCTCATCCTATTTAATAGCTTACCCAGCTTAAAGTTTATTCTATAGAGATATATCATTTAAGGCACCTTCTTGAGCTGATATATAGATATAACTTCTTGAACTATATCTATTTTCTAGCCGATCTCATTCGTTTTAAAAGTTAAACCAGCTTACAGTGGATGTCATAGAGTCATATCATTTAAAACACCTGCTTGAGTTGCCATATAGCTATAACTTCTTGAACTATTCCAGTTTTGTCTCCGATCTTGTCTTATCTACAGTTTTACTTCTGTGCCCACTCAGCTTATTCTTTCTTTAGCTCAGCTTCAGTTTTCTGTCGATCTTAAGTCGCATATAGCATATATAGCATCATATTATACCCCATCCTATCATATATACTTATAACTTAAGATTTCCTCGAGTCTTTGCCAAACTTGTATCCCTGCTTATAATGCATTTTCCCCATAATCTCTGCAACTAATCGATCAGCTTAGCTGGGAAAGCGCGCTGAGAAAGTTCGCAGAAGTTGAGACAGCGAGAGAGAGAGGGAGAGAGAGAGAGTGAGGGAGAGAGAGATAGCTGCTTTTAGAGTATTTTACTTGCTGTCAGCTTGAACGTTTTTTTCTCTCTTTCTGCTTTGTTTTTGGGGCCGACAGTCGCGACAGTCTCCCAAAAAAAGCAGTGGACGTCGCAGTCGACGTCGCAGTTAACGTCGCCGTCGACGTCAGTGTCAGTTGCATGTCAGGGCGAGTTGAAAAAACGAAATGCAACCAATTTGTTGCCGGTTGCTGCTTGCAACATTGCAGCCTTTTTTGGCATCGAGACGAGGCGTCGCCTTAGCGCGGCTTAGCTTGTGCTTGTGGATCGTGTGTGTGTGGATCGCATGTGGGCAGAGGAAGCACTTAATGCCCACAAAAAGTGTCAAATTGCAGTCGCGGGGTAGACGAGTTTTTTCCCTCTTCTTTTTTTTTTTGGGTGCTTCGCCCACCCAGCAAAAGAAAAGCCAGCACAGCCATAGCCAGAAAAGAGCTAAAAAAAAAAAAGAGACAGAAAAACGAGCACTGTTAATTAATTTGGCTTTTTTTTTGACTCTGTCGAGTGTCGCGTAGGCAAATGAGATACACGCAGACAGACAGAGACGGAGAGAGACAAGCGGGGCCTATATAGATAGAGATACGCTTCACAGATCTCGTGGGTTTTACAGTTGTTGTTGCTTTTGGCGTTTCCGTTCCCCATTCACAAAAAAAAAGAAAAACAGAAAAAAAAGAAAAAAACGGGGGGCGGTGTTTGCCGGAATTAAGGCAAATCGAACGAGAGTTTGTTGGCTTCGCTTCTGGTTCGAACTGGGCCATAACTGTTTCTGGTCTTGCAATCAGGGAATCGAGAGACTATATGTGTATATTGGGGATTTATGAAGCGCCATTCATAACATGTCTTTAGACATGCCTTTAATTAGCACATTTCTCTCTCTCTCGCTCTCGCTCTCGCTTTCATCTCAATCGCATTTCGCATTCTTCATATGCATTAATTATCGAGGCGCAATCAGAGTGGGTAGTCCCCTCCACCTTCTACCCTCCCCCCAGTTCATAGAGAACACTGAGTGATTTTTCTCTTTTATTATCATCTAAATTGTGTAACTCTGATAGCTAGAAATATATATATATATATATACTACTGTACTACTTCCTGTATCGCTTTCTTATAAATCATCTTTTAAAATTCAGCTCATTGAAGCTTCTTCTGTAGCTTAAAGCTGCTCGTAAGCTCAAGCCTTTCCCAGTTTAAGCTCCTCAAACCCCTCCCCCATTGTTTCTCTTCCCTTCTAGCCAAATTTACTGCATTTTTCTCTGACTCAACAGTCGCGTGTTCTCGCGTCTGCTGCAGCCAGCGATGATCATCGTCATCGGCAGCAGCAACGTGATCAACGTCACGCTCTCTCTCCCCCAAAAAAGAAACCTAACAAAAAAAAAAACACATCCTTAGAATATTTGTGCAACTTATCAGCGCAT
Source organism: Zaprionus tsacasi (assembly GCA_018904105.1). Taxonomy (NCBI): domain Eukaryota; kingdom Metazoa; phylum Arthropoda; class Insecta; order Diptera; family Drosophilidae; genus Zaprionus; species Zaprionus tsacasi. Next base: position 10,770,522 of record JAEIFR010000001.1, on the reverse strand, counting down.
TTAAAATTAGCCAGCAACAACAAGAGCAGCGCTGCCTCTGCCTCTGCCGCTGCTGCTGCCTCTGCCTGAACTTTTGACGACATCTGCGACGGGGCAAGTCACACAGTCGCGTGATTTGTTTTGTAAATGAGGAAAAATGCAAAACTAAAACCAAAAAAAAAAGACGAAAAAAAAACACAGCCAAAATCGAAAACAAAAAATATACAACAAAGCAACAACAACAACAACAAAAGCAGCAACAAATGAAAATAAAAATAAAAATAGTCATTGAACATGTTTACGGCCAGCAGAGACGACGACGACGACGACGACGTTGCCAGTGTTGCCTCTTTTGCTCAGTTCCAAAATAGCCAACACACACACACACACACACACACACACACACTCGCGTATACAGTGGGGCAAATAAATTAGCTGCTCATGCAAAATAGTCTAAACAAACTGAGAAAATAATTGCAGCAACTGCAGCAGCAACAACAACAACAGCAACTGTTGCAGCTGTGCGTACAGTGGCAATTGGCTATAGGAAATTTCCCTCTTAATAAAAAATATTAATATAATCATATCAATATTATAAATATAAGAATAGAAGTATAAGAATTGTTCCCAAATTTGATATCCAGTTCTGTATAGGTTTTTTTTAGCTCATCATGCGGCAGCTATAGCCATGCTTATAGACCATATATATGATTAAAACTTGCCTGTATCCTTTTCTATATCTCTCTCACTCTTTAGCCTGCCTTCTCGCTCGCACTTGCTTTGCCCTTTTCCTGTTGTTTTTAGCGCGTTTTTTTTTACGTAAGCAATGACCGCGAAAAACACATTTGCTTGCACTCATCTTTGTCTTTCTCAATTGATTTTCACGCCAGCAATTGTTGTTGCCAAGGCGAGCGACAGCAGCAACAGCAGCAGCAGCAGCAACAACAACTGAACGAGCCCCTTTTCTGTGTGTGTTTTGTGCGCGTTTTGTTAGCGGTTTTAAACGCGTCGCACTTAGCGGCTTTCTCACTTTTGAACTTTTTTCTTTTTTTTAGGGATAATGAGGGAATTTTTATAGGCAGAGGGAGGGGCAGGGCTGTCTGTGTCTGTGGGGCGTGAACAGCAACAACAACAATTGCTGCCCGTGTGTGTGTGTTTGTTGTTTGTGTTTGTCCACTGGCAACGCAGTCTGTTTGCCTTCGCCGCCGCCGCCGCCGCCTATTTGCTCTGCCTCCTCCTCCCCCTCCCCCTTCCCCCCTGACACCTACCGCAGCTGTCATAAATTATCAAGAACAAGACTCGACTCCAAACTGCGCGTCGCGGCGTCCGCACTTAATCAGCCATTAGAGATCTTCATTTTTGGTGCCCCAAAAAAAAAAAAAAACACGTATCTCGCAAGTAGTAGACTAGCAGTTACCCTTTGTCAGGCAATACACTTGCAAATGCCCTAAGGCAGCTACGTACCAAATTTCAACTTGCTCACACTTGTATATCTTTAGTTCTTGATTTCCAAACTTTTGGAAGGCTTTTCTATTGCCTTTCATAGCTGGTTGTAGAGTAAATAAACACTTTCAAGTGTCTACCAAATTTCCCCATTCTAACTGCAGTCTGTGCTGAGTTACCCACTTGTTAGGGTATATATGAAAATTGGGAGGCAAAAAAAACAATTTTTGTCGCTCTGTTAGCTTTGCACTTAAATAATTTAATTGCTTATAAAATAAATAAACTGGGGCGTCCGAATGCATTTTCCAAAAATAAAAGTACCTCCCCCCCCTACCCCTTCCACGATCTGCTCCTGCCCCTTCTTCAGGCAGTTCCTTTGTACTGTGCCGCTACGCTCTCTCTCTCTCTCCCTCTCTCTCTCGCTCTGTTTGTTCATTCATTGAGTCAACGATTGCGATCGTTCGATCTGTACTTCTCCCCCCCTGCCGATCGATTGCCCCCCCTCGGACTGATTGACAGTTCAACACTCGTAACTGTCAAATTTCGAGGCACCATAGAGAGACGATCGTTTCGCCCACCTCATGGAAATATTTCACATTTCTTTCTCTTTTTATTTTATTTATTTTTCCCATGACTTTTCTCGGTTTTATTTTATTCGATTTTATGAAATTCTACGTTGAGCTTTAACTTCTGCGCTAATTATTTTGCAACAATTAATTAAGGCGCAAAACAGAAATAACATTTAAGCAGAAACGAGCAAGAAGAAGCAGAGACAGTGCCTGCTCTATATATCTGTTTCTGTAGCTTGGGTAGTATATGCGATCTGATTTGATCTGTGCTGATCTTTTAACTCAATTAAAAGCGCACGCAGCCAAAAAAAAAAAAACGAAAATCCTGCAACACAGGGCCAACACGACGCGCGAATACCCTGTAAAGCATCAAGAACAACAAACTTTCACTTGCAAGCTGCATATCTCGCTTAGCTTACATTTTTCTAGGGTTCTTTCAACACACAATTGTGTCCTAATGTCTTAGCTTGTTTCTGGCCAAATTTCAGCTTGCTAGCCACTTGCTGTGCCAAGTTCTACGCCTTTTTTTTTTGCAGGGTATACGCACAGTGGCTGCGGCTGAAAATTGAAGGAAAATTTTCAAAGGCACTTTCTTAATGCGGTGCGTTTGTAGTGTGTGTGTGTGCGTGTGTAGACTACCAAAAAATAGCCAAAAACACTGCGCCAATGCGACGCCGCTGCCAGCGTCGGCAGCAGCAGCAGCAGCAGCAGCGACAGCGACAGCGGTTCTGCGTCATGTGAGTCAGCAACGCATTTGGCAAGACACGAAGAAACGCCAAGGCGAATTTTCAGTGCTCTGCTCCGTTGGCTAAAACAAATGACCAGAGGAAGACACCAAAGACACTTGCCCACACACACACACACACGTAGACACACACACACAGACAGTGTGCTGTTTGGGGCCACGTGTTGACGGCGGCGACGGCGACGGCGACGGCAGCGGCCCCGCAATGTTTATTAGAAGTTGAAATGCCTGTCGCTGCCTTTGACTGTAATTAGCACATTGTGCGCATCGCATATTCATCTGTTTGTTGTTGCCTCTAAATGCAGCACACACACACACACACACACACACACACACATACACAGAGAGAGACACACATTTATAAATACGCTGCAAGCAGCAGCAGGCGAAAATTGTCGCCAAGCGCCTCAAATAGCAACTTTTTAGCCGTTTTTAGCCGTTTCTACAGTTACTGCAAAAATTAAGCTTACTTTTAATAAACTTTCGGATAATTTAAGCAGCTTAAAGCAGACTTAATACAACTTTTAAAAGCTTTGTGCTTTTTAAAGCACATTTTCAGTCTCCAAAAGCTTTCAACAGCTTTCAGCTTGCTTAAGCATCGTTTATAACCTCAAAAAGTCAAAGTTTACACTACATAATTTTCTTGCACATTTTGCACAGTTATAAACCCAAAAATTGTTGTTGATGTGTCAATGCACTGCGAAAGCAACAAAATGCTATATTTATTTCTAGAAATTTCGTCTTAAATTAAACTTATAAATAACATGTATTTGTGTGTGTGTGTGTGTGTGCCTGCTTAATGCACTTGCAAAGTTTGTTGTTGCCGCCGCACGTCACAGCAACATTTCCAAAATTGTTTTCACACTTTTCTTGTTATTGTTGTTGCACGTTTTGCATCGATGAATGAATTTTCAGGCAAGAGTAATAAACAACAATGAGCTTATTAACTGCAATGCCAAAAATTGTTGAAATGCGAATAGAATGAATAGAAAAACACATTTTTGCGCTCATAAATAAAAAAAAAGAAAAAGTGGGGGCACACTCTTTTCTCAGCCAGACAGAGAAAACAACAGAATAGAGCAACACTGCATTAATTAACAGCGGCCCTTACAGGCGCTGCTGCTGCTGCTGACCCGCCCCTCATTTCCGTTGCGAGCATTAACATTAACAGGAAGCGCGCAGCTCTGTTAACTTTGCGCTGTTATTGGCAGCTGCTGCTGCTCTCTCACTCTCCCACTCTCTGCATTACATTAGAGAACGGAAGCAGCGCCGCGGCAGTTAGCTTTAGCAACATGCGTTGCGCAACAAATGTTGCTAAGCGGCTGCGCATGTTGCTGGCCAACAAAAAAAGCGATTGCGCCAGAATCAGACTAGATATTGAGCTGCGCTCTTTTGCATTTGTTTGGTACAAGTTTTTGCTAGCGAAAAATAAACTAAAGTATTATTTTAGTTCGTTTTCAATAGTAGAAAAATGCTAAAATGTTAATAAAGGCAGGGTTAAATATGTTTTGTTGATAAGTAGAGTACATTTTATAGATCGAGTGTCTCGTTTTTTCCCTGTTTTTCGTTGATTGACTTTAAGGTCATGCTTTTTAGCCAGTCTATTTACAATATTTGAGCTGTTTTTGGCACTGCCGTTGGGCCAGATCGAGCTGTATATATATACGAAATTTTTCAATGTTTTTCCGATATTTTTGCCATCTTCTTCTTCTGCTGCGGCAGCATATGAAATCAAGCGCAAAATTCACCGCATGCCAATTAACGTAAAATGTTTTTCAATTATAGATTTGTTGTTGTTGTTGTTGTTGCTGGGTTTGAGGTACCTAGAGATTTCTCTGTGTGTATTTTTAAATGAGAATTGTGACTAAAATGGGCTGAAGGGGCGAGCGAAGGCGCAAACGAGCGGTTCGATTAGCGTTTTTTTTTTTACAATGTTGTTGTCGTAGTCGCTGCTGTTCTTGTTGTTGTTTTAGCTACTCTAAGTTAGTATATTATAAATATTTATAAATCTATTGCGCGTAAATCGGCAATGCCGTTGTCTCTGCTGATTACAGTTCTCTCTCTCTCTCGCTCTCTCTATTGTTTTGCCTTGTTGTTGCATTCGTTTTATTTTCGCACGCAAATAAAACTGGCGCCAATGAGCACAACAACAACAACAACAACAACATCTCAAGAGAGCGCAAGAGCAACAACAACGAGAACAACAACGAGAACAGAAATTATAATAAGAGAGCGAGCGCCACTTGATAAACGTCGCGCGTCGTTAGCGCCACTTATCACGTATACGCCAGGTCTACCTCCCCCCTTCCACTCCCCCCTGCCACTGCTGCCTTGGCTTGGCTTGTGGGCGTTGTGCAGATAAATAGCAGCAATTGTTGCTGCTGCTGTTGTTGCTGCTGTATTTTAGTTAATTAGTTTGTTTGCTCCGCTTTTGCAAATCGATAACAAACAGTGGAGGGGGGAGGGGGGGAGTGTATACTCTTTTTTTATATTTTTCACTTTTACGAGGTATGCGACAGTCGCGCCTTAGCTGTGTCTTCTTTTTTCTGGTTTTGTTTTTATGGCGTCGTCTCTAGGGGCATTTGGGGGCTCGCTGTGTGTGTGTGTGTGTGTGTGTGTGCACGTGTGTGTGTGTGGCGCCAATAGAGTTTAAAGGTTTTAGCATTTGTAATTTGGCCGACGAGGCGCCTGGTAATTAAAATATATTAATAATTTAACGCGCTTTTCGAGCGATTTGCATAGAGCGAAATGGGCAGCAGCGGCAGCAGCAGCAGCGTGGGCAACAGCAGCAACAACAACAACAACAACAACAGCAGCAGCCAATTAGCAGCAGCAACAACAACAGTCACAATCACAGCAACAACAACAACAACAACAATCGAAATGCCGCTAATGAAATTGAAAAAGCCAAATCCGGCGCCGCCTGTTGCCAATCGCGCCCCCCTTCGCTTAGGCCAGCCCCCTGACATTCCCCCCTCCTCTGGCCTGCTCAATTTGACACTTGTTGGCGCCAGCAACAGTTGCTACTGCTGCTGCTGCTTCTTCTGCATTTGGTGAAATTGAAAACGCTGCCGGAAGCGTCGCCGCAGCGGAATGTGGCGCCAGCAGCGACAGCAGCTGCCGCGCATAAAAATTGTGCAAGATCGTGGGAAATGCACGATTATATATTAACTATATAACAATATACAAACTATGCTTGCATTTGCCATAAAACAGCAGCAACTTTTCGCACTCAAACTGCGCCTGCCTCTTTAGCCTCTCTCTGCCTCTGCCCCACCCCCCCCTCTAGCCATATCTCCTCCTATATCCATAGCCATTGACATTGACTAAATAGATATATATATATATATTTATATATATGGGCAGATGCAATTAAGTTGGCGCCAGCGTTTTGTTTCTTCCAAATTGAACGCAATTTTTATAGATACAAAATCGACTTTTATAGCACACGAGTGTGTACACATTGTTGGGGGGAAAAATTGTATAGAAAAATCAAGCGAAATTGCAATTTACTTTACTCTCCTCCCCTGGCCCCCGCTTCACCCCTCTTCATCCCTCTTTGCTATTTATTTTCCTATTTATTTTTTAATTTTCTTTTTCAAATCTTTTGTGATTTTTAATTGAATTTTTGCTTCGTTTTTTTTTCAGTTACCGAATGTCAATTTGGCAAAGTGCTGCGAGAATTGGGCTCTACCTGGTATGCGGATCTGGGACCACCATTCGGCGTTATGTATTGCATCAAATGCGAATGTGTTGCGGTAAGTCAAGCTTCAAAATTGTTTCTAGATTTAAGTTACGTGAGTTTAAGTTACTTTAGAAAAGGTTTCAAAGAGGTTAAAGCCGCTGTATGGGCTTTCAAGAGCTTTATAACAATAATAGGAGCTTTTGTAAGCTTTAAAACATTATATTGAGGTCTCGCTGAGCTTTCAGATACTTCAAACCAGCAGACTGTGCTTCCAAGCGAGTTTAATCAACACCTTGAGCTTTCTGAGAGCTTTAAACAGCTTTCAAGTCTCAGTCTGTGCTTTTATTAACTTAACAGATTAGCTTTAAACAAAAGCTCTATAAAATAACAAAGAATAAGATATATAAATACATGTAGATACACTTAGATACAGCAGACAGACTTTGAGATACATTTATTGCTTTCTAGCGAGCTCAAGCAATAATTTGAGCTTTCTGAGAGCTTTCAGCAGCTTTAAAGTATCAGTCTGTGCTTTTAAGATCTTAACAAGACAAAACCTTCCCAAAATAACAATAAATAAGATATATAACTACACATAGATACACTTAGATACAGCAGACAGACTTTGAGATACATTTTCGTTGCTTAAGCAACTTTGCAAGCTTTCCCACTGTCTGAGATACATTTCACTCGCTGCCAGTGCGATGTGGGATGTGGGCGGTGTGCTCGGTGCTCGGTGTGCTGTGCGGTATGGGCGTGGCAGGTGACCAAACAAATTAAGACGCGTCGACGCTGATGGGCGGCCAACTAATTGACTAATGACTGCCGACATATGCTACAAGCGACAGCAGCAACAATTGCTAGACACAACAACAACAAGTCAATGCGTTGCCAAAAGGAAAATAGACAAGAAATTATTGGCGAAAAATGTGAGAAGAAGAAGAGAGAGGAAGAAGGAGAGAGAAGTAGAGACAGTAAGAGAAGCAGCAGAAGCGCATAATTTATGGCATTTTTACGCATGATTAATATTGATTTTAGAGACCCAGCATATATCCTATAGATCATAGCACTATATAGTGCAAACACAGACAAATACACGCACACACGCACACACACACACAGAGTATACGCAGAGCGAGACCGAAATCGAAGCCAAAACTAAATTGAAATTCGCAATTCGATCGAATTACGCAAAAAGCAAAGCTAAAAAGAAATGAAAGAGAGACAGAGCAAGACAGGAAGAGACAGAAAGAAACAGAGTGAGACAGAGAGAGAGAGAGAGAGAGAGAAGAACTGCATTATGCAGAGCGAGAGAAAACAAGTGCAAAGACGTAAGAACGAGAGAAAACCGAACGAAACTTGTGTCCTCGTTCAAGAATATCTATATGCTATCTATATACTATATATAAATATATATATGTATAAATATTGTATGGGGGGATGGGTATTGTATGCAGGCCCCGAAAATTAATTGACGCCATAAAGTCTTGGCGTATGTGCCTCCTCTTGCCTCTCTCCTCTTCCTCACTTATTCTCGCCGTCTGCCATCGACCAGACATGAGACGAGAGACCCAGACAAGGAACCAAAGCGCAAAGAGCCCCAAAAAAAAAAAAAAACAACAACAGCCCCCTCAATGGCATATGCAGTCTGTATACGATACGATAAGACGTAGAAACAGCAAGATTTATTGTCCAGACAACTGTGCTCTGCTTTTTAAGAGCATAAAAATGTATTCAAATTTCAGTTATATCATGTTTAGTTCTGTATTATTTCAAGTTTCAAGTCTCTGGTTTTCACATAGTTCACAATAGTTTTCGCAATGACTCAGACGTGGATCCCCCCGGCTTGGAGAGAGACCTTCTGCTCTCTTGTTAAATGTCTCTTTTACGAGATGGTTTTATTTTCCCAGTTCCTTTTCTTTTTGTTAGTTTTTCTGCAAATTGTCGAGCTAATTGGAGCTGCCTGACTTTAATGGGACCTGTCCAGGCCCAGGCTACCAAGGTAGTCTCCGGGCCAGGCCATTTGGCCATTTGGCCACATTGCATAAAAGTCTGTTTTGTATTAATTAATTATAATTTATGTGGCTGCAAGACTTATAAACGAGCACATCATAAAATGATTGCCCTACCCGTTGCGAAGAGGGAGGGAAATGATACCACAGAGCAGAGCTGCCTCTCTATATAGCGCATACTCTGGTAGCATATCGTTAAAAGCAACAACGTTGGCAGAGGACAATAAAAATGAATTCATATAAACATCAAAAAGACAACGACACACACAACGTTCGCAGATCGTCTACAGATCTGAAATGAATTAATAATAAAAACAAAAAAGAAAAGAGAGGGAGCGCGAGAGCGAGAGAGAGAGAGAAGAACATGCTAAAAAGAAACAAATTAAGTGTATAAATACATTCATATATTTATATTAAGAAAATCACAACTTGATTTAAATCTAAATTTAGAGAGAGAGAGAGAGGGAGAAATGAAATGGAACGTGTAATCACAGAATTCTGGACAGACAGCTGCCCTGTAGAGGCGCATAACTAGGTTATTTCCCAAGCGAATCCGATGAAATTTGCTGTGCAGTTAGCTAAAGTAATACCCTACACTATATATTAATCTAAGAATTTTAGCTTGACATAAACACCCTATAGATACTACCAGAAGTTAAAAGATACTTTGAATTTGACAGTTTTTTTAGTTTAGGCGCATGTAAAGCGCATGCTACCCTGCATTTGGCTATGCTATGCTCACAGGGTATGCCTTAGAAATAGAATACAAGATCGGTCTCTCTATGTATGTCCGTCTGTCTGCCTGTCTCCCCGTCTGTTTGTATGTTTGCAGTGTCAGTTGGCAGCGCTAATTAATTTTGTGGCTACAGAAATTATATAAAAAGTAAAGAAAAAATAAATAAAATATACAGTAATGGGCATCGGGCAGACAGAAGTGACACATTGGCCATCCACTCAGCATAACTAATGAGATGATCCATAGTATACTTTTATTTTCTATGTCTCTACTCTCTCTGTGTCTCTCTTCTTTATTTTTAATTCATTTTTTATTCATTTTTTTATTTATAATTAATTTTTTATTTTTAATTCATTTTTTAATTTTTGGAAGCACCTGATCAGACTGAGAGTGCCCCTGCCCTTATATTATTTATTTTATTAGAGATTTGCCCAAGTAATACTTATTGGGGGAAGTAATTAATGAGTTATTAATAAGTTTTGCTTGATCTAGAATTATATACACTTCTTTAGGTCTCTTTTAGTATTCTTAAGTATTCGAAATGCATTACTAACTTGATATATACCCTCTTAATCCCTTTGCAGATACCCAAAAAACGTCGCATTGTCGCTCGCGTACAGTGCCGCAATATAAAGAACGAGTGTCCCCCCGCCAAATGCGATGATCCCATCTCATTGCCAGGCAAATGCTGCAAGACCTGTCCAGGCGATCGTAACGGTAAGTGCAAGCTATATACTATATATATATATCTATTAAGATCTGTTCCCTCATATCTGGTGAATCCACTTTCACTCACTCACTCACTCACTGATCCATTAGGCGAGCCAAAGATCATGCCAAACATATGCGTCATAGTTGTGATAAAGTATGCTCTATATATAGTTTCAGGAATAGCGGGGCCAATCTGAGTATATGTTCAAAGCATTTTTTGACTTATAAATTTGCGAAATATCGCAATATTTTGACAGACGCAATTGTTTGTTACGCACTATAAAATAGAAAGATCTTATCGAATAGGGGGAGGGGGGGATTAGTTGATCGAGAGAGAGAGAGAGGAAATAATACCGAGAATCGGTAGTATATCCCATAATTATATTTGTTAGGAATTTCGGCCAAGTCGTTGTGTCTGTCGGCCACTTATAGATCATAGCACAACATAAGATAAGACATGCTACCATACTATACTATACTATACTATATACTATATATATATGTATCTGTATGAATAATTAAGCGTAGCATCTATGGCAGCTGTAGAACACTTTTCAGCGCGAGACATAGACCATAAAAAAGGCAACACACTATATAGTATGTAGATCCGATACACATATAGTATCTACTATCTCTCTCTCCCTCTCTCTCTCTCTCTCTCTCTAGTCAGAGATAGTTCAGTTTTTTTTACCGTGTTGCTGTTTTCGGTTCGTTGTCGCCGACGAAACGCGTAAATTGTTTATGAAAAATTACTTGGCCCGAAATGAAGGTCAACGTCACGCAATTTAAAATCTTTTTTATGCCAGTTCGATCTATACTATATAGATAGAGAGACAGCCAGAAAGAGAGAGCGAGAGAGAGAGAGAGATCTCTGCATTTATTTATTGTGTTCGCCTTTTGCATGTCGCGTCTGATCTGCCTCTTCTTCTTCACACAATTTATTTTATATCGCACAACTGGGCAACATTATGAGGGGGGTTAGCCATTGGGGACTTGAAATTGGGGTATCTAAAGGGGGTCTTGTCCATGTTTTTTTTTTTTTTTAATTTGGCATTGGGATTCGACACAATTTGCGGAATTTGCGTTTTCTTATAAAGGGGACACACTGGGGACCCACGTGCCGTCGTTAAACGGTGTCCCCGACTCGCTAATGAACAAGAAGATATATATATATATATATTTTTTTTTTGTGTGGGGTAGGCTAGGCAGAAGAAACAAAATATAGTGTAGAATAGTGTAGAATTGAAAGAAAGAGAGAATTTTAGCCTTAACACACTTCAGAATTATTTTTAAGCTAGCTGACAACCCTGTCACAAAATTATTCAAATATTTCTAGGGTTGCCAAGGCAGTAGAAAGCAGTAGCAATAGTTTGAGAAGCTTCTATGGTTGTTTGAGCAGGCTGCGAGCTGGCAACTCTGTCAACTTATTTTCCAGCTAGCTGACAACCCTGTAAAAAACTTATTTCATTATTTATAGGGGTTTCCAAGGCAGTAGAAAGCAGTAGCAACAGTTTAAAAAGCTTCTAGGGTTGTTTGAGCAGGCTGCGAGCTTGTGGTAGCTGGCAACTCTGCCAACTTATTTTCCAGCTAGCTGACAACCCTGTACCATAAAGCCGGCACTGAATCACCTTGCAATTCTTTGGCTTTTGCTAATTTTCAGCATGAATTGAATTCATAATTAGAAAAGCAAGCGCAGAGGAAAGTAGCAAGTGTGTGTGAGAGTGTGTGTGTGTGCTGTGTGTGTGTGTGTGGCTGAGTGTGTGTGACATTTTTCACATAATCAGCCTGAAGTGCTGCCTGAATTCCAGTCTGCGTGAGGCAGTGTGGCGGGCTGTGTGGCATGAACAGAGAGTTGCAAACTGGTTGCCAGGCACAGGCGGTTGTTGCAGGCAGAAGTTGCTGCTGCTGTTGCTGCCTCTGCTGCTGCCTCTGCTGCTGCCGCTGCTGCTGTTGGCAGCACATCATTAGTTTCCGTTTTGCGGCAATATTTCATTTGCCTATGCCAAAGCCGTTGACCTTTGAGCCCGCCCCTTTTTGACGATGAGCAGCAAATTTCACTTTTATGCCACAGCTTGCCACGTCAAGTTGCAACTGCAGCAGCAACAGTTGCTGCTGCTGCTGGCCAGGCTGTTGGCCGCGCTGGCTTGGCTTGCCAACTCGTTTGCCATAAATAGTTAGAAGGCACGGGCGCGGCCCCAACTTGGCTCGAGTTGCCATGCCACCCCCCTCCCCCCTTCCCGCTGCACACGCAGTTGCAGCCTATTGTAAAAATATTTTCGCAGCAGCGACGCGCTGATTTACCAAAGTTATTTCTCTTTTTTGCCTAACTTGGTGCATGCCACGGCTGCAGCTTTTGTATGCGGCACATAAAATACACACACACACACACAGATACAGTATATATGTATATAGCCAAGTTAAGTGATGCTGCCACAGCAGCAACTTGCAACAGGCAGAGGCAGCAACAGCAGCAGCAGCAACTCTTGCAACTCTGGCAACTTGCCACAGCCATGGCCCACGTTAAATGCCCATTTTTGGGGGGGAGCTGTCGCGCAGCCAAGTCAGGTTTGCGTGCCCCCCTCTGCCTCTGTCCCTGCCCCTGCCCCTCTCTGCTGCTGCTTCTCGCATTAATTTATGCATTTTTTCGTTATTTTTTATAATGACATAACTCGAGCATTTTAACGCTTATCAAATTATCTCATTTACCGCCGCCACAAACAGCGGGCGGTCCTTGGCCAGTGGCAGCGGCAAGGGGGTCGAATGCAGAGGCGTAGAGGGGCCAGGTAAAGACAATAAAAGTGAATGCCTTGTGGCATTTCTGTCTCTCTCCTCGCTGCTCAAATTGTTTCTGTTCATTCTTTCCCCTTCCCCCTCCCTCTCTCTCTCTTTATGCCTCTCCATTAAGAGCTGACAATTCAAGTTGATGACATCTTTTGTGGTTTCCTTTGCCCATCGCATTTTATGGTGCAACACAACGAAAAAAAAATAAAAAAAAAAGGATAACCAAAAACAGATTTTTATCACGGGGCGTGAGTCCCGATCACCGATCGCCGATCTCTACCTACCTTGCCCCCTCCCTACCCCTGAGCTGACAATAAAATTTTCAACTTTATCGTTATCGGTAAGAGGCATCAAAACGGAACTGTCTATTAAAAAGAGACGACGATGGCGACGGGGAGAGAAGAAAACGAAACGATCGCACGATCGCGTTTAGATTGCTTCGAACTCGATCGCTGCTGGCTACAGGTAGAGTTAGCTGAGGGGTGGGGGGGAGAGTAGAGGGAAGGAGTGTGATGAGACTCTTTACAGGGTATGTGTGTGCCAGACGAGAGGCTTAGGCTCTGTAAAAAAGCCAGCAAGATCACCTAAAAAAGCTTTGCCTGCAGATTTCCTGCTTCCGCTCGCTTTTTCTTTAAGACTGTCTTCCCGCTCCCCCCCCCCCACTCCCTCAGCTAACTAGACATCTCCCTTCAGCTCTTCCCTCCTCCCTCTCACTTTCAAACTTTTGTTAATGAGCTAAAGATTCTTATTATATTTTTTTTCGGATTTGTTTTTTTTTTTTTTTTTTTTTGGCTGAAGCCGAAGCCGCATACCGATGCGTTGACTCAATGCCGAAGGTGTCGTTTGTCTTCTACACCGGCGGCTTTGTCGGCTTCTGCCAGGTCTGCGATGGCTTCACACTGTCCGCCAGTTCGAACTGTGCCCCCACTCGCTCTCCCCCCTCCCCCCTCCCTCTCTCTCCCTCTCTGTCTGTTTGTCTGTCCGTACCTCGTGTGGTTGTCATGATGGGCAACGTGTCGTCGTCTTTGTGCGCACCAAAACTCATTTATCTTGGCTTACAAAAACGGCCAACAAGAGGGGGGGGGAGGGGTAGGAGGGGCAGCCAAGGCAGATTGAACCACACACGGCATAAAAATGAAACGAAACGAAACGGAATTCATTCATCTGGCAGCGCGAGCGCGAGTCAAGGGCAACGTCAGAGGGTCCAGGCTCAGGTCTCTCTCTCTCCCTCTCTCTCTCTCTCTCTGACTCTCTCACTCACTCTTTGGCTAACTGTGCCGCGATCTGCAGGCGATCGCCAATAAGCAGAAGAATGCGCCGAAGCCGACGCCGCCGCCGCAGACGACGCGTCAAATTGAAAAACGCAAAGCGAAAGAGAGTGTGCAGAGGGGGAAGGGGGAGAGAGAGGGGGGCAGCGGCTTCGGTCAGAAGTGGCTCGTATTAAGATCAGGCGATAAGATCGGACAGCCTGAGACATTGAAGCTGCACAGACACACACACACACACACACACACACAGAATGCGACTGCGACCGCAGCGCGCGGTCTTGGCCTGCTGCTCCCCCCCTCTCCACCCCCCTGCACCAACAACCCGATCACGGCCTCGGCTCAATAAAATGCTATACAAGGTGTCAGATTTGTCGCCCTTCATTATGCGGCAAGAAGTTGATTTTGTTTCCCCCCCTCTCCCCTCTCCTCCCCCTCCCTCTTCCTCACTTCTTTTTTTTGCGGCTTAAGCCGCATGGGGAAGCGGCGGGTAGAAAATAATCGAAATTCCAATGCAGCATCAGCATCGGCTTTAGCTGCGGCTTTAGCCGTTTCTCACACAGTTTTAGCTGGCAAATACCCTGTAAAAATAGGGTATCTATAGTGCGTCTGTGTGTGTGTGCTGTAATAAACGAGGCCCAACTGGCAGTTATGCGCGCATAAAGTGTGCCTCTTTAGAGAGTCTGAGTCTGCGTAAATACACACTTGAGTGTGTGGTAAAAGTGACATAAAATTGGCAGTTTTAGAGCTAAAGCAATGAAATTTGCTGCATGAGCGGCTAAATGTGTCAGCTTTATGTGCTGTGAGTTTCAGCTAAAAGTGGCTAAAGATAAGCACAATATGTGAGGTTAAGTAGAACAGCTGTCAGAGATTATACGCCTAAATTAGTTAGGGATATCAGTTGATTGCAGGGTATTGCTTAGTTGAGCTGAGCTTTAGAATTTCAGCTGTAGGCTACTACAGGGTATTGGCTAGTCGCACTGCTCTACACTTTCAACAGCTTTGGCTTTGGCATCTTCTAACGAAGCTGAAGCTTAGCCTGAGCTGGTGATTTATGTGCCAGGCCACTGTCAATCAACCTCAGCCATACAGGGTGTCTCCTCTCTATGTGTTTTTGTGTGTGCCCGCCCCTGTCACGCCGGAAACGTAGGGGGAGGGGGGAGGGAGGAGGGAGTAGTAGGGCAATGCGATTCCTGGAACTGTTCATAGGTTTCGGGTCTATTCATTCCTACCTGCTCTCGCTCACTCAATTTATGCACGATTAATGAATGCCACCTGGACAGCTCGAACCCTGGGCGCACTCTCCCTCCCTCTCCCTCTCTCTCTCTCTCTCTCTCTCTCTACCTGCTGCTGTCCACACTCATTCAATAGACTCATTCATTGCGTCGGCCGATTCACTTTGAACTCACATAGACACAGTCTTTCCAAGTAGAGCGAGCAAAATCTCCTAACGAAACGTTTCTCTATATCTCTCTCTCTCTCTTTCTATTCCAGATACCGATGTGGCTTTGGATGTGCCCGTGCCCAGCGAGGAGGAGGAGCGCAACATGAAACGTAAGTACCGGGAAAACATAGAACAATACCCATTGATACCCATTGATGCAGATTGATTCATGCCCGACTCATACCTCTCCCCCTTCTACATACCCATTGATCGTGCTAATTGTTTCGCATTTCCGTCTCATCCATCTCTCGATCCACAGATTACGCAGCTCTGCTAACGGGTCGCACATCGTACTTCCTCAAGGGCGAGGAAATGAAGTCCATGTATACCACATACAATCCACAGAATGTTGTGGCAACCGCACGCTTCTTG
Organism: Zaprionus tsacasi; assembly: GCA_018904105.1. NCBI lineage: Eukaryota > Metazoa > Arthropoda > Insecta > Diptera > Drosophilidae > Zaprionus > Zaprionus tsacasi. The sequence goes on along the minus strand of JAEIFR010000001.1, from coordinate 10,754,780 downwards.
TTCCACAAGAAGAATCTCTACTATTCGTTCTACACATCGCAGCGTGTGGGTCGTCCACGGGCCATACAATTTGTGGACGATGCTGGGGTCATCCTGGAGGAGCATCAACTGGAATCGACGCTGGCTGGCACCCTGAGTGTCTATCAGAATGCAACGGGCAAGATCTGTGGAGTCTGGCGACGTGTACCCCGCGATTACAAGCGCATCCTACGTGACGATCGTCTGCATGTGGTGCTGCTGTGGGGCAACAAGAATCAAGCGGAGTTGGCGCTGGCGGGGAAGATAGCCAAGTACACGGCACTGCAGACGGAGCTGTTCAGTTCGCTGCTGGAGCCGCCACCACTGACCAGCTCGACGGGCGGCAAAGTGGATTCCCAGCTGGCGGGAGCAGGCGGCACTGCGATCGTCTCGACAAGCAGTGGAGCAGCCAGTTCCATGCATCTCACGCTGGTCTTCAATGGTGTCTTCGGTGCCGAGGAATACGCTGATGCCGCGCTGAGTGTACGCATTGAGTTACCCGAGCGTAAGGAACTGATCTTCGATGAGGTACCCCGTGTAAGGAAACCCTCCGCGGAGATCAACGTGCTGGAACTGTCCTCCCCGATCTCCATTCAAAATCTGCGTCTCATGTCACGTGGCAAACTGTTGCTCACGGTGGAATCCAAGAAATATCCTCAGCTACGCATACAGGGACACATTGTTACCCGTGCCAGCTGTGAGATCTTCCAGACCCTGCTGGCTCCATCATCGGACAAGGCACTGAGCACACGCAGCAGTGGCCTGGCCTGGGTCTATCTGAACACCGACGGTTCGCTGGCCTACAACATCGAGACGGATCATGTGAACACACGCGATCGCCCCAACATCAGCCTGATCGAGGAGCAGGGCAAACGCAAGGCCAAGCTGGAGGATCTGACGCCCAGTTTCAATTTCAATCAGGCCATTGGTAGCGTGGAGAAGTTGGGTCCCAAGGTGCTGGAATCCCTCTATGCCGGCGAGCTGGGCGTGAATGTGGCCACCGAGCATGAGGCTAGTCTGCTGCGTGGTCGCCTGGTGCCACGTCCTGTCGCAGATGCACGTGACTCTGCCGAGCCGATCCTGCTGAAGCAACACGCCGATGTGGCAGCCGCAGCCGGTGCCATGGGCATGGCCTGGATGTCCATCGATAATGAGTGCAATCTGCATTACGAACTGACGCTGAGTGGCTTGTCCCAGGCACAGGATCTGCAGCTGTATCTGGAGGAGAAACCCATTGAGGCAATCGGAGCTCCGGTGACCCGTAAACTGCTCGAGGAATTCAATAGCAGCTACATCGAGGGATTCGTGCTGGGCATGCCATCGGCGGAACTGATCAAGCTGGAGACGAGCGTCTGCTATCTGGAGCTGCACTCGAAGCACTCGCATCAGTTGCTCCTGCGTGGCAAACTGAAGTCCACCAAGGTGCCGGCACACTGTTTCCCCATCTACACGGATAACAATGTGCCCGTGCCAGGAGATCACAATGACAATCAGATGCTGACGGCAGAGACCAAGTGCTTCCACTCCGGACGCTTCTACAACGAGTCGGAGCAGTGGCGCAGTGCGCAGGACACATGCCACATGTGTGCCTGCCAGCGTGGTCAGGCCAACTGTGAGCTGATCAAGTGTCCCGTGTTGAAGTGCAAGGCGGGAGTGGAGCAACTGCTGCAACGTGATGGCGAGTGTTGTCCCGCCTGTGTGCCACGTCGTGAGACTGCAGCGGATTGGCATGCAACGGGTCAATCGTCTGGGTCGTCGTCGTCGTCAGGCAGCTCACCCGCTCTGAATGCCAGCGATGTGCTGCGTCGTGGTTGCCGTCTGGGTGATCAGTTCCATGCTGCCGGCGCCAGTTGGCATCCCTTCCTGCCACCCAATGGCTTCGACACCTGCACCACCTGCAGCTGTGATCCCTTGACCCTGGAAGTGCGCTGCCCACGCATGGTTTGCCCGCCGCTGCAGTGCAGCGAGAAGATCGCCTATCGGCCCGACAAGAAGGCCTGCTGCAAGGTCTGCCCGGAGAGCAAGCAGAGCACACACGCTCAGGGTGGCAAGCATGCGCCCAGTAATCCCAATGTCCTACAGGATCAGGCCATGCAGCGCACTGCGGCACACAGTGCCGAGGAGACTCTCGCCGCCGGTGGTTGCAAGGTGGTTAACAAGATCTACGAGAACGGACAGGAGTGGCATCCCGTACTCATGTCGCATGGCGAACAGAAGTGCATCAAGTGCCGTTGCAAGGTAAGTTTCCCTACCCTACCCCATATATACTATAAGAAACCCAGAGATTTCCCGCTTGATATGGCAGATTTGAGCATTCTTTGCAGATCTCTAGAGATCACTATCATTTCTTCTTGCTATTCTATTATTCTTTTTCTATTCTATTTCTATTCTATTTTCTATTCTATATTCTATTATTCTTTGAGATTATTATTCTAAAAGATCTTTGTTGAGATGCTCTACTCAAGATGCTTATCCAAAAGGTTGATCTAGAATTGTGATCCTTGATCTTCAACCATATCCTTATCATAACCTTATCCCTCCCTTTATATCATTTCGATCCTCGATCTCTTACTTCTGCATACCTTATCCCTCCTCCTATATCGATCGATCCTATATCGATATGATCCTCGATCATACCTCATCCCTTCCTCTATATCATTTCGATCCTCGATCGCCAACTTCTGCATATCTTATCCCTCCCCCTATATCATTTCGATCCTTACTTATACATTCTCTGCTTTTCTTCACTTTTACAGGACTCCAAGGTGAACTGCGATCGCAAACGCTGCTCGCGATCCACTTGCCAGCAGACGCGCGTCTCGAACAAGCGACGAATCTTCGACAAGCCGGGCGGCAGTGAAGCGGGGGGCGTGGCAGGCGCCGCCCAGCCCATCGACGAATGCTGCTCGACGCAATGCCGGCGATCGCGACGCCATCACAAGCGTCAGCCTCATCATCAGCAGCGCAACACAAGCAGCTGAGCGCGCAGCGCAGTCGGCAGCAGCAGAAGCAGCGCAGTCGCTAGCGGCAGCAAAAGAGGGCAACAGTTTGTATACTCTGTGTGTGAGAGAGAGCGAGACAGACAGACAGGCAGATCGAGAAAGAGAAAGAGAGAGAGAGAGGGAGAGGGAGAGAAACTTGTATTATATAAAATTACAAAAACTGAACATGCACAGCAAAAAGCGAACGAAAAAGAGACAGAGAGAGAGAGAGAGAGAAAGAGTATACGAAAGAAAGAGAGAACGAGAGCGTAAGCGCCACTAAACCATAAGAGAAAGAGATAGATAGAGAGAGAGAGTAAGCAATATATATATGTGTATTTAAATATATAGATATATATTATATATTATGTGTATGATCAACCAGTGCAGCGTCGGCTTTAAGTTCTCGTTTCGAATTTAACTTAGAAGCATTTTTGAATAATTTCTAAAATTTATATGGGAGAACTGTGCTGTGTGTCCCCCCTCGAAATCGAAATCGATTCATCGAGCTATCGAAATCGTAATCGAAACGACAACAAGAATGAGAGAGAGAGAGAGAGAAACCACATACGAATATAATACCCAATTCTTTCTGTCTGGGTTTCTCTGATTCATCCTCATCTTCATCTGCTTCTTCTACTTGTTCTTCTTCTTCTACTTCATCCTCTACACATCACGTTCTTCTTCATTTCAATTAATTTAAATTCACATTTAAATTGCAATTTGAAAGCGAAAGCGGAAATTGAGAAAATACAATTGAGAAAATACAATACCGATTTATATATATATACACACACATATATACATATATACATATAGTACATATATATATTTATATATATGCTGATTATGCTATATACACCCATATATATACTATATGGTCTTTTTATAATTTATGAGAAACAAAACGCAGTGGGAAACGCTTTTGGGCGCGAGCTAAGTTGGCATCGGTGATCGCTATCGCTATCGTTATCGTTATCGATCGATCGTTTTTAACGCACCGCAAAAGTTTCGACTGATTGACTGAATGGCAAAAATATATAAACAATATTTAGCTTGTAAGCGAGTTTTTTTTTTTGTGGATGATGAAATGAAAAATGTGAAAAGTTTATCAAGATTTGCGACTTTTCAATGTGAAATTATTTTGTACTAATTGTTACTTACTCACACACACGCACACACATACATACACACGCATACAATTACATTTAAAACATATTTCAGAGCGTATTACAAGATTTAAAAGTGAACTATTTTTATAAAAATTAAAACAAACAAAAAAATATTTATAAAATTATGTACAAAATTTGTTAAAAAAAAAAAAAATTGATGAAGAAAATGCCATGTACACATATTTATACACTCACACACACACACACACACTCGCACATACACACACACACACATGCAATGAGAAACAAAATCAAAAAATGAAATTGTATTAATTTTTATTAAATTTTATTCTATTAAATTATTCTTATTATTATAATTTTATGTTTATTTCCCCTAAATATACAAAAAATGTTGATGAATTAATTGTAAACAATTCATTGCGAAATACTTACTAAAATACAAAAACAACAACAACAACAAAATTGTACTAATAACTTAAATTTAGTGTTGATAAAATTAAAAACAAAAAAAAAACAAAGAAAAACAAAAACCCCGAAAAACAACAACAAAAACCACACAATAAACAAAAAGTAAACGAAAACAAAACAATTTTTTTTTTTTTATATATGAAATCGAATTTTATTTTTTATTTATTTAAGTATTTTTTTTTTTTCAGTCCAAGCTACAGTGAAACACAAAAAATTATATACGAAAAATACATACACATATGAGAATATAATATTTTAAAAATATTTAATAACAATCAGCAGATGTTTTTTTTTTCATTTCGGGGTCCATTCTAGGAATCCTCTCGCTATCGATTCCATGAGATCTCCCATGGGAAACTTAATCGACTTGAAATGGAACTGAGTCTGAGTTGCCGCGATGATTCATAGTCGCGTCGAATTCAATTCGAACTTGTCCCCATTCGGTTGCAAATGATGATTGCACGTGCCTCGATATGGCAGTCGCCTTTTCGAGCCGACTTATGGTAGTTGGGGGGTTAAACCGTGATTATGCCGTGATATCCGCCGGAATCAAAAAGGCGACAATTTTGGCCAAAAAAAAACAAAACTGAAAAAAACCCAAAGTTTGATTGACAGGCGACAATTGTGTTAGTGATGAGAGGAAGAGAACTTTTTGGAAGTCGATAAATGTTTAAAGAATATGCCATATGGTATATAAAATATATACTATACAGATATTTAGTTACATTTCACACATGAGATAACCAAGAATTATGTAAAACTCTTTTAGTATTAAACAGATTTGAGATAAGCAGGAAAAGAAAAAAAAGCTCTATTTTTCATCTCTAAGAAGAGGCAACTCAATGAAATTTGGTGAAACTGTCTTTCAGTATTGTACCATCCATATAAAATTAAAATAGACCTAATCGTACTACCCAGTAACGAAAGAACAGCATTATCTTAACTATTTTATGCGCAACTACTTCAAAAAGAAGCTCAGCTCAGCTCCTAGATCTAAAGTCTCTTAAACAAAGCCGTATCCGTATTTACCCATCTCGATCTTAACTCGAATACCGCCAGGAATGCGCAAGTTATTTCCCATATCGAAAACAAACTTCACTCAAACTCAGTGACCTACATGACGAGTTAACTAACTATGGGCTACCGTCAGTTCGAAAGATACATACGATAGATACTTGGGGTAGATACGCAGATACTTGGATATATTTGCATTTACGGAGCTGCTGTGTGTTGTCTTTGGTCGTGTGCTTGGCCAGTGTTGAGTTATGGATGGTACTTTGCACTGATGTATTTATGGGCTGTTCTCGAGGCGAGTCTCGAGTCTCCCCAAGTCAAATGTTTTTCACGCAAATGTTTAACAAATTTTAAGCAACATCAGCGGCGACTGCAAATACTTCAACTAATGCGCTGAGAGAGAGAGGGAGAGAGAGAGAGAGAGAGCGTACATAGAGTGTAACGCAGGGTAGCGTAGTAAGCTAATAAATACCCTGTAGTAAGACAAAATGGGTTTTTAAAGACAAGTAAATAAAAAATTAGAAAAAAAGAGAGGAAAACATAATCAAAAGATATCAGAAAAAAGGATAAATTAAAAGTAAAAGAAATAAATAAAAGAAGAGAAATAATGAAAAAAGAAAAAAACTACAATAAGTAGAAGAAACTTTTTAGTTTTAAAGTGAATAAGAAAAAGATAGAAAATAAAAAAAAGAAAACATGAAAAGACAAACGACAAAATAGGCTTTTAAAGACAAGTAGATTAAGTATTTAAAAAAAAGTGAAAAACATAATCAAAAGAGAGCAGGAAAAAAGATAAATTAAAAGTAAAAGAAATAAATAATCGAAGAAAAAGTAGAAGAAACTTTTTAGTTTTAAAGAGAAAAATACAGAGATAAAAAAAGGGGGGAAAAAAGTAGAAAAAAAGAGAAAGAGATGATGCGAAAGCGAGAGGGAAGTGCCGAAAAGTCGAAAGTGAGGTTAAATCTAAAGAAAGGTGAGGTTAAATCTAAATCATATCCAATCTACCGCACTCTCGTACAGGGTATAAAGTGAGGTTAAATCTAAAGAGAGATGAGGTTACATCTAAATCATATTTCCCCTCACATCCATCTACCCTCTCGCACTTTCGTACAGGGTATACCCTGCTGCAATTCGCTCAGCTGAGCGCTTCGCTGGCTGCGCAGTTGTTCGGGTCCGAATGCAAAGGCAAATGAAATCGAATAATTAAATATTGGCATAGTCACACCTTGTTGACAATTATTGACAGGCTGATTGGCAAACGGCAAACAAATGAATACGTCGCCATTTGTCGCCTGAACTGGGGAGCAGGGAAGGGGGAGAGAGCGGGGGTCATCACGCCGAGGGTAACACGGTGTACCGTCGATAGGTGGGTGTGGCTCATCGGCTACTGTAAAAAGGGGGCGCGCGCAAGGGCTCTCCCTCCCCTCCCCAATCCCCAATCAGATTGTATCTCGGAATTCGTAGTCCTCTAGCAGTTGCCCCACTGTGCTGGCAATGGGCAACCCAAACATGGATCTGGCTAAGGTGGCGCTTGGCGTTGGCGTCGTCGTTGTCGTTGTCGTTGACAGTTGAGATGGCATCTTATATATTGCCTATATACGGTCGATCCGGGCAAATTGTCATTTGCATTGATATCGCCAGGGGGGTAGGGAGGTAGAGTGTGAGGGGGGTTTAATGGCATATTGGCCAAACCTTTTGAGGCGCCCACATTTGGCACGAATCGCTACTTAGATGATATCGTAGTACAGCAGCAGCAGCACCAGCAGCAACTCTCCGCCATTGGCCCACTTGATTTACGAGACATTCAATCCCCTCCCCTCTCAGGGGGGTAGGCCAAAGGGGGCCCAGCTATGCAAATAACACGCTCACGACATTTACCCGACACTCATAATCATCAATTATCTCAACTGTCGAGTCGGCCAATTGAAATTGAACATGAAATTGAAATTGAAATCAGAATCGGAATCGGAATGGAAATGGAAATGCAATTGGAAATCGTAATTCGCATCGCAATTGCAACAAATATGCAAAGTATTCTCTATTAACCTTATCGATATTATACATACTTAAATACTACGTGGTATATCGTGCCTAATCCTCGATTGAATCGCTCGCCTTGCTCGGCTTTCAATTTTTTTTTTTTTTTTTTTTTTTTCTATTTTTGCATTTGTTGTGACTGCAGCTGTCAGTGTGCTTGATTGAACACATTTATCAGAGACAACTGAGCTGATTGAAATACGTAACTGCAATAATATGCATTGATTAAAAGCATAGTTCAATTTACAACTGATTGAACGCGCTTTTCAACTCTATATAAATACACAAACTGATAAAGCGTATTTGAACTCAATTTAATTGTGACTTTATATGGAAATGTGCTTCGATTGAAAGTGCTGTTCAATCTGCAACTGATTGAACACACTTTCGAGAGGCAAACAACCCACAATATTGAAATGGAAAAGTAAGATATGAAGTACATTCAATTCAATTGCCTTTTCTTTGATTGAAGTCCCTTTTCAATCTCTTATTGCCATTGCAATTTGATTGATGAGTTTTTTCACTTGCTATGTGACAACCTTAACTCACATTCAATATTGAAATTGTATATGTTGAAAATGATTGAACCGCATTTAATTGAAACTAATTGAAATTTGTCGCCTTCTCATTCAATATTGAGTTAACTTCGCGTTCGCATATTCAATTGAAATCAATTTCAATTTATGTTTCACTTTGATTGAAACTGTCATTCAACTGTGTGCAAATGCCACGCCCACAGCATGCAATGGAAATTGAATACGATTGAATTCTTGCGCTTTCAATGTCATTTGCTGTACGTGTCGCCGTTGTTGTTGGTTGATTGCGAATGCAAATGCGACGGAGCGGGGGGTGGGTCAACTTGAAGTTGACCCTCGCAGTCGCCTGGCTAATTGCGGCAACAAGCTGCAACAACAACAACAACAACTCCCCCGCACATAATGAACCCATTGAACCTGGAGGAGAACGATTCAATACTCGAAAAGTCTGTTCAATCGCACTGAAAGTATACATACCCTAGTTATGCCCGAGATCTGAGTTGATCTGATTAAACTTACCAGAGATAAGAGAAAATTTAAGTGGAAAAACAACACACACACACACGAAATCAAACTGAAACTAGTTGAGCGACTCCAAATAAAAAAAAAAACTTTAACCTTCAATTGAATCGACACACACCCACACACACACACACACACACACACTCGCACACACTCTCACCTAGCTATAACTGTTAAAAGCCATGTTGTATGGAGAGTGGAGAATTGAAGAATTTATTGTTTCCACTTGGTTTGCTCCAGTTTCAACCAACTGTGCTTTGTTTTCAACCAATTTGTTGACCACACTCGCTTTGTTTGGACCCCAACAAAATAAGTCAACAACAAATCAAAATAATCAAAATAATAACAAAACAGAAACAGGTAAGGAAAGAGCGTTGATACGGTGGGAAGGGAGTACACGACTAGCAGATATGCTCTAAGTAGTTGATAAGATATATAAATTGTGGAGAAGAAGCATTGTAATTCCTCTATAATTTGTGATATATGTATGTCAAGACTTTTTTTTTATAAATTGTGGAGAAAAAACATTGTAATTCCTCTATAATTTGTGATATATGTCAAGACTTTTTTTATAAACGATTATAAAGCTGGAAATTCATATTAAAAATAAATAGACCGAATTTCAGCACAGAAACTTTTTTTAAATTCACGAGTTTTTTCTGGAAAAAAAAGATATTTTTTATGGCTGATAGAAAAAGATCAAAATATTAATTGAAACAGTCAAATTTCGCTTGACAATTGAATATATTTTGCATAAGCTCAAAAAAATGGACCCTATACCAAAATTTCAGATCGACAGCGCTTGTAGATCCCCAGTTTCTATAGAAAGTTTGAAGAAAAGTGAAACTAAAAAAAATCCGCTAAAAAGTAAAAGTTTAATTCATTCAATTGCCTGTTCCAAGCTAAATTTAGCCTTTTTATAGCTTCAGACATATGTATTTCTGCTGCTCAGACTACCCCACAGCAACTACTTTATGTCTATAGGGTATGCCAAAAAGCAACGAAAATTTCATTTTTATGAATTGTACACCAATTTGGGCAGAACATGTTGACCGGCAGCGGCAAACAGCGACTGGACATGGCCATAAACCGGCTAAAGACAAATTTGGAGCTAATTATAAATGCAGACAGAGCCAAAAGTGACTTGCTTGGATCGGATCGGATCGGAGCGGAGTGGAGTGGAGTGGGTCGACATCAATTGGTGGGCGGACTGCCAAATGTTGTAGCTGCTGCTGCCACTCACTCTCTTGTCTCTTGCCAGAGGGCGTGGCAGTGGGAGCTGCCACCACACCGGATGGCGTTCATGAATGAAAACAAAAAAAAACACTCAAACACTCAAAGATTGTGGGCGAAGCTGTTGTCCAAGTCCGAATCTCTGAATCTGAATCTAAAACTGAATTGGAATCGAAATGGGAATACGAATACGAATACGTAATATGAATTTGTTTTTAATTTTATTTTTTATTTTTTTTTTTGTGGTTTCGCGCTCTTTTTGTTGTGGCTTTGGCGATTTGCAAAGTGTGAAACTAATTTGTCAGCATGACAATAACAGCCAAAAGCCATAAACATCATAATAATATTCAATAAACATCAGCAAAATGCGACAATTAACGGCCACCGATTTGGGGGAGGGGCGGGGGCGCGAAAAATCGAGCGATTGTGCAAAACGAGCTGAGAGACAGCGCGTACCACGCGGCGTATGCGCAATGTTTAAAGTTTTTGGAGTAATTTATTAATTGTAGATGATATAAGGGAGTTTCCAAAAGAAAATAAGGGTTTATTAGAGCTTCCTGCACTTGTTTAAACGATGAGTAATTTAAATTAAAAACAGACTAGGGAAAGACTTAGAGAGCGCATACCTAAAAAAATAGAAGGCAGAGTTATGTGTGGGAAATCGCATGTGGAAATTAATTATAAAAAATTTAAGTGTAACATTATGTAAAGAAGTGCATAATGAATATAGAAAAAGAAAGATAGTTTGTATAGGTAAAGTAGTTTACATGCTATAGAAGTTCGTACAAACATTTTGTAAATTAAAGGGCCCGCTTTGACATGAAAAGTAAAGTTTATAAAACTGATAATTCCTGCTGATATAAGAAATATATAAAAAATTAAATAACTTGCATTTGCTAAAGAGAAAAACCTTCTCAGACAGACGAACCAATTGAAGGCTCTCTCGCTCTAGCTGCCTGTCTATTTTCATGCCACGCCCCCTCGCACACACTCATTGTATTGCCGTCAAAATATAATTACAATAATTGTGTGTTCTGTCCGTTTGGCGATTGTTGTTGCAACATTTAATTGAATTATAAACGTTGAGCTAATAAAATCGATGATGTAAATTGCGCTCGCTGCATTTAACACCTTCCACTGTGGAATTTCATCTATTTTTATTTATGATCCCAACAGAACATGTTGCCCACTCTTTCTCGCGTGCTCGCCTGCTCGCTCTCTCTCTCTCCCACACTCCGGCAAACGCCCCCGTCCCGCCTCACCCACCGAGCAGCTTCCTCAACTTTTAAGCACATGCAAATCGTATGCAATCGTAGCGCTAAAACGAAATCAAATCACAATCGAATCGCAGAGACAGAGACAGACTATATAGACGAGGGTTGAACGAGAAGTTTGGGGAGCTTAAGAAAAAAATAAAGTTTAGTTGGGATGGTTAGATTGAAGCTAATAAAGTTACACGATAGTTTTAAGTGAATTTGATTGCAAGAAAAAAAAACTATAATATGTATATAAACTAAAAAAGGTGTATATTCTGAATTAATTTAACATTTTTTTTTATCAAATTCAATTTTAAAATCAATTTATTATTTTCTTTTTTTAATTTTAATTATATCTAATTTTAATTTAAAAATAAAAACAAATTTTAAATTCAAGTCGACTGTCTTAGTGGATGTTAAATAAATAAATAAATATAATATACATATTGTATTTATGTATATTTTATTTTATAATAAAATGTATACAATTTTGTTTAAATTTCTACAAGCGATAGATTCAAATACTATCGATACGTACAGAAGAAGAAAATAGCAATATAAATGATTGTGCAAAACTTCAGAGAGGAAAATATATATATATATATGGTATATTCCATTTCCATAACTCTACATACCACTCTCGCACGGGGACAGCTACACGGAACGAGCAGCGTAACAACATATCGTATCAGGGTATCGTATCGAGTGCGACTATCGCAGCATGTCGTGTTTTTGTTGCTGTCTTGGCCGCGGCCCCGGCCCCGGCAAATGTATCTGTAACTTTGTATCTGTATCTGTAGACTCGGTTCAGCGCTGTCTGGTTTAGCTTGGCTCGACTCTATCTCTGGCTCTGGCTGTGGCTCTGGTTAAAACGCCTCAAATGCCGCCGGGCTGTGTAATTGTAACGCAACAATCAAAATCAATTGCCATGTAAATAAAATTGCAAATTAAATTACAAATTGATTACCTCACTGAGTCATTAATTAAATCGACAACAGCAACAGCTAAAAAAAAAAAAAACAACAACAGCCTGACAGGCCTGTGGCGCGGGAGAGCACTGAGTTAGACAGAGAGAGAGAAAGAGAGAGCGCGCATACTTTCGACACTTCTCTAGTAAGTCGATAAGTGCATCGATAAGTGCATCGATAAGTGCTTCGATAAGTAGGCAGCGCATAAACCTATCGCACGTTTTCTATTTCCGCTTCTAAATTTAGCCAGAACATGTGAAGCGCACTTGACTGTAGAATACCCTGCATCCGGGTCATCAAATCAAAACAGAAATTCCTAAATTGTTTATGTCTTATTTCTTCTTACGGAATCCATCTATAAGTCGATCCATGCAGAAAAGATGATTCCCCAAGAGAATTGGATGATTTTTAAGGGAGTTAGGAGTACTGGGAGTCTTGGTAGGGTATTGCCTGGCCAGGCAGCAGCATGGAAAGCACCGAAAATTTTGAAAGTCCCAGTTTCGTAATATTTTAATGCAAAATCAATCTAGGGCCCAAAACAATGAAGAAAAAGTCATACCTCGAGAGAATCTGATGATTTTTAAGGAAGTTGGGAATACTGAGAGTCTTGGTAGGATCCTAACCAGGGGATAACCTGGCCAGGCAGCAGCATGAAAAGCAGCAAAAATTTCGATTCGTAATATTTAATGCATAATCAGTTTGTAAGTCAATCTAATAAAGAAAAAGTTATTACTCGAGAAGATCGGATGATTTTTTAGGAATTTATTAGATTCGTTATATTTTAATGCAGAATCAAACTAGAAAAAAATCTAGAGATTATAAAGGAAGTCGAGAGAGTTTTTCATAGCTCTGTTTTCTTGATACCCTACATTCTGCTCCTGCTCGTACCCCTCTCTCTCTCTCTTTCTCTTTCTCTCTGCCCCTTCCCCTCTCCCATTTTAACTGCAATTCTTATAACGGTACTAACAATACCCATAAACCATCACATCGTATCGTATCGTACCCAACGAGTCCCCAGTGGCATTGGCAGCGCGTGCGTCAATCGATCGATCGATCGGGCGATCCGTCGATCCGTCGATCCGTCGCCAATGGAGCAAGCCTGCTCCAGCCTGGGTGAGTGCAATCAGAGCTGCAAAAGTCATTTAACAAATGCTCCAATTAGTGCCAATGTGGGCGGCAACCCTGGTCCAAGCGGGTACTGGGAGTAGGGGGAGGGGGAGGGGGAGTCTACGACGCGTGCCCGATAAACTTAATGAGCGGAAAGCAGAAAAGGGGCCACTGGAAGCTGGAAGTGCAAATGGAAGCGGACTTCCAGCTGCAGTTCGAGTACAAATTGAAGTGCAAGTTGAAGCTGAAGTTGAAGTTGAAGTTGAAGCCGAAGTTGAAGCTGGAGTTGAAGCTGGAGTTGGCTGAGATTGTGGCTAAAACTGTTGCTGCAGTTGAAGTTGACCAAGTTTGGGCGCAGCAACAAGTTAAGCAAACAGACAACACAATTTCCAGGCGGGGCCAAAACAATAAACAAAGTAACGAAAGCAGTTAAGTTGTTGTAGTTGCATGACTAGAGCATACCCTGTAGTAGATCATAGAACTCTATTTTCAGCTCGACAAATTGCTTGCACCTAACTAAACCACCTCATTTGGCTGCTTCTACAGGGTATCTAGGCCGTAAGTAACGAAAGGAGTTAAGTAGTTGAAGTTGCATGACTAGAGCATACCCTGTAGAGAGTTTTACAACATAGAACTTTTTTTTCTATTTTCAGCTCGGCAAATTGCTTGCACCCAACTGAACCAACTCATTTGCCTTCTCCTACAGGGTATCTACCCCGTATATCGCTCTCGTTGCCAAGATCAGTTGACTGGCACGACATTTGGCTAAGTTATGGCCCAGCTTGGCCTAGCCTGGCCCGGCCTGGCCCGGCCTGACTCCGAGCTGGGGCCGGGCCTCAGTTTTGGATTGAGTTTGGCCTCAGCTTGGTTCGTCGCTTGACCAAACGAGGACAGTTTGTTCAATCGGATACCCCGCTTCCTCGCTGCCCCCTTCCCCTTCCACTCTCTCTCTGCCCTCTCTCTCGAATCTCCCCCTCCCTCTCTCTTTCTCTCTCCCGCCAATTGTTTGTCTTGGCTTTGGCTTTGGCCGTGCCCAGGCTGGCGCTCTGTCAATCAACAGCAGCAGCAGCAGCAACAGCAGCAACAGCAACGGCAACAGCAGCAGCAGCAACAGAGCAGCAGGAAGAGGGAGTAGAGGGGCGTGGGTGGTTTGAGTACTGGGGGTGGTGTGGGCAGGGGCTGCTGCTGACTGCAAATGCCAATGTCGAGTTGCTGCTGTTGTTTTTCTTGAAGTTGTAGCTGATGTTGCTGCTGTGCTGCTGCTGTTGCTGCTGTTGTTGCTGTTGTTGTTGCTGTTGCTGCTGTTGTCTTTCATTAGTCGTGATTAGTTTAAAAAAAAAAAGAAACTCTGCCAATTTCAGTCTGTTGTTGCTGTTGCCAATCGATTTGGTTGTTGTAGCACGCGTCACGCCAGCAACACCAACAGCAGCAGCAACAGCAGCAACAACAACAACAACAACGAGCTGCAATTGCAACAAGTCAAGCGCCACTTGCGACTCTTGACAAATTGCGAGCAGCAGCCTGAAACAATTTAATCCAAAACAGCAGCAGCAACAGCAGCAGCAACAACAACAGCAGCAGCAGCAACAGCAGCAACAAACTGTATGGACCACGCACAGTGTAGCAAAAGCAGCTATTTCAAGCTAAAAATAAAAACCGCTAAAGACATAAACAAACTTCGCTGACTCATTTGAACTAGTTCCACTAATTTTTCGAAAAAAGCTTAAGCTAAACAACTATTGCGAATCTAAGTGCAATTCACAGTGGCAGCACAGTTTGCGCATGCTGGAACTAGTTCCGCAAGCTCCAAAAACACCCAGCTAGTTCATTGAGCTGGTTCATATGAATCAGTTGCGGTAGAAGAGCATAAACAATGGCAACCCGCTCTGGGTTTGCAGTTTGAACTGGTTCATTTGAGCTGGTTCATTTGAGCTGGTTCATTTGAACTTGTTCATTTGAACTAGTTCCAGCACAAGAGACAAAGCAAAATGAGTTGAGTGTCAGCTGTAATGCGAAACTGGAACTAGTTCACTTTGGCGATTGCACACACCCTTCGATCAATTTGGCGGCGATTTATCGATAACAGCAGCAACAGCAGCAGCAGCAGTAGCAAGCTGCCATGCATGCATAAACATGTCTTATGCAAATACTCAGCGAGCAAACACATGTCCAGCTTGAAGACCCCCGAGGGGGGCGTGGCAAATGTGGGGAGGGGGGAGCGGTGTCTCCTTGCGTGTAACACCGGGCGTATGATGAATGTGCATTTAATTGCAGCCTGCCACATGCCAGGTGAGTCGAGAGAGGGGTAAGGGAGGGGTAAGGGGGGAGGGCAGGCTGCCCGGCTTGTAGGCGTCTCGCTAAATGTTTCCATTTAGCCGCATTCAAGATTAAATTCAACATATTAAAATAATAATAAAGAAAAGAAAAAAAACAAGTGCGGCATGGAAACACGACAGCAAGATAGATAATAAATAAATAAATAATAAATAAAGTAAACAAACGGCAAGAACAACAACAACAACAACGCGATGAGGAAACAACTCGACGACGATTTGCATATCAACATTTCACATTAAATTCAATTGAAAGCTTTTCTCACTTTAGCGTCATTTTTGAAATTCAATGAGCCGCATTTCCAGCCACAGTCGAGAGAGGCAGAGAGAGAGGGGAGAGAGAGAGAGAGAGGGGAGAGAGAGAGCAGCGAGCAAGAGCTGCAGCAGCAGAGGCCGCCTGCAGCCCGCAGCATCAGCCCAGCTAGAGATGGCACACAGTGTGGCACGATGTAAGCACGAAGATCACGAGGCGAGCACGAAAGAATCGCGTAGAGAGCACGATGTTGACCTGCTGTTCTCTAGCTATTTTATGGCCATTTTATAGCTGAAACTAAAAGGAAAACCCAAAAATATCTATCTCTATCTCTCTCTATCTCTCTCCATTTCTCTCTATCTCTCTCTATCTTTCTCTATCTCTCTCTATCTTTCTATATCTCTCTCCATCTCCCTCAGACAATTTCAGTCCCTCTCAGTCTCCCCAGTCTTCTCTGTCTTCTCTCTCTTCTCTGTCTTTCTCTCTCTCTCTCTCTATTTCTTTGTGTCTCCCCCTGCCTCTTTCTCAGTCTCTTACTTTCTCTCGCTATTTCTCTCATTCTCTTTGTCATTCTCTATTTTTCTCCCTCTCTCTTACATAGTCTTCTTTTCCAACTCACGCTCCCATCTCTAGCAACTACAAATGCAGCACGCGCCCCCCTCCCCATCCTCCCCACCGTCTTTATCCACCCGCTACACACACACACACACACATACAACTCTCGCTGCGATTCGATCGATTCGTAATGTATTTATTGATATTGATTTACACGCCCCTTGCCCCTCCCCCTCCCCCTCCCTTCGCGTGGGATACAGATGAGATGAAATTTATGGATGGCATTTAGCTAATGGCAATGGGGGGAAAATGCAAATGGCAAAACAATATGCAAAAATTTATAGTGTTATTTGTAATTTACACGAAATATAACACACCGTATAACAACACATATAACACACTTAGCATACTTTCAGCATCGTTAATTATCGCCTGCCATCGCAACGAGATTCTGTGGAAAAATTGCAATGTCAATGTGCACAAGATTGTGGGGGAATTTTTTTTGGAAGGGAAAAAACTTTAAAATTCCTAGAAAATATTTGTTAATTACAAATCAGTGAAAAAAACATTTACAAGAAATATGGTTAAAAATGATTTGATTGCAGCGCCTAAAAGCACGCAACAAATTGCGCTAGTTTTGTATAACACTAGCTGTAGTCGAGACATGCACCACAGCGAAGACACACACCCGCGCTGCGCGCTGCTCACTTAACGAACAATTAACAGCATGCGCAGCTGTAGCTTAACAGTAAAATGTTAGCGACACTTAACATTTCACTTGACATTTTATTAACATTCTCTATCGATATGTAAACCCCTTAATCGATAGATTACGTATGCAATATATATCGCACAACATATGTGTGTGGAGCCCACAAAACACAAGCGGGCAACATTCGCCACAGTCGTCGTTTGGCAACATTTCACACAGTTGGCAACTGCTGACAACCTGCTGAGGAGCCAAAGGCGACGACGACGACAACGACGGCAGCAGAAATCGGTCGGTTTTAAATTTAAACAAAGTAAAAAAGCACATAAAAAAAATAGTATAAATTAATATTTAAAATTTGTTAATAATATTAAGTTAAGCTGATTTTTTTCGAGTGCACACACACACACACAAGTGTGTAAAAAAACACACATACGTTTGGCAGCAGTTGCAGCAGAGTGTAAAGAGAAAATTTCGCTAATTGAATTGGGTAAATCAATTAATGGACATGTTGGACATGAAGTGACGAAAAATTGATAATATCCCGTGCGTGTGTGCATGTGTGTGTGTTTGTGTGGACGTGTGTGTTGCTGCAGCTGTGTGGGCGCTGCTGCTGCTGCTGGGCAACGCCAACGCATAATTAAATTCAAGTGAAAAATCAATACCGTTATACCGTTAGCGCTTTGTTGTTGTGCATTGCGCACACGTTTGGACATGTTCGAGTCGAGTCGGTGTATCTCTGTGTGTTTGTGTATGTGTGTGTGAAAATTGTTGAGCTTGTGCTGGCAAGAAATTAAGGCAAATTAAATTGCAGTTTGCGCTGCAAAGTAGACTTTGATTTTTTAATGGAGTGCGTGTACAACACATACACACACACACACATGTATACATATGTGCTGTGTGTGTGTGTGCCTTGAGCTGTTGCCAAGCTGTGCCTGCCCCACGCCCCAAACTGAGCAGCTGCTGCATTTGCTTAGTTATCCGTTATCCGTTACGCTCTCTCATACTCGCTCTCTCACTCTCTCTCTCTGTCTCCTTTTTAGGTCAGTTTACACAGTCGATTTTCGATCTACGCTGCTGCCGGTCTACACACACACACACACACACACATGCCAACACACCCACTCACACTCTCCCACACACATACACGCACACAGTCACACAGAAGGATGCTCAACACTTACGCAACGCTAGCGACATCTGACGGCGAATTAAGTCAACATTAATCGAATAACGCGCAGCAAAGACGACAACAACAACAAGAGAGAGAAACAAGCAGAGGCAGAGGCAGCAGCAGAGGCAGAGGCAGAGGCAGAGGCAGCAACAAAACAGCTGAGCATGGCAACCAACCAGAGCACCTCCTCGGCCACCCCCTCGCTAGCCACGACGCCGGCAACGACGCCGACCGCGATGACAACTGCAGCCACAACGGCCAAACGGTTGGGCTACACTTCACCCTCAGCAGCAGCAGCGGCGGCGGCGGCAGCGGCAGCAGCAGCAACATCCACAGCGTTGGCAACAGCAACCGCAACGTCGTCGGTGATTTGCGAGGAAGTCTTCGATGATGCCTGTCTGCCTTCATCGGAGGGTAAGTTGTTGCCCCTCTCCCCCCTCTCTATCTTACCCCTCTCAAGCATATTCCCCCACTCGAGCTAACCCTGACCCATTGAGAGAACCCCTAACTAGCCTGACTCTCGAGCGAATTCGTACCTGATGACAGCTGCGTGCGCTCCCACAAGCAATAGCAGCCAATTATCCCTATAGAGTGTACGATATACGATATATGCAGTGTATTTATATTATAGAATATACTATAATAATATACCTTAAAAAAAGTTAAAAAAAAAACACAATAATATAGAGGTCTACAAGGAATAAATAATAAGTAAATAAATAATATAGAATATACAATAATAATATACCTTGAAATAATTTAAGAAACAATCATATAGAGTTCTGTAAGGAATAAATTATAAATAGACCCATATAGATTAGCTTAATTAACGAAACAACTCAGATATATTCCTAATTATCAAGAGCTTAGTGAGGTTAGTAGGGGTCTCCCCCTTGAAGTTCTGCCACAGCACCCTCTATAATGATCTACGGCTTGTATTAAAAATAAACTATAGCTAAAATAAAATAATCTATAGCTAAGCTTTATGCAACGACTTAGGATCACCACTTCAGCAGTAAAGATCTGAAGTATTACAGGGTAAATCAGGTTATAAGAAACCCTAGGCTAAACCCAGCTACCTTCTCTGGGTTTACTTTAAAATTCTCTTAAGTTATCCCATTTGTAAATAGTTAATCCAAGTTGCCTTGCCCCTACCTCAAGGCAGGCATAGGCGGGTATAAAGTTACTGCAGCCTTGGCGTTGCCTCTCTTTCTCCCTATCTCTCTCCCTCTCTCTCTCCTTCTCTCAACCGCAAAGAGAAACTGAATAATAGATGACTAAGCAAACAGGTGAGCTAACTGAATTAAAGGGCGTAATAACGGAAGGCGTTCGCCTTGGGGTTTGTTTTTCTCTCTCTCCCGTGTCCCGTGTCCTGTATCCTACGTCCTGTGGTCCGATTAATGGGTCAACTTACACGCTCCTCAAGGTGTGTGTGTGTGTGTGTGTGTTGTAGGGGTTGTCTGGTTGTTGTTAGAGCAAAGGTTACGCTCGGTTGGGCAACAGCTGTTCCATTCTCTACAGTTCTCTTCTGGCTGGAACTGACTAACTGGAACTGGAACTGTAATCGAAACCGGACTCCGAAACTGTTGACAAGTTGCCAACGCGGCCGAGTTCAGTTCAAATTGTCGCGTTGTCCTGCCCACTCAGGGCAGCTAACAGGCCCATTGTGCAGCCTACGCAAGAAAGTGAGGAGGTGTGCGGAGTGTGTGTTCTTTCTATGACCACGACAAACCCTAGACTTGTCGAAAACCAGAAAGAAAAAAAAACAAACTCGATAGCAAAACAATATTCAAATTAGTGCGCAGAGTTATGCACAGAGGTGTGAACGGTGAAATACCCTGTAAAACAAGCTAGCACAGTTTTAAAAGAACATATCAACGAATTTCGGATATATCCTAAGCTAGACTCTACCGATTTGGCTTGATATTAACTGAGTTACTAAATGAGGTAAGAAACGCCAGAATTTCTAAAGGTGGCTAGGTCACTAGGATTATATGGGTTATTTTGAGTGAAAAGCAACCTAAACCCTAGACAAAGCCTATACAGTATTTTTACTATAGGGTAACTCTCTAGCTAGCCTTACCCTGTGACTAAACTTTCTTATAAATATGCAAAGAACTTGGCGAAAAGCAAAGTTTTTGTGGTGATTGCCTGCGTTGCCTGGGAACCCTGTCCACACTGCAGCGGGATATCCTTCAAGGGGGAGAAGAGAGATAAAGAAGGCAGCCTGAAGCGCAATGAGTGGTCGCTCTAGTCTACTGATAGTGTGTGTGTGTGTGTGTGTGTGTGTGTGTGTGTGGGTGCTTGCGTTGCGGCTTTGTGGTGTTTGTCAATCAGAGAGAAGCCTCCCCTCCCGCGCTGAAGCTGTCCATCGAAATCAATAGAGACAAAGTGGAAAATGCAGGCCACGTCAACAGAGTCCGTAGGAAGCCTGATCCGGATCTGCGTCCATTATGCTGCTGCTGCTGCTGTTTGCCAAGTGAAATGGAATTTTTAAGCGCTTCATTTCAGTTTCAGCTTAAGATTTTGAATTTTAGATGCGAGCAAAGCTAAATTAAAAGCAAAATTCCTTTCTTTGTTCTACAAGGATTTCCTTTTATCGCCATTGACGTCATGTGGCAGAGGGGAGAGGGAGGTAGGAACCTCTCTCTCTCTCTCTCTCCCACTTGACACAGTTTGTAATGCTTTCATTAACACTAATTGCCATAATAAACGTTATGCCTGTCTGGCATAAACACTCGTTATTAAGTGGGCCAACACACACTTGGGGCGTATTTCTGGAACCTACACAGGGTATTAGCTCTTAATAAGCTTTGAGCGAGATATTCTCGAGTGTTCCTTTTAATTGGCAGCCTACTCAGGCTCAGAGCTATTTTTAGCAGACTAACAATCTCTTGAAATTAGTATAATAAACAGGGGGTAGGGCAGGGATCACTTCATCTGGGATTCCTAAGGCATTTACCCTTAGGGTAGATGGATTCCCAAGAAGGTTAGCTTGGTTCTCCACCTTCAGCTTTCTTTGGCTTTGTTTTTACTGTCAGTATGACAAGACAATTTCGGGTAGACCCCTAGGTTTAGAGAGTACAAATTTTTAACGCAAAACCCTATTGCAAACTTTAGTTGCGTTATTTCTTAGGGGTTTCTCAATTTTCCAGCAGATCGTACTATAACATTTAGTTGGAACTGACAGGGAATCTGTAAGTTTGAGTGGGTTAAGGGCAATAAAAAGGTATAGTTGGGATTCTAGGCCTAGTTCCCTTAAGTAACCCTATAAGATTCTTCAATTCACTTCTCTCTCTCCCTTGCAGAGATCAACGACTACGCCACGCTGATTGGCATCGATCCAACGAAGGAGACACATTTGCTCTACCTGGCCAAGGAGGGTCTTATGGCTGCATTGCCGCCGGAGTGGAAGATTTGGTAAGAGAGAGAGTTCTTTATAATCCCCCCAATCTCTATGCTAATCCCTCTACCTTCCTCCCCCTGCCCGCTGTAGCTACTCGGAGGAGAAGAGCGGGCACTACTACCATAACACGCGAACAAAGCAATCACAGTGGGATCATCCGCTGGACGCGGTCTATCGCGATCTTGTGGAACAGACGCGACAGAAACTCTTGGCGGGCCAAGGAGCTGGCAGTGCTGCCACTCCGATAATCGATAACTCTGACGATGTATCGCAACTGGACTCGGGCATACGCAGCATGCAGGGCACCGATGAGCTGCTGGACGACATGAGTTCCCCCCTCAACAATGGCGGGTTGCCACATGCTGCCACCGTGGCCAAGGTTGCCACATTGCCGGCCAATAGTTTTCCCGGCCCCAGTGGCTTCAGTGGCGGCGTCAGTCGCTTCCTCGAGTCACGCAGCAAGAACTTTGGACCAATCTTTCAGCCGGTTAAGAACACACGCTTCGAGGTGGCCAAGACGAATGCGCAGATCAGTTTGGCCATGAAATTTGGACAGGGAGCAGCAGCAGCAGGAGCAGCAGCAGCTGGAGGAGGCGAGTCGGGATTGGAGGCGGGAGCAGGACGCAAAGGTGCTTTTCAGCTATCCGGAACAGGCGCCATGTTCCTCAAGTCACGTCGCTCGCAGCTGGAGCAGCACCAGCAACAGCAGCAGCACCAGCAGCAGATGCCATCACCGGCGGAGACATCGATCAGCAGCATCGCTGGTCACAGTGTCAAGGGCATCCTCAGGGATTCCAGTTTGACGGATATGCGACGACGCTTCGATAGGGATGAGGAGATGCACCCGGACACGGATAAGAAGAGCGTGCGCTTCAATCTGGATCACAATTCACCCAGCGAGGAGGAGCACAGCGCACGCAAAGTGACGCAGAGTCCGGAGTTGTCCATCAACTCAGATGAGGAGGAGGAGGAGGCGGCGGCGGCTGGCGTGCAGGTGGAGGGAGAGGATGAGGAGGAGCGTGGTGAAACGGCCGAGGATGATGACGATGATGAGGAAAATGTAGCTGGCGTGGATGATGACAATGGGGAGCAGGAGGAGGATGAAGATGATGATGAGGAGGATGATGATGATGTCTGGGATGAGGATATCATTGATCCCGATGCCATGGAGGCCATGTGCAGTCTGAATCCCTTCATAAGCGATGCACCCAATCCCGGCCAGAAACCCATACGCATCATCAGTGTGCCCAAGGCGCAGACCATACAAATGCTCAAGGCACAGACAGCTGGAGCGGATGTGGGAGTAGGGGGAGGGGCAGGCACAGAGAGCGGAACAGGAGGAGGTGTGGCAGTAGCAGGAGATGCCCAATCCTTGTCCACGGCCAGCAGCTACCTGGACAAGCTGAAGGAAAGCGCCGCCGTGAAACCACTCTACGAGGACACCGACTCCGACTCCAAGGGCAGCTCGGTGCGCAGCTTCATCATCAATAAATCGGAGCAGGACTCACTGCAGCATGTCATACCCAGTAATCCCTTCGACCTGGACGAGCTGGGACGCAAGCACAGCCATGAGTTGGAGCAACTGCAGCGCAAATCCGCGCAAGCAGCGCAACTGGCCACAGACAAACTAGGATTGCGATCCCTCAAGATGGCCAGCAAGCTGGTGGGGCTGCTCAAGCAGAAGGATCCAGCCGGCAAGGCAGCGGCGGCGGGGGTCACCAGCAGCGCGGGGGAGGTGCTCAGCGAGGCGGCTGCACTGCAGCAGCTGCAGCAGGACATGGACTCCATCAAGCGGGAGCATGAGGCGCGTCTCAAGAGTCTCCGGCATGAATACGATCTCCGGCTGACCTCACATCAGCATCAACTGGAGGAGGCATTCGAGCTGCAGCTGGAGGAGTATCGCAGCCAGTTAGAGCATCAGTTGCAATCGAAGCGTAGCCAGGTGGTTGCCGAGCACAAGGCACGCATGGCCACGTTGCAGACCAATCATGCAGAGCTCCTGCACGAGCTGGAGCGAGATTTGCGCAGCGAGCAGGAGATACTACGGCGGGAACATGCGGCTAAGCTGGCCCAGATGAGGGATAAGCTGGCGCACGAGCTGGAACTTGAGAAGCAACGCTTGCGGGACAATGGCGAGGAGCGTCTGTACGAGAAGGTGCGCTGCGAGAAGCGTCTGCTGGAGGATAAGTATCGTTGCCTCAAGGAGAAGTATGTGCGCCTGAAGACGGACGTGAAGCTCTCCCTGGAGCGTCGCAGTCGACGTCGTGAGGCGCAAGCGATGCAACAGCAGCAGCAGCAACAGGTGGGACACGTAGCTGGACACATTGGTGGGGGATCCTCCCAGCATCATGGATATACCAATACCACAACGGGCTCGGAGACGGAGCGTTCCATCTCGCAGAAACCCTCGATTGGAAACAGTGAGAATCGTTCGCTTAGCTACTCGGAGCAGGCCACAGCCGGAGCTGGTGTTAGTTTGGGTGCCAAGGTCAAGCCTCCTGTGCCGCCCAAGACGCATCTGACCAGCAAGCCGGGCATAGCCAGCAAGTATATCAAACAGTTGCAGCTGCAGGACGATACCAACACCTCGTTGAGTCAATCCGATACGACCATATCGAATAACTATAGCAAGGGGCGTTACTTGGGTGCACCTGCCACGCCCACTCCGACGCCAACGCCCTCAATGGCATCGGCTGTGGTGCTCAGCGATAATGGCAACTCCGATTCGGAGGCACTGCAGCAACAGTTGCAGGCGGAGAACAACAACAACAATGCAAAGACAACAACAACATCCACGTTGCTGGCGCCACCACCGCCACGCAAGAAACTCTTCTCACGCACCAAATCCGCCTCCACGTCGCGTCTCAATTCGGATAACTATAATAATCCCTGCAGGCAGGGACGCGGCGGAGCGGAGCATCAGCAGCAGCAGCAGCAGCAGCAGCAGCTGGAGCAACGTCCCTGCACGCCCGTAGAGAATCTACGCCATCAGCTGCAAAAGCTTGAGGATCTCGAGGATCAGTTCCCCGAGCACACACTGGACACCACATACCATCTGCGTTATCCCTTCACGGACATTGGCAACGAGCATGCTGCAGTTGTGGGTTCTGTGGTCGGTTCCGAGCTGGAGTTCTTCAAGCATCGCATCCATTTGGAACGGGATTCAGTGCGTCGTGCCAAGGAGTCGCTGCGCACACAGCGCACCAATTTCCGTGCACGTCAGCGCGAGATCAAGCAGCGTCACAAGAGTAGTCCCACTTCTGGAGGAGCTGGAGGAGGAGGAGGAGGAGGAGCAGCAGCAGCAGGAGCTGGAGCAGGCGCAGGCGGGAGCAGCAACTCACCACGTCACTCACTCGATCAACTCATACAGGAGGAGAAGGAACTGACCGAAATGGAGGTGAATCTGCATCGCACACGTGCCCTGCTGGGCGAGAAGGTCATCCGGTTGCGTCATCTCGAGCAGAGCCTGTTGCGCATCTACGAGAAGGAGAAACCCAATCTGCAGGAGCAGGAGCCCAAGGATGATGCCACCACGCTGAGTGATCTCAGCTCCCACTCCAGTTCCGGCTTCAGCAGCACCGACTTTGCCAGCGGCGCAGATCTGCAAGGGAAACGCAAGGAATACTTCCAGCAGGAGTCGAACGAGTGCATTCAAAATCTGGAGATCCTAAATGCGGAGATACGTGAGATTCTCGATATACTCGGCCAGAAGCAGCAGGCACAGCAGGCGCAGGCACAGGCACAGGCACAGGTGGCGCAGGTGCAGGCGGCACAGGCGCAGGCACAGGCGGTGCAGGCACTGAGCATGGGCCACATGCCACATCTGATCTCACCCAACGAGCTGGGCTGGTCGCACATGCTCAGCCAACAGCAGCAGCAGCAGGCGCAGGCGCAGGTGGCGCCACCTCTGCATGCTCCACAATCGATACCCACGCTGGCGGATCGCCTGGAAACCTATCGCCAACTGGCAGCAGGTCGCATGCACAGCTCCATGGGTGGTGCCATCCTGGCGGCCAATACCATCGTCTCGCAGAGTCCACGTGCGGTCAACTACACCACCAGCCTGGTGGAGCGTACGCGGGATTTGCGCAACTGGCTGCGGCAGGCGAAGACGGAGCACGAGCTGCTCACCGGGATGGGTGGGCTGGGCATGCACACGCCCAGTGGCAGTGGGAGTGGCAGCCTGGCACCGCCGCCCACTGCAGTGGCAACGCCGGCGGCAGCTGTGGCAACCTCCACAGGTGGCGCCACTGGGGGCAATCTGTAAGCGCGAAAAAAAAAAAACGGAAAGAAAAGAAAAAAAAAAACATTTTTTTTCTCAGTGTAGCTTTAGTTCTCGTACTATCTAGGGATATATCTATCTAACTAACTTAGCTGTAAATAAGCCACGCCTTTTTTTATGCCTTTTAGTTGCAAACACACACTCACACACACACACACTCACACACACAGCTCAGCATTGTTTTTTGTGTTCCAGCTGCTGCCCTGGCTACTACAGGGTATGCACTAGTCGAGCCACTGTTATTAGTTAGCATTTGTAGGTTATGCAAGTTGTAAACTTGAGGTACAGGGTATCTGCTAGTCGAGCAACCCATATGCCCATAGCTTTTCTTAGTTTTAGTGTTGCAAAGTTCTTTCAATGTGGCTAGTCGCTTCTTTAGGTTAATACCCTGTACAGCAGCACATGTGCAGGGTAACTACTAGTCGAGCAATATGCGTATTCTATTCCATTTGCAGTAGCATTCCTTAGTTCTAGTTCTAGATAAGTTTGTTTAGCAGATAGTTCAGATACAACGTCTAATCAATCCCAATGATACCCTATAATTTGCTGAAACTAATGCTAAGTATTCCTCAAGTAAAAAAAATACAATCGATAAACGATAATTGCATCAAAAGAAAGACCGAGAAAGAGAAAGCGATATTTGCATGTTTCTAGAAACAAAAAAAAATATTGACTTTATTTTAACTAAACAAAATTAACTTGAAGTTAATCTGACTGTCATAGTTAATTAACACCAGAAAAGAAAGAGAAGACAATGTAGAATTCCCTTGGCTATATAATTCGAATAATTATAATACTTTTCCTAATTATTGCAAATGTTTGAAGCGTGCAAATGTTTTGACAACTAATTCGCATAAAGTTGATAATGAAATGTTGATTCTGATGGATAGATAGAGAAGAAAGATATGGAAACTTCGGAGGATCGAAGTTTGTAGTGCTCTAGCAGATGCAGGTTTATAATATAATACATAATATATCAAATATGTCTAATTTCATCTATATAACTCATGCGATGGCTGAGTTCCCCCTAGTCCATCTGCCAGAGCATTCAGAGTTACCAATAAAATGCGTTAAAGATTTATTTTCTATATACGATATACTATTATATAACTTATATAGATATTATTTCTCTCAATGTGACTTAACCAAAATGCACAACTATTTAAGATATATATGACGGTATCCCCGGCTAATCAAGTGTACGTATTAACGTATTATCTGGAACCCGAAAAAAAAAACCAAAACCAAAATGAAAATACTCTCGATACGTAATCCAAAGGCGAATATGATCTCTACGTTTTTTCGAATTCTCTATATATATACTTATATAGTTCTTAAAAACGAATAAAGAAAAAACCTATATACAAATTTAGCTAAATATCTACATAGTATACAAGATACTGTATGCGAGATAGGAATTTTGCAGATCTTGAGATGCATATTTGAATTCTCCCCCATTTTTGGTATTATGTATTACATATCAGTAGAGTTGCCCGATCTACTTTGAAATTTTCCCGATTTCAATGATCAGAATCAAGAGCTGCAAAATTCTTTGATCGCCAGAATGAAAAGTTAAAGAATACATCAAAATTATTGAATGTTTAACTGTTTTATCTTATAGATATAAACCGGTGAAAGAGACAGAATGAGAGTGGGAGAGAAGGCAAGCAGATCTCAAGCACAATTGAAGGGTATGCAGGAAAAATATTGTTGAAGGTTGTTTTACTTAGGCATGTGGACTAGCTCGATATTACATGATATATATTATATATACCAAATATACATATATATATATATATATATATATACATATATATACATAACCTATCTAACAATACTCGATCACTATTGAAACCTTTATCCCAAAGTACTCGAACCTAATTAATGTTTTTTCGAAATATTTTTTAAAATACCGAATACCGATTACAGGATACTGAGAATACAGAATACTTTTTCTACTATTTTCTATATGGCATTTCTAGATAACTAGATAACGTGACACTATTTCAGTTCCTGAGCCAACAAAACAAAAGAAAACAAAAAAAGAAAAAAAATAAATGAAAAACCAAAGCAAATCGAAAATCCCTAATCGCATTCACATAGATATCGTAGAAGGTTAAGTCTGAATCAGAAACGAATCCCCATGCAAAGAGATGATAGAGAGAGAGAGAAATACTAGATAGAGTGCGTACCCGTATATGCCATATAATACGATTATTATCGATTACCGAATACCGTTTACGATATATGAACCTATATTTATATGTGATGTTGTGATATTTGACTCTAGCGATATAAGGCTTACGTTTTTTTTTTTTTTGATTTCTTTTCTTTTTAAGTGAGATTTTCCGTTCAATTTCAAGCCGTCCCTATGTTAGTAATCCCCATTCCCCAAACCCAAAATGTCTCTTCCAAAAGCCCCCTTCCCTTAATATCCGTCGATTGGTTCTCCTACTAGATATATTCATGTGATAGCTACTCGAAATTATATCAGATCTATGGCATATTGCGAGTTCTTTTGCTAGTTAAGTATTATCTGAAGATATATATATATCTATCTAGATATACATATATTTCTGTTTTGTGTGCACAGCAAAGACTAACCAGAATGCACCGCTATTCATATACATACATACAATCATATATATATAGTCTAGATGTGAACTATATCTATATATATATATATATACTATATATATATCAATGATCTACGATTCTTATTCAATCGATTGCCTAATCCAAACCAAGTCACAACAGCACAATTACCGATTAGATTAGACCATTAAATACATAAATATATAATACCAAAAAAAAATACTATATATATGCATATGTACAATGTATATTGAAATATTTCAAAATTGTTGTTTGGATCTCTATAGTATTTTCTTTTCTGTTTTTCCTTCAATAATTGAGTACAAAACTGTTTTTCGGCATAACGTGAAAATCAAAAGAAAATACTATTACAAACAAGTTTAACGAATATCTGAATATATACTATACATGTGAACAGAACGTTATTATATATTGATTATATTTGGACACACACACACACACGATATAATACGATATGATGCAATAGTATGTGCAAGACGACAGCAGCCTCAGCAGATCATCTTCTGGGCGTATGGTTCTATTGAATTTGCTTCGAGAAATCTATGAAAAATAAACGAGATTCCCATAAACCCAAATAGACAAAAACAGAACGAAAAAAAAAAAAATAAACAAAATACAAAATACCAAATAATTAGCACGAAATTTAACAAGAATTAGTCAAGAATGGCAAATAAAGAAAATAAATAATACAAATACTGAATACGAAGTTCATTTCCTTTCGAATGGGGATGGGGAGGGGGGAATTTTTTGTGGATGCTGAAAAACGTGATTTTCCAGGAAAACAAATAAAGTAATCCCTATAAACTATAGTCGATTTATTGGATGTCATTCGATATTAACATTTTTTTACAGCACGATCGCAATTGGCACATAGAAGCATTTCTTTGGGATCCCCGTAATTGCAGAAACTACTCAGAAACCATTTAAACAGTTCCGTTGCGACCTTAAGTGCAATATCTAGGACCTTGTCGCCGTTTCCGATCTTGGTGCTTGTTGGCCCAGCATCGCAGCCCAGCTGCGTTGCGTTTGCGCTCAGCCAGCCAACCATACTGTAAGATCGAGAAGAATACATATATTATACCTATATAAAGCGGCAGCTTACCTGTTGGTTGTAGATCTAAATCATATAAAATTCGGGAAAAAAAAACAATATTTTCTTATAAATTTCACAAAACGTCAAGCCGTCAAACACATAACAAATATTTATGAGAAAATAAAGTACAGAACTGCTTAGATCATATATGTTTTAGTGCATACTTGGATGTGCCTTAAATACTCTTAAAATCAACATAAATTTTACTAAATTCTTTTCTAAGATTTATAGTTGTTTTTTTCCCCTCATCGAAATTCCAATCTATTTCTAACCCGATAAGGGGGGGTTATCCAACGGAACTGTTATGGTAATCAATCTGTGCTTGAAGCTACTGCATAACGCTTTTTGTCAAAGCTGTCGCAATGTCTGTCGTCGCTATATCCATTGCCAAAGTGTTTTTCTGTTTATTTATGTTTGTTTTGCCACCCTTCATGACGTTAGGGGGTCGCTATACTCTTTGTGACAGAAGATAAAAGCTTTTTCATGAGGTATGGCATATAAAAGTAGAAAATAACGATTTTTATTTATGATATTTAGGCTTTTATTTATTGAAATTATATAATGAGATCTATAATAAAATATTATTATATTTTATTTTAATTTACTCCGGAACTACCCCAAGAAACTCTAAATAAAATACAAAAATTATTTTAACACCAGGCATAGGGTATGCACAAGTCGTTGCTTGCTTGCTTTCTTTCTTTTTTTGCATTCCTTCTATTTTTTATGGCCATTCGTTTGCCAATATTCTTGTCAATACGATAATGTTGGTGGGGGAGGCAGAGGGAGATAGTGAGGTAGGGTATTACGCCTCTTGGGGCAGGTTCTGAGGCTGGTTGCCATTGGAATTTGTCGCTCGTTCGTTTCTTCGTTCTTTTTGTGCTTGCCGTGCAACTATTTCTGCCAACAGCGGAGGAGCGTCGTCGCCGCCAACGCCATCGCCATCGCCATTCGCTGATTAGCCGTGCTTCCAAGCGATTGTGCGACAATTTACCGTTACGCAAGGATAACTAATTTTAAATGAATTATCTAGCGCCGCCAGATAATCAGCTGGACGAACAGCCGCACGGCAACAGCAGCAGCAGCAACGCAGGCAGCGCCAGCAGCGTCAGCGTCATTCAAACATGGCGTCTCACAAGTCGCTCAGCTTCGCCGCGTCGCCGTGAACGTGCCAATTCGCTGACACCACCGCCGCAGCAGCAGCACCAGCAGCAGCAGCAGCAGGACTCTGGCGCGTCGCCGCAGCCGCTGCGCAAGCGTCCGCCGCGCCATACGCAGCTTAATGAACTTTTTCGACCGCGCTGCAACACGGATCCCAGTCGCAGCAGCGGCGCAGGCAGCAAGAAGGCGTCAGCAGCAGCAGCAGCTTCGCGCAGCGTATTGGGTTCGCTGCTGCGGCAGACGCTGAAGGTGACGACGGCGTCGGTGGGCTTCAGTGGCAGCGAAGAGAGGTGAGTATAATTTTCAAGTGTGTGTGTGTGTGTGTGCGTTGAGCACATCTTGACACTCATTTATACATATTTCTCAAGCCGTGCGTCGCGCTCCAATTTGCCTCGCAGCAGCATTGAAATTCGCCCATCATTGTTGTTGTTTTTCTTGCTGTTGCGCATTTGTTTTACATTCACAATTATTCTTTGTTTATCTACATCAGCTGTGGCCGCACATTTTTGGCGCTCGTTGGGCAAGCGTGACGCCTCCCTCGACCCGCTCTCTCTCTCTTTCTCTCTCTCTTTCGATCTGCCTGCATTGCTGCCAATTAATTTATTGCATGCGCTTTTCGTTTTGTTTTCGTTTTGTTTGCATTTGTTTTTTGTTTGTTTTCCCAATAAACACAAATGCACACACACACACACACACACACACCCGCGCACACAAGCTGCTTAAATCATGTGATTGGCTGCGCTTGATGTGCACGCTAGGTGGCGCTGCGCCACTTTCATCATCGCAGCGACTAATGAGCTTGACCCTTTTGTTGCGTATTTGCTCTGTTTGCTTTCGCTTGGCTTTGCTGCTAGTGATGCGTGCGTGACTCACGTTGCGTACACGATCACAGTCACGCACGCAAAGAGATCATAATCGATTGCATTCTGCCATCGATTAGAGCATGCGATAGTCGATAACATTACGCGTGCATCGCCTTGCCGCGCCCACACGATGCCAATCCACTCACACACACACACACACACACACACACACGTTGCTGCCCAGGAGCGGAGCTGTCACTGAGGCAACAGCGCAGCCAGTGCCGGCCTCCGCTGACCTTCTCCACCAACGCATGTACACGTGTGTGTGTGTGTGTGTGCGAGTGTGTATACGTGTGCATGCGCAGATTGCGGCAAAAATCCTAAATTCTCTCACGTGTCAGAGCGAGTGCCGCAATATGCCGGTCAGCAGCAGCGGCAGCATCTGAGCGCAGCCCACCTACATATATGCACACACACAACTATATTTACTTGCAATTAGCTGGCAGACACACACACACCCACAACCACATGCATATTAAAAGCGCGCTCACGTGTACACATACACATTCACACTCTGTCGCTCTTCTCTCGTTTGCATGCTGCTGGCCGCTCTTGAAAACAATGGGGTGATTTGTGTCGCACTCGCTCTCTCTCTCTCTCTCTCTCTCTCTCTTTCTTTGCCCATCTGACTCGCTGATTCGCCGTGCTGCTGTCCTGCCTGCCAGGCAGGCTCCTGTAACACCAACACAAGCAAAGCACATGGTGAGCTTGAAATTCGCCGCAATTGTTGGCAATTTGCTCTACTGTGCCTCTGCCTCTGCCTCTGCCTTGGTGGTTGCTTGCAAGCTCTCATCCCGACAGTCGAAGCGTAACCCACCACCATTGCCACCCAACTTTGCGAGGCGTCGCTGCAAGCTGCTGCCGGGAATGTCATAATGCCCACAGCGACATAGGCAGAGACGGAAGCAGAGAAACCGCAGCAGCAGCACGAGCCGAAAAGGAAGAAGCAGAAGAAGCCGCAGCAGCAGCAGCAGCAGCGTCGTCGGCCTTTAGTTGCCATATTATTTGTGTACAGAACGCATCGTGTTGTGTCGTGTCGTCAACGGGACTTCTCCGGTATTTGCCAAATAGCACAAAAATAAGCAACAAAAAAAAAACACACACACACACACACACACACACACACACGAAACGAAAAGTAAACTAGAGAAAACTCAGCGAAATTTATATTTTTGTTCTTGTGCGCGGCAGTTGAACTTAAGCAATCACGCAATTTGCCCGCTGTGCGGCGTCCTGTGCACAGAGCGAGTTTGATAGTGTGAGTGAGTCTGCTGAGTGAGGAGAGAAGCAACGGCAAAGGGAGCGCGGCAAAGAGAAGTTGAAGTGAAAAGCAAAAGTTATAGCGCACGCACGCCGCATTAAAAATCAACAACAATTCACAAAAAGTGCAAAAAGTGTTGGGAAAACTTTTACCAAACGCAACAACATGTAAAACTCTTGCGAAAATTTGGCAAAAATCTTTGCGCGACTGCGAAATCAAGGTGAGCTGCGGGGCGACCCCTCGCGCACTCCACGCACACACACACACACACGCGCTTCAAAGAGTCACTGCATGTGGGTGTGTAAGTGTGGATGTGTTAGTGTGCTATTGTCATGTGTCGCTCTCAGTGTTTGAGTGAGAGGCGCTGCTGGATCTTTGCTCTCTCCTGTTTTTTGGGCTCCTTTTTGTTTGTTTATTTCTCTAGCACACATGCAAACACGCTCACACACACATTCAACCGCATGCTGTGTCGCGTTGATTGTGTAATTGCGAATTATGAAAGCGGCAAGCGCAACCTTTAGCCGTATCTAGGGTCGCACTGCACCTGTGTGTGTGTGTGTGTGTGTGTATGTGCGTGTACACTGTGCTTGCGTGTCCTGTGGCAAAGCTACAGTGTGGTAAATCACATTTGCACTTGCGAAAAATAATTAAATTTGTATTTAGACATATTTGCCTTATTTTAAATTGTTTTGTTATAGAATAAAATTAAATAGAACTCTACGTAAACTAATTTTTATAATTATTCTCCAATTTGCGTAGATTAACACAACTTGCCACAACTGGTTCGTTGGGTGACCATGCGAAACGGAAACACTCCAGGTGAGTAATTCAGCAAACCTCATACCAATTTACGAGCATTGTTAACTGTCAAATTGTTAACTAAAAGAACAACAGACAGATGATGTATTTTTCTAATAGATAGAATCATCACACATACGTAATCCCAATAAAAATAAAAGTATGCGGTTTTTCAGCATTCCTTCACTAATTATACCCTATAAAAACACAGAGAGCGATAACACATTGTATGAAATACCATACTTACAGTCTATGAATGAATTTTAGCTTCTGTTGTGCTTTTTCTAACATTCGTTTAGCGTAATCCGCACCTATAATTCCCTCAAGCGCGAGTACATTAACTTTCCGCTACACTCAATGACCTTTTTTGGACCGGTTCCAAGCTCCCAGGCGAACACAATCAGAGCTCCCTTGAGGCGATCGTAATTTGGGAACTGATTATGCTGTAGTAGATTATGAGATAGGAAAAATTGGGCTCAAGTTGAACGACTTATGGGGCCAATTATTGTTATCACTTAGCGAGAGAAATCTACATGGAAAATATAAATACCTAAATACATACATACATATATAAACATATGTATTTATACACCAGTGTGTTCTCGTAATTCTTGGTAATCGTGAGTAGAAAATAAGAACATTCTGTTGTGATTCATTTTACCTCCCGACCATATCGATATATGCATATTCACACATAATAAATTCTTATGTGTCGTCATCAACAATTATTACTACATTTTTCGGAAATGCTATAGCCCCTTTAGTCTAGAATTCTCTTGAATTTGATTGGATTTTGTGAAAAAAAATATACTTATATAATAGAAAAACTACAATATGTAGTGGTAGTGCGAGGGTATTAGCTCTTCGTTCAACTAAAACTATTGTCATTCCGCCAATGGTGGCATCTTTTGTTTGGAAACTAAGAATATTTTTAAAATCTGCACAAAATGTATACATAATACATATAGTATGTATGTAGGTGAAGGATAATTCAGTACTATATGTAGTCATAAAGGTATTTTGGGTCATAAATTTGTACGACTTATGTCAAAATATTTGGTTGCGCATTAAAATGGATCAACTCCGTAAATTTTGGGTGGTCTCTAGTCGGGAACATATATATACAATATATATATATATATATATATATATATTGGTAGTCGAGTAAACTAATCAGACGCCCACGAATTGAGATAAAACGATATATTTTTAGAACGGCATATTGTGAATTGAAATTTAAACGATTAAGAAATGAAATATGACAAATTAAACGGAATATATCAATTGAAATGGAATGGAATACAATCAGATTATTTTCTTCTGATAACTGAAGGTACTTAAAAACATTATATAGCATACTTTTGGGATCCTTACAAATGTGTTACAACAGTTTCAAACATTTAATTGGATACAACTTTCTGCCTATAACAAGTTTCTAGCATTCTTATGGTTCCAATACAAATATATATCTAACGTTTCTGATTTTATGACACTATACTGGGTCGATTAGTCATGAAAGGCTTCTTCGTAGCTCAGTTAATTAAGAATCATCAGACCCTCAAAGACCACCTGCAGCAGGGGCCTAATGATACACGAATGTATAGTATTATATAGATAGATAGGACAGGTTGATCGGTGACTGGGTGCGCTCTCTTGGGGTGTACCATAACGTAATTTATTTGCTACGTTACGCCAGGTGTACAGCATATGTTGCTGTCATATCTGGCGAATTAAACACCTGGAGCGCATTAGTCATATGATTTTTTTTCGGGGGTACAAAGATTATTAGTGATTTGGCGTTCTTTTTTTTGTTTTCTTTTTGCTATTATGTCTTACGCAAGGCCCTATCAATGTGACGTTTGAGGTCTTTGCACTAAACATGGAAATGTGCTTAGTAATGCCATAGTTTCCATAATTTTCTTTTCTCTTTGCTGTTTTTTTTTTGTATTTTCTCTGTTTTCTTTTTTTCTTAGTTTGCTGTGGTTTCCGTTTTGCATTTCTCTGTCATCTTGGCGACACGAGTGCCACAATTGTGTCAGCTTTTCTCCCTATCTCTACAATTCTTCTGCTTTAGAAGATTTGAAAACTTTTTCATTTTCTTTTTTCAATGCAACTATTTAACAAACAAAACGCCCCTTGAAAGTGACGCCCCACAGAAAGCAAATCATGTGAGAATTAGAAAGTTGCGTATAGCTCGAACCGAGAATACCCTGTAAATTATAGTATATACATTTGTAATGAAAAAGTGTGTGAGAAGATAAAAGTAATGACTTTTACAGCATAATATCGAGTAAAACATTTCGAATTTTAGACTTCAAAGAGAATAATAATGATAATACAGATCGAACTGTTTATAGTCAACTCATAATTAACAGAGTATTAAATTAACGGATAGATCAAAAGTTAGACAAAGCGAAGGTTGCGACAGTTTTGTTTTTTTTTTATCATTGTTGTTGTGGTTGATGTTGCGGTTTCGCATCTCTAGGGTGACCATGACTTGTGGCCATAGCATATGCGAGTTGGAGAAGGTTCGCACTTATGTAGATAAGGGGGGTTACGGGTGCTTGGGAAACAGCGAACTGGTCGCATTTTAGTGCAGCACTTAACAACAAATTTCGTTTGCCATATTGGAGCGAAGTTATCTTTGCGTTTTTATCAAAAAATAATATGGTAAAAGTTCAATTAAGCTTGAAGAACCTTCTGGGGGAAAGGGTGTGACAAGGGGAGTGAGAGAGAGAGAGGGGGTAAATGCTGCTCGATAGCTAAAAATGCCACAAAATGGATGTACACATGTTATTTACTTCTATATATCAAGCCTATATAGTACATACTATATTAAGTTGGTGCTTTTTTGTCACTTCGCTGCTTTATTTAAATGCTTTTTTCGTTGTCATTATATTTTTGCACAATGGCAAAAAGCGACAAAGAAAACTGGCAAATCATGCGAGGTAAAAGGAAAATACGAAAAAAAAACAAGTCGGTAAACCTGCAGTCGAGCGCGCCCGACAGTAAAATACCCTTCGCCCAATTTTCAAAATCCATTACAAACGTGTAATCTCAATTATATTTTAAAACAAAGAATACTGCACAACTTGTTCTACTACATATGACTACTACAGGAGACCTTTACCTAAATTTCCAAAATATCGAAAATTTTCAAAAAGCCAATTTTACTATTTTTTAAATGTAGAATTATTCAGTTTGTTAAAACATAAATAAAATGTCATTCCGTGTGAAAATCGTTTGATTTTTAAGGAAGTTACGAGCTGTGTAAAATGAGGATACCATGCCCGTTGAGTGTGTAACATGTCTAATTTTTGGACCACTTCGACATGATTTTTGGGCCAAAATTAAGTATCGTTTAAAATCGATTTAAACAATTGTTTAGTACTAATTTTAACCTCCGCAATCGATTTAAACTATAATCTAGCGATTTAAAAAAAATAAAAAAAAAATGTCTTGAAATGTCATAGGGGGGACCCTTACCTCAAATTCCAATATATCGAAAAATTTCAAAAACATTATTTTGGTGTTTTTCAATCACTCAGTTTGTTAAAACATAAACAAAATTTCATTCCGCGTGAAAATCGGTTAAATATTAAGAAAGTTACGATCTGTGTAAAATGAGGGTACCTGGCCTGTTGAGTGTGTTACATGTCTAATTTAATTTAAATCTAAAAACCCAAATTTACAATGAGGCGGACATGGCTCAATCGACTATACTAGTGATCCTACATACATTTACACAAAGTTGGTATACCCTTTTTTGACAATTTTCCATGGTGGAAGGGTATAAAAGCCCACAAACACTTGTGATATTTTTGTGAGTGTATTGACCAAGCAGTTTTTTTTTTTGGGTCAGCTCAAAAAATAAAGCCGAAATTGCGATATTTGTATGTTACGGTTCCACTGTACATAAGCTCAGCTGCTGCAGATCTGCCGCCATCAGCTGCGACAGAGTGCAGACAACAGCTGCAAGGCGAAGAAGAAGCAGCAGAAGAGAGGAACCATCAGCTGCTGCTGGTGTGGCAGCGGCAGAGGCAGAGAGAGAGAGAGAGAGTGTGTGTGTGCGCGAGAGGGTTGGGGGATGAGCGTAGCACGCAGTCGTTTGCTTTTTCGCTTCTTCTTCTTCTTTCTATTCATTGTTAAAAGTTTCTTAACAACAATAACAAAGCGTAGAACGTCGACGCTGACGCCAACGCAGTGCCGCATGATAAGCGCGTCGAAGAAGTTAAGCACACGCACACACACGTAGGCAAAGCAGCAGCATACAAACATACATATTTATGCATGTGTATGCATGTTCGTGCGGCGAACGTCGCTCGCCTCGCCTCGCCTCGTTTCGCCATCGTCGTCGTCGTCTCAGATGTTGATGTTAGGCCGCCGCCGCCGCCGCCGCTGCTGCTGCCACCGTTTGGCGCTGTCGCTGTCGCCGCCACTGCTGCTGCTGCTGCTGCTGGACGCGTTCGACGGCGTTGGGTCTGGCAGCAACGGCGCTTCAATTTCAAATTCAGTGCGAAAGCGAACGACAACGCAGACGGGCAGACCGTGTCGCAGAGAGAGAGCGAGCGAGAGCAGGAGAGAGCGTGAGCAAGCGAGCGAACGCGCGAGCTTTCAAGCAGAGGGGCAGGCAGCGCGGCAACGGTGGCCGCTTTTCCACACACACACATAAAATACTTAATTCTTTTATTCTATTTCAACAATTTTTGTTGTTAGTTAGACTTGTTTTTTTTTTTTAGAGTGTACCTCCTTGTTTGTGCGAGTGTGTGTGTGTTCTGTTTTTGTTTGCCATTCGCAGTTAATCTTGCACACGGGCGCGCGAACAAGCAACAACAGAGGCAGAAGAAACAGAGGAAGAGGAAGCGACGCCAACAAAATTTATCAACAAATAAAAAGCTATTTGTGTTCGTGTGTGTGTGTGTGTTGGTGTTTATAAATTGCGACGAATTAGCGTTAAGCGTTAACAACAAAACAAAAAGCCGCAAAAACGGCAAGAGAGAGACAGAGAGAGCGAGAGAGACGATCGCCAAAGCAAAAACATAACGGTACGCGCGAAGAAACGGTCACCACCAACACCAGCAAAGTGACATCATAAAGCAAAAAAAAAGTGACAGAAATTGTTGCTGCCGTCGCAGAGTCGTGTGGCCAAAAATAAATGCAAAAAAAAAAAAGAAATAAGCTAAAGAAGAATTGTACTCCAACAACAACAACAACAAATAGTAACAGCAGCAGCAGCAGCAACAACAACATGCGGTAAAAGCAAAAGAACAACAACGCGGAGTGAGAGTGCGTGCGTGTTGGTCGGCCTGCAGAGAAAGAGAGAGAGAGGCGCGAGAGAGCGAGCGAGTTTGACAGTCGAAAAGAGAGTGGGCGGCCACAAGCGCCACAGTGTGTTGAGAGAGCGAACTACGAAATGCCGGGCGGCTGCTGTAAATGCGTGGCGCCATCTATTGTGGTACCTGCAAAACAGCTGATATTCAAATTACCACACACACAGAGAGAGAGAGAGAGAATGAGAGAGCGCGCAGAGAGCAAAGAGAATTAAATATACAGAGATTGCATGAGGCCGTTCGACTCTCCGAACGAACGAGAAGTTAGTGGTACACGTTGGGGACCTCTCGTTTAGCAATCAAAATAGCTTTCGCGGGATATTTTTGAGAGACGGAAAATGGAAAATTTTGTTTGTTTGCTTGTTTAGAAAAGAGTCTCAGAAGAAAAGCAAAGAAATATCCCAATGCGAAGTAGCGGAGAAACAGCTCAGGCCTCATAATATCCACGTTTGCGGGAGGTGAGGGGTACCGCAATCTCTGTATATTTAATTCTCTTTGGCAGAGAGCACGTAAGAGAGGCGACAAGAGCGTGTTATCTCTGTTTTTTATATTATCTAAATCTGCGCAAAACATTGATTGATAATTCAAATAATTATCAGTTAGCACAGCTGGCGAGCGATACGTGTATAAATCAATTTAGTTTCGGGGGCTCTTAAAGTCAGAAAAAAAGGCATGAAAGTAAATATGAAAAAGGCATTATTGAAGTAGATAAAAAAAAACAAAAGGTTACTAAATGGGGCCACCTCACATTAATTGCAGTAACAAAGGTTTTTAAAGTAGTTATATAAGTCAGAATACCCCCTATATATATCGTATGCTTACAAGTTTAAATAAAATAATATAGTATAACACAAATTGCGTGATATCTCAAAGGCTTGCATGCAATTTAATTATTTTAGCAGCTTTATGGATTCTTAATTGAGTTGAGCAAAAATTTTCAAGGGAGATTACGATGATCTTGCCTACAAAAATGGAATCATTAGTTAGCTAACTCAGCTAGGGTGCTGACTTTACTCTCTCTCTCTCTCTCTCTTTTTCTCTCGCTCGACCTACGCACAGCATACTCGGGAAAGTGTATTAAAATTGATTTGAATTTTTCCGTTTAGAAAATGAAGATGGTAAAAGACTAGAAAAGAAAAAAACTTAAGAGACAAAAAGAAAACACACTGTAAGAAGAAACAAGTTTAAAAGTGAAAAAAAAGAAAGCAAAATTGAAAGAAAAACAATAAAAATGTCCACGGAGAAGGTCAATAACAACGATGACAACGTTGTTGCCCCAACAACAACAACAACGTGGAACAATGCGGAGGAGGCCACAGAGAGCACTTTGCAGCAGCTGAAAGCCAAAAAGAATAAATCCAATTTGTTTCTCATCAAATCCTACAGTTTCATAGAGCGCAACAACAACAATAACAACACCAGCAACAACAACAAT
The DNA here is from genome assembly GCA_018904105.1 of Zaprionus tsacasi. Taxonomy (NCBI): domain Eukaryota; kingdom Metazoa; phylum Arthropoda; class Insecta; order Diptera; family Drosophilidae; genus Zaprionus; species Zaprionus tsacasi. The sequence goes on along the minus strand of JAEIFR010000001.1, from coordinate 10,714,238 downwards.
AACAACAACAACAACAACAACAGCAACAACAATAAAAACAACAACAACAACAGCAGCAACGATAGCAAGGCAAAAAATGGCAAAATGTCTCGAGTGAGCGCGCCACTTCCGGAGTTGCTCTTGTCACCGGATATGGAGGGTTTTCCGGACATAACCTCACTTGTGCTGGCACAAGCAGCGGCAGCGGAGAGTCAAGCGCCAAGCACAAAGAAGCAGAAACAAAAGCAGGCGAAAGTGAAATCAAAGAGCAAAGCAAAGGGCAAGTGGAAGAAGGAGAAGCAGCAGCAGCAAAGCACAGAGAATGGGAATGGGAATGGGAATGGGAACGGGAATGAAAATGGACAGAAGGAGGAACCGGAGCTGGATGAGCAGGAGGCGCAGCTGCTGCGCCGCAAGGGTCCACACGAGTATGAGGAACTGTTGGCGCATGTGCCCGCTGCCCAACCTGGTTCACTGCCTCGCCCCCAGTCGTTGCCCGCCAAGGGATTGTTCGATACGGCGGCGGGCACACGCCTTCAGCTGGAACCCATCTCATTGGATCCCACACCTGTGCCGGCCAAGCGTCGCAGCGGTGGTGCTGGCGGCAACATCAAGCGAGAATCGTTTCTACGCCAGAGTCTGCAATCGATACGTCGCAGCTTTGGTTCCAACAAGCAATCGACCAAGTTATCGATAGTCAGCCCATCGGCAGCATCAGCGCCAGCGACAGCATCACCTTTGTCCTCGCCCGCTTCATCGAATGCTTCGACCACATCATCCACATCTTCGGCCGTTTCGTTTAGCGCCTCATCGTGCTCCTCGGCGGCAGCCATCAGTCTGCTGACCAAGGCACAGGCTCACAATCACATCCTCGATGAGTATCTGCCCACACCCCTCGTCCTGCTGCTCAAGGATCAACGCAATCTTGCCCTCGAGACGGATTACGCTGATGTTCTGCGTTTGATAAAGAGGTAAGCGGGGGAATTGGGTGACATAAGCGTGTTTTTTTTTTTTTTTTTTTTTTTTTTTGAAATACATACATATGTATATCTGATTTTTAGGCCCGTCTAATCATAGAACAGTTGGAAAAATAATACAACTGTTCAGAACTTTTATAGTTAAGATTTTTAAACTTATTGTTAGTTCTTATACAAGAAGATTCAATAACTAAAAGCAAAGTAATTAAAAAAAAAAAAAAAAAACTAAATATATCTGAAAACTCTGACAAAGATTGAATATGCTTAAAATATTTGAAAACTTATTTTAAGTCAGAAATCGTAAAATACTATAGAAGTTCTTAAACTTCCAAATGAAAGAAATATATACCCGATCTCTGGATCAACTATGCGGTATAAAAACTCTACCCGAATCGAAAACCAATGTCAGAGGGACAAGATCGGATCGGATACGTTGTGATATGCGATATGCGATCAATTCGTGGACGATAAACGATAAACGACTTCCCCAATTGCCCAATCGGCCATCCGTCAATGGGCCAATTGAGAGCGCGCTTGATTATACTACGATTTGCATTCAGACAATGTTCATAAAGTGCAGAAGAAGCGGGAGAAGAAGGGAGAGGAGACAGAAGAGACACAATGAGCGATTGACTGAATGAGTGACAAAACGAGGAGACAACAGATAAACACGCGTATATATAGAAATATATACGATATATATATATGCATATATTTACAGACATTTGTGCGAGTAATTACGCAAACATCGACATAATGCCATGACATATTTGGTGTCCATATCTTTTTTTTTTCTTTTTTCTATTTGGCCCCCCTACTATACTACAATGCAATTGCGGTTGCCAAACTTGTTGTTGTCGTAGCAGAATGGAATTTTCATTGACGTCATCGACAAGACAAAAGCTTATTAAGTAAAAATTCTCAGATTTTTGAAAAGGCAAATCATTTTTCAGATAAGACACAAAAGGAAAGGTGACAAATGCGATCAGAGATAGGAAAAAGGAAAAGAAAATGCTAGAAAAGTTTACATATCACTATATAATCTAGTTATACTTCAGGTAGTTCCTGTATATACTTCAGGAACTAGCTATACTTTAGAAACTAGCTATATTTCAGTTACTAGCTATACTTCAGGAACTAGCTATACTTTAGAAACTAGCTATACTTTAGAAACTAGCTATACTTAAGATACTAGCTATACCTCAGGAACTTCAGGAACTAGCTATATAATCGAATATTTTACTATGCTGGATCGAGAAACCTATAAATAATCTCATACCTCTATTCATCATTTATTTCCCAAACGGGATAAAACGGGAAGTATCAAGAAAAACTGCCTAGAGATAATCGCAGAACAAAGTCTATATGCAGCATATATGGTATATGCATAGTAAACTCTCCACTTAAGATAAAATACAAGTTTGCACGATGTCAGGGAGGAGAAAGAGGAGGAGGAGGAGGAGGGGGAGGGAAAAGTGTCAACTGTTTTCCCCATTTGAGATTGTCAAAGTGCCAAGTTCAGTTGACATTATAAGGCATAAGAGTGTGTGTAATTTATTGTAGTTCCCCCTGCTGCCATAGAGCACCCCCCCTGCCTGTACGTCCATGCTTGCGGAAGACATTAACCCTTTAGTGCCCCGCAGACAAAATGCAATCTGCGCAATTGAGCGTTAAGATGCGTGCAATTTGTAGGCGTTGCTGCTGTCCATTGCACTCTGTTTGTGCATGTCTGTGCATGTCTGTGCACGTTTGTATGTGTATACGAATCACTTAGCTTGAAATAGTGTAAAAAATTTCGAGTGCATTCGCGTTGATTGAATTTCCAGCGCTTTTTATTATTATCACAGGCATCGCCCGTGGGAGACCTCTGCATTCTCTGCTCTCTCTCTCTCTATCTCTCTCTCTCTCTCTTTCTCGTTCGGTTTTTCGGCTCCCCCCCACATTTGGGTCAATTGTTCGTTATAGGTTTTAAATTTCATTGCAGTTCGTTAACAAATGTAAGTGAATTTCGTTGTAAAGTGCAAAACGAGTCGACACAAACTTAATAAAACTGATGACAGAACAAAGTTGGAAGTAGCTTTTTTTAATGTTTTTTTTTTTTTTGTTTTTTCCAAACAGTGCGATAAACAACTTGTGGGAGACTTGAAATGATTTATTGTATAAGTACTGTGTAGCCATAATATAGTATCTAAATATGCACATGTGTACTATATACGGTATAGTACTTGTAGTACCTTCTGGAAATCACAACAGATCAAAAGTCACATTGTTTGTTGTGTTTTTCGTTTCTTTTGCCTTAATCTTTTGTTGTGCAGATTAAGCTTGGGATTAATCCAAGTGTTGTAAAGGCTGGCAGGGAAACGTAGATGGATTTACACGCTTTTTTCCCAGTTTCAGCACGGAATTAAAAGTAAAAACTAAGTAACTTCAGGGAAATTAAAGAAAATTATGCCTAATTTGCTTATAAATTGATTTTTAGAGTTTTTAGCCAATAAACAAGCTTAAAGCTTTTATTTGAGCATAGTTTAGAGTTAGAAAGAGCTTTAGATTAAATAAGTTTTACTTTAAAAGTTGATTAAAGCTTTTCATTACTTTCATAAAGATAAATCACAGCTGAAAGCTTTAATTAAAGTAGAGTTAGAGCTTTCATGTGCTTTTAAGCTGCTGTAGTTGACATTATCAAGCTTATATCTACCATAGAGTGTGAAATACAACAGATATTTGAAAAAAAAAACAGCTAAAATGCAGTGGAAAGCGCGATCTATTGATGGATGTGCTCCAGTTAGAGAAGTCAGCGAAAACAATACGATCGCTTCGATCGATCTACATAAGCTTTTACAACACACTCAGCTGTTTGCATGATTAACATGTGGACACTGGCTGCATAACCTAGTTGAGTTCCCCTCTCCACCTCCCTCTCTCTCTCTCGCCCTATGTAACGCTGCATGTGATCTGCCCCGTAACGCCCCCTGCAGCGTGTTGAACTGAACTGAGATTAGCGTTTTGTCTAAAGATAATCTGTTGCATTTCAAAGTAATGCACTCGGTATAGCAACACCCAGAGACAAGTGTCACACACACGCACACACCCCACTCTGGGGCTGCCCTCCTACAGATTCCCCCAACGATCTCTCTGTCTCTCTCTCTCCTCACTCTCAGCCACCCAACTGGCCTGAGAACGTGCGATTCGTGCGAGCATCAGACGTGAAACACACTTCACATTCAATTGACAGCGAGCCGAGAGAGTGACTGTGTGTGTGAGAGAGTGTGTGTGCGAGTGTGTGTACTTCTACTTAGATGCTCTGCCATTGAATGGATTTTAATAATTTCACATATTTCAGTTTGTCAGACGTTTCAGTTGGCATCGAGCGACCGGCAAAATTTGCCGCAAAAATACAAAAACGAAATTATAAAAAAAAAAAAAAAAATATCTACATATTTTCGCATTGCAAAGCACAGACACACACCCCATAAATTGTTTTTGGGTATGTTTTAATTATCATATTCATTTGTTTTGCGTGCAATGCCAAAGTGAAAGTGATTTTTTTCGAAGATTTACGAAAACTTTAAATGAAAGTTTTTTTTTTTTACAGAATAGAATGTGTGAAATTTAGCAGAAAAGTAGAAAGAAAAATTGCCACTATTCATAGTGTTATTTGTGATAAATCAAGTGTGATATATGGAAAACAAAAGAAGAATTTCCAGCTGTTAACGATTTGTAAAAATATCAATCGTATGTGCCTTTGATTACACTTAAAATCTCACGTTATCATGTGAAATTTCAGCATAATACCATCACGCTAAGCTGAGTTTGCCTAGTTAGTTGGGTAGGTCAGTCAGAGACAAACTCTCTTAACTAATTCAAAGTAATCGCCGCCTCAGTAAGAGTATCTCTAAGCTAACCAGTTGCAGTTAGATTAAGCTGAGCGCGATTATTCTTATATGTAGTATTATCTGAGATAAACCTTTAGACTTTTGAGTAATAAATGAATTTTGTTTTCGCTCTTCTTCTTCTTGCAGGTATGCAACAACATCATTGTGATAAGTAAGACCAACAATAACAATTGCATTACGGGATATACCGAGATCCCATGCAGAAGTATCTAAATATATGTATATAGATTAATCTAAGTGCGAACCGGTTATAAAAATAGCGAATCTCATAGGGTAGCAAAACAACTAAATTATCGCAAAGTGGCAAACAAATAAACAAACAAATAGACGGACAGACAGACAGAGAGAAAGATGAACGTCGCGATGAATGTGGTAAATTGTCGTAATTATATCATCACAATTATAAAAAAAAAAAAAAAAAACGTGGCAAATATTGTCGTAAAACATTCTGAACTTTGTGCTAAACTAACGAACTGACAGATGTTTGAGCCGATACACATGTATATTAGGTTATATATATGTTATATGGTTCTAGAATCTAGTATACTAAACCGTTTAGTTGGGCATCGTATGGGGTAGACTAATGGTCTGATACCGCAAGAGAGCAAAGATCACAAATAGAATTTCACGGTTCTATTGCTTTGCCAGTCATTAGCCAAAAACGCTTTGAGCCATGTCTAATCAAGAGAGGGAGAGGAAGAGAGAAAGAGAGAAGAGTGTAAAAAGAGAAATTGGCACAGATAGGGAATGGAGACAAAGATTCAAAAGAAAAAAATAATATGAGATACTTGAAAAGAGAGAAAAAAGAGAGAAAACGAAATAGAAAGAAAGCCAAAGAAAGCTGGGATAGATACTACAGATACTTGATATACACAGCTTATAAGAAAATGCTACGAACTGATCTAAAACTATAGAGAGAGACCTAGAACTATTCTTTTTCGACCTTGTAGACACAAATTCGACCAAAAAAGCTTATGCAATGCACAAAAAAATTATGAGCTTTCGATATTATCAAAGTCGCATGAGTGAACATATATAAAATTTACAATAGTATATAGATAAAGTGTTGAAAAGATAAGGACACAATGAGCGGGTTCTTGCAACGCACCCCGCATACCCTGTAAGCGTAAATAACGAAAGTTTTCTGAATAGTTAACTATATACATAAATTTAATTCTGCAGGGTATTCAACAGTCTATAAACTGCACTTAAGCTCATACCTGTGTAATATACATAGAACAGCTGAAAATCGCTGAGTCTGCCAATAATACTGTATGGTATACAGTTCAGAGGGCCAGGCAATTATACGCGATATGGCAGTGAACTTCATAGCTGACGCAAGCGAAATGAACAATTATTGCCTTGCTTTCTTCCTCTTTCTTCTTCTCACTTCTCTCGCACCTATGCCATATGCCAGTTGCGGTGGCTTATTGAAAACTAATTGAAAAAACAAACACCCAAAACTATACAATATTAAATGCAATCTGGCTTTCGGGATGCAACAAATCTCCCGCTGATTATATAATCTATAGAGGAATTCCTTTCTATGAAAATGTTTATAAATAAATATGTGTGCGATGAAAGATTTTGGTATTTCCCGTTGAAGGAGGTTTTTTTTTTTTTTGAAGTTGAATTAATTGTTATACGGGTTTGATAAGTTGCTATAGATGAATGATTCAGTTTATACGATTGATTTCTAGGCAATGGAAGTAATTGCTAAACGATTGCTGGATTTTTCCCTGAAAGAGAAATTTCCCAAAATAGTACCTGTAAATTCGAAAAAAAAAGTTAAGTAATGGGAAAGAAGTTGAGTTAAGATCTTAAGTTAAATGGGATACAAAGAGAAAAAGTCTTTTATTAAGTCTAGTCCAGATATGCAGACTACATGTGCAGGGTATTTACCCACTGTGCAGTAGAGCTAACAAATAATTTCATTAATATTTTAGTATTTGTTTTTATGTGATCCACACACACACACATACACAGCGCTGGCCTGATAAGGCGACTCTCTTGGCTGATATGTATATAAGTGTATATATAGTACGCTAACGGTACTCTATATAGAATATACATACGCATTTGCATATGAATTAAACACTTTCTTATACATATATCAAACAAACCATCATGAGTCACACAGTGAGTTCTCTGATTATGCTTACAATCATACAATATTAATCTATTATATCGCATCGTGTCTATAGATTGTTTTCATTCTCTTTCTGTGCATTCAATTTTCTATTTCTTCCTGGATTATTTGCTTTCTTCTGGTTCTGGCTATAGTTTTTGCGGACGTAAATAGCAACAGTTTCAACAGTTTTCCATAATATTTACGAGCTACGTCAAATGGGGAAATGGAAAATGGAAAAATGGGAAAATTTGCATACAGTTTTGTTTGCCAGTGATTTGGAATTTTCCTAAATATTTTCTTTACACATTTCTCTTGTAATATTGTTGCTGTTGTGTGCGGAAAACGTTTGACTATTTAATTGCCCGTTTCACAGTAAATTGCATAATTAATAAAATTAATAGCATTTTGTTGGCAAATGTGGTAGGGGGAGGACGTACACACACACACGCGATAAATTACTGCCGCCATTTCCGCTAAAAACAAAGAAAAAAACTAAAAAAAAAAAAAAAAAAAAACGAGCAAGTCTCTCGTCAAGTGTTTTACATACCCTGCATACAATACAAGTACTTAAAAAAAAGGTATATTCACTTGATGAGGCGTATGCCTCGCTATAAATATATAGAAGAATATAGAAGATGTAGAGCGGAAGTTAGATAAATATGTTTGTACGAACGCGTTAAACTCGAAAACTTTAAGAGCTTGATAAATCAAATTTGGTAGAAATCTGCCTATATATCATGCGCATATAATATATCATGCAAATCTATATTAAAGTGAAGCATAAATATGAAATACTACAGAAATGTAGAGTATAATGTATTTGGTATATAAATTGCAATTTAATCTGATAGTCTGAGTATTTAAATAATTATTAATGTTTATTTCAACTTCCTATACCAGTTTCGAGCAGCTGAAAACCGCAAGACATGTAGAGCGGATCAAAAATGTTTTTTCTCTTGGTTTTTTTTTGTTTTGTTTACTTTGTCTCGGCCTAGGGGGGCTGTGGTGGGCGTGGCAGTTTGGCTTAGAGACAACAGCAGCAGCGTCGCCATTTAATTAGTTGCGTGCTGACTTTCGTCTGGTCAACAGTAAAAAAAAAACCACCACATCCGAACATCTCCTTGCCCCACAGGGTGCTCCTTCCCCCCTGCTGGTCACCCTGTACCCTCTTATTGCCAGCAGGCATGAAAATTTAATGCAGACCTGTCGCCATAGGCGTCAGTCATACAGTCCAGAGGGGGTAAGGGGGCGTGACTTCAGAGAACGTGGGCGTCGCTGTTGACGCTGCTTAATGCAATTTGCGTTGCATTCCACGTAATACTCGTACAGTGTACGTGCCACCCCTTGCACCCCTTGCACCCCCTGCTACCTTGTTGCCCCACTGTGCGGTGGTTGCACTTGCCGCACACAATGGGTTAATAAACTTTGCCCTTGCCCGAGGCTTTGGCACAAGCGATTTAATTCTTTTCTCTACATAAAGCGGGGGTAGAATTAACATTGGGGGTGGTACTAAAAATAGCGTAGTTAGAGAAACGATAAAAGTCTGTCTGGTATACCCTGTAATTAATGCACAATTTGCTTGCTAATTGTGGCAGTGCAATAGAGCAGAGTGTTTAGCTCGGCTATACCCTGTAACCTGTTGCTGGGTTCATCATGCGCAACTCTACGTACTGCCCTCGCTAGGTCTCGTATTTCCTCCCCCACATATGATAATGAAACTGCCAACGTTGTTGCATAAGCTCTTGAGGGAACCTGCTAAGCCTTGCTCTACCGTGCTCTGGTAATCGATACTCTTCGTTGTTCACTTTCTTCCCTCTCTCTCCTATTTTTCCTCTCTCTCTTCTTCTTTCTTCACTGTGCATTTCACACATTTGCCACCATCAAAGCAAATTGAGAATGCAATTCACAAAAAAACACAAAGAAAATTCAGGGACATGACCATGAGAAATCAGACAACTGTCAATGGGCCTACTATATATGATAGACCAGGGCGGGAGAGCAGAGAGGGGCTTAAAAGTGGCAGAAGAACTTGGTAGTGTTGGGAAACGAAACAAATTTGGTGTTGCAACAGGGCGAAAATGTTTGCTTTTAAAGTGAAAACAATTTAAATATTTAAGATCATATTATAATGATAGAAATATTATAGTTAAAGCAGATATAGTTGATAAAAATGTTAGATACATAAAATACTAAAGATTTTAAGTATATATCGATGCTCAAGATTTTTTTTTTGAATATAATATATATATTATAAAATATATGTTTATTTAAAGTAAATGAGAGCCAATATTAATGATTGTATAGCATATATAAGCAATATATGTTATTTTACTAATCTAGTAAATGTAAGAAAGACTTTAGATTATAAAAAACAATCTTAAGCCCGATTTAGATACATTTTCAAAATGAAATATTTTTAAATCTTCCTTCATTCATCTTTAATTTATTCTTATATTTTTTCTTGAAAACCATATCCTTTGCCCATGCCCTGGTCAACTGTTTTGCCAGCCCTGGTGGACGAGAGCCTGGGTGTGCACACGAAAAGCAGAGACTGTATAAAACTGATGTGTTGCCGCTTTTGGGGCAACAGTTCGCATTGGGTTCTTGTGCCGTGTCAAGCTAAAAATGCTAATTTCAGTTTGTGAATAACTAGTGAATACATTGTGAGTGTGAGTGTGTTTGAAACCCCCCTCCGCCCTGTCCACGTCTTCCTCTTGTTGTGCAGTGCAAATCGGTATCAAATTTGCACATGTAACTCGAGTCGAAGAAGACGCGCGACTGTGAGTGTGTGTGAGTCAGTGAGTGTGTATGTGAGTACTTTAATGCTTATCAAGGCGTTTAATGCACGCACACAGGCACACTCACACCCACACACCCCCACACACAGTCGCATTAAACTTAATTAAATTAAGCTATCAAGCTGGAAATTTGACGCGCGCGCGCGTCGTATCTTTGAGATACTTTCGCCAAGAAAGTCACTTTATATACAGTGAGCGCAAATGTATCGCACGGGTAGCGGCAGTGCGCTGCTTTGCCTGGCGCAGAGCCTGACGGCATCACATGCCAATGCCAACTGGAGTCGCCACAGCAGCAACAACAACAACAACATGAACAATCATATAAGAAACGATAGAAATAACAACAAAAGTGAAGCAGCAACAACATCACAGAAAGCTGACAAGAAGCGTGTCCTACTCAAGGCCAGGTACGCTTAGTTAAAAGTTTTTTTTTTTTTTTTTTCTAATTTATTAAGTGAAGAATCCGTACATCATAATATTGTATCTTAACATCACAGGGGGAGGGAGAAATATTCTTAAGTATAACCAAACACCATATGAAAAGTTAAATGATAATTCCAATTTCCCTTCCCTTCCTAAACTTCATAATCAACTTTTTAAGTATTCCAAACGTTTTTTCTGTCAACTTTACACATTTCAGTTCTTTTTCAAAATTCCAAATACATATTTCTGGCAAATTTCGGCTTTTTTAGTATATAAATTCCCCAAAAAAAACCCCTTCAAAACTTCTTGGAAAATCTGCAATTTCAAAAATCGAAGCGTAATGGAAAAACAACGAAAATGGGGAAGTTTTCGAATACGGTTTACTCTTTGGATGCGAGACAATACAATCCTGAACACAAACTGAATACAAGATTATGAAGATTATGATCGTGTCGTGAAAATACTATTAAAAAAAAAAACAAATCTAAATCCAGATTTCATGCTTGCATCTCTCTCTCTCACACACACAGGGGGGGAGAGGGGAGGGGAGGGGGTAACCGCCCCTCATTCGGATGAGGCTGGCGTATTGGGATGACGTTTACGTATGGAGCCAAGTCCTTCGTAGCTAATGAGCGAGGTAGATGGACCACATGCGTGATTGGATGAGTTCAGATGGCTGGGGCTGTTGCAGACCTTGATGGGGCTCTTGCCCATCTGCATGAGTAACTCATCGATGCGTTCCGTCTTTACCTTGATAATGTTCTCCATGTGATCCATACGCCTCTGACTCGCCTCAATCATTGTCTCTTTGGCCTGATTATCTCGCAATAGATTCTCATACAACGAATACAATATCATCTTCTGCGGTACCTGTACAATACCATCGCCCACTTGTTTATTCACCACAACCGTCTTCACCTCATCGTTCTCCTCCCACACCTGTTCCTGTGCCAATATTGCATTACGGGTCTCGGCCACACGTTGACGCTTCCGGAGACGCATAATCTCGTGTAGCAACACCTCGGCGGCACCATGCATACCCGCCGAGAGGAGTTCCATGAATTCTCGATGCAATGATAGATTAAATTTCGATAGGACCTTATAGTTAAAGGTCTCCCAATTGGACATCTTCAGTTGGACACTACTGCGCTTGGGAAAGTTATTCAAGTCGATCAGACGTGGATAATCCTTCTTCATGATCTCCGCCAGCGGTAGAACATCTGAGAATTCTCGCCGTAATCGTGATATATTGATATCGTATTGCTGCAACCATTTATACAACTCGGCGAGCTCATCGTTGCTCAGATTCTTGCTCGATATGGTGTGCACCATGCCCATCAATATTCAATATTAACAAAAAAAAAAAAAATATATATATATATATAGTTAGTATATATAGTAGATTTAATTACAATTGTAGAAGACACACATAGACTGGAGATTTGTATTGTGTATATATATCGCTAGTGTCGCTGCTGACAAAGACTTAAGTCTGGGGGGTAGGACCCAATCGAAGGGTTTCTCGAGGGTTGCTACGATTCGGAGAGAGATGTAAGGTCTGTGGAGAGGGTTCCTTTTAGTTTATAGATATTAAGTTCTAGGTAGAGCAAGACAGCTGCACTAGCATATGGTATATTCTACATATTATACAGCCACATCAATAGCGGAGTTGATATAGCACTATCTGTCTGTATGAATGCCTATATCTCAGAGGCTATAAGAGGTAGAGTCCTAAAATTAGGTGACAACTCTACTGTATATGTGCTGAAAGATCTTGAAGTTTACTCGTTTTGGCACGCCCATTTATACCGCCCAAAATTAATATTTAATGCAGTGCAAGCGCAATTTTAAAGCTACAGCGCAAATTCGAGTAGGAAAACCCTCCAACTAACTTCACCCCTTCCATGAGGGATAAGAAATAAACCAAATAAAAAATAAACCAACCATTATATCATGTTTTGTAGCCGCTTGCGGCATATGTTCACAATATTTTTGCATTTATTCTGAAAAAAGTATATTTTAAATACTAAAATTTTGCACATGAGCGTGTTGAAAGAGACACCCTTACAACATATATGTATATACATAGATATATAAAGTGTTACAGTTGTTTGGGGTTTGTGTTTTGTGAAAGATATCAACGCCTTGTCCAGTGTGCTATAGCCGTAAATGAGAGAACGATGTGTGTGTGTGTGTGTGAGAAAGAAACACGTAACATTGTGGAGTTTGGATGGAGGAGTGAAATGTGGATTGTGGAATGTGAAATGTGGATTGTGGGCTGTGAGAGGGTTGAGCGGCGTAGATGATCAAGATGCTCGTGGAGCGCGGCTAAATTAACTCGCACAAATTGTGGGAATATCCAAAGCCATCGCCACCCAGATCGGGCATGGGCGGCAGAGGGATGAGGGTCTTGGGTTTTTGTCGTTGTTTCCTCATATACGCTCTGAATGCGGTGGGCAACATCTTTGAGATCTTTTTCAATCTCAACTTGAGGGGCAGCGCCCTAGAGGAAGCCGAAGATGTTCTGGTATTCCTCGGCATCAGCTTTATCCTGGGAGTTGTCGTGCAAGTCGCAGTTGAAGTCGTCGTTGGAGTCGTCGTTGGAGTCGTCGGAGTCGTCGTTGGAATCGTCGTCGTCGTCTGAGTCGTCTTCGTTCTTGTCGTCGTTCCTGTCCTTGTCTCGTTCACTGTCTTAGCCTTCTTTGCCTTTGTATTTATTGCCATCTCCTGCTCGACCTCTGGCATTGCCCTCCTCTTCTTCTTGCCACGCATTATACCCCTGACCTGCGCTATGGCGATCGTTGCCGCTGCCGCTGCTGCTGCCGCTGCTGCCTTCTTCTCCTGCTGCTCCCTGGCCATGCGCTCCTCTTGCACCTCCTTCAAACGTCGCCGTGCCTGCGCCACCTGCTGCCTGAGATCCTCGATGCGATCGCATTTCAGCTGCAACATATTCTCCAAGTGGGCCGTACACTGATCGATGCGAGCGATCTTAGCGTTTTTTAGCTGCAGACTCTTGACGGCCTGCATGTAATGGGAATAGAGGACCGTACGTTGTTGTTTTTGTTGTGGTGTCAGTTGATCGAGTAGTTGGAATTGTGTTTGATCATCGGTTTGTTGATCATCATCATCATCATCATCATGATCATCATAAGTAAGGGCAGTAACAGCGGCATGATGTAGTTGTAGTAGTTGTTGTTGTAATCGTTGTTTGTTTTGTGTTTGTTGTTGTTGTTGTTGTTTAGGATAGTATAACTCGGTAATAAGCTCATAAAGTAGTTCACCTCTTTTCGGTTCGCTTAGACCTCCTGCACCTGCACCTGCACCACCTTCGGCTGTCTCTGCGCCTGCCGTGGAAGTTGTTCCGGCCGTTTTGCTGCCTCTATTCCTGCCACCTCCCCCTCCGGCTTCAGCTCCCGCTCCCGTTCCCGCCTTTGCCTGTTTCATGGTACGTGGCGTTGTGGCAACAGTGCGATGCGTGGAGCCACTTGGGTGCGATGTTTTCGCAGTTTCGCCGCCCTCGGGTTTTCGATCCTCCAAGGCCGGCACACCAGGCTGTTCCTCTGCCGGCTGCTCATCATCATCGCCGCCTTCCTCGCTACTGGCAGCATCTTCCTCTTCTCGCTCCCGCCGTCTACGCTCATTGGCGACCTGCACCCGCATTACACTGTACAACAAAAGATCTACAGAGCCGGGTACACTGCGTGCGACACGCATCATTTGTTCCCTGGTCAAATGGACGCCCAGGCGGGTTAGGACACGCTTATTGAAGGATTCCCAATTGCAGACCTTGTTCTGCACACTATTCCTAGGCGGATACATATTCAGATCGATCAGTTCGGGATAGTAACGGGACAGCAGGCGGGCCAGGGGCAATACGTCCGTAAAGCTGCGACGCAAATTATTCGAATGAATCTCGTTCTGTTCGAGCCATTGATTCAGTTCGTATTGCTCGACCGTACTGAGCGTGGTCTTCTTGGTGCCACCGCTTAGTCTCGGCATTATTTTTTCTATTTCTTATCCACTTGTTCTCTGTTAATTCCTCTGCAATTCCTTTTCTCTTTGAACTCCCCAAAGATTCTACACGTTTTTCTTCCCCCACTGGTACGTAGGTTAAGATTTCATCGGATCGTTCGACCAGTGTTCTAGAAATTTGAGAAATATATTTTAAATTAAGAAAAAAAAATAATCTATCATTATTCTCTCTCTTACTTTATTTGTTTCTTCTATCGTTTCATTCGCAGCACTGTAGCTTTTTTTTGTTTATTTAACTATTTTGTATTCTAAAAAAAAAACAATCTATACATCTACTCGTTTTTTTTTTTTGTTTATTTTGTTTTTTAAAACAATATTTAAATTATTACTTGAAATTTACGAATACTTTTTGGTGCTCTGTGTGCTGTTTCCGAAAAGCAACTGAGAACTGGATAGCTTCAGTTTTCAACGTGTAAATCTCGTTTCGTTTGGACAGGCCAACTTGGATGGGGAAATAAAGGTAGTAGGCAGATGAGAGGGAAGTCTTTAAAGTTCCTTTCCTACCTTAAGCAATTAGTTATAGACAGAAAACTGTCTTTACTCTCTTTAGTTACTTGAAATCAAAATATAAATATAAAATAAATATATCTAGTAAATCGCAGCTTATAGACTTAAGATCAAAGTAAAAATTAAAGCCTCTGCCCTTAATAAGCCAATTTAGTAATTATGAAAGGAAATTATACCCATTTAACAACTATTATATTGTGTGATATATATCATATATGGGCTATGCCCTCCCTATTGATCCAATTGCTATTTATTAATGATTCATTGTCCATTCGCAAATCTATCGTTTACAACTTGATTACAATTTCCGCACGCTTTGGCATGAACAAAGTGCTCATGAAATATGCATAATTCTATTGTGAAAAGAGGGTACTTACTTATCGAGGGGGGCGCGATGACCATCAATAGTTGGAACAAGCCTTGCGGCCCTTTGGCGCTGATGCACTTGACACGTGCAGCTGAATAATGCAAGAGTGGCAAATCGATGCGTGCGATGTGCACAATTTATGCCAAACAATGCCACGATAATAATGATATAGTGATAATGATGATAATGATGATAATGATGATGATGACAATACTGTAAGTGCAGGAGGGTTAATTAATATTCGTCACATGCTCTTAATTAATTCGCGTGCCTCATCAATTGAACGTTAAGCTCTAATCAGGTCAAACAGTTTGAAGATTAAAGAGCTAGAAAAGCGTAGAACAAATATTCACATGAAAAACGAAATGCAGAAGCCGAAAGAAATGAGAAATAGGCAAAGGAAAACAGAGTAAAGCAAATTGACAAATAAAACTATTGATAAATCGCTCAAATTTCATTCAAATGCAAATATCGGGTGAACTAGCTTACCTATTATACTGAAGTTTGACTAAGCCCTGAGTAACACATTAAGTAAACTAACTGCTGACTTTCATTAAAAAAGCTATAAAAACTAAAAAGTTATGGAGATAAAACTAAAATAATTTTCAAAACAATATTTGTTTGTTTTTTAAGTAAATTTTTATATATATTGCACCTATTATATATAGTCATATATGTCAACATATCATGTCATATAAATTTGCGTAAATAGTTAAGAAGCGCATCAACTAGAACACCCTGTTTGGCAATTTTTCTGCTGCTTTTTTCGGGCGCCGCCTAAAAGCATGCAACACTTTTTTTTTCTGTACTCGCTCGCTTGCTCTCTCTCGCTCTCTCACTCTCTCACTCACTTCGCTTGACACACACACACGCATTACTCATACGCCGCTTTGGCCGTTGATTTTATTTGTAGATCGACGAGCAGCGTTGTTAACACAGTCGCCAATGCAAATGCCAATGCAGTTGGCAACTCTGGCAACTCCGATGAGCGCCCAACCACTTCCATGGCCCCACTGCAGTTGCCCGCAACAGGAGCATCAGCTACAGCCACAGTCGCAGTCGCAGTCAAGGACAGCAGCAGCAGCAGCAGCTCAGCCGCATCCGCAGCAGCCACAACAACAGCAGCAGCAGCCCCAGTAGCAACAGCAGCAACTGCAGCAGCAACAACACTTAGTGAGCAACAAAGGTTGCAACAGCAGCGACAACAACTCGAACAGTTGCAACAAAGACGACAACAATATTGTCAACAATTGAGTTTGCCGGAGACATTTTCACTAGAAGAGGATAGGTGAGTGCTATGAGAAAATAGAGCTAAATACAGGGTGCTAAGAGAAAGAAAATGCAGGGTATAATAAGGTCGAGTGTAAATAAGTAAAGCCAGATTGAGCTGGGAAACGAAAAGAGTTTTATAAATCAGCAAGAGTTCGATTAGTATAGATCTCGATTGATAGAAAGTGCTGAGGGCAGTACAAGATAATTACTGGGTACATTCAAACATTTTTACAGGGTATAAAAGAGCAATAGAAGTGAAAAAAAACGACATGGCGTTTAAAATAAAATAAATAGTTGTATTTACAGGGTATACAGCGAAGGATAAATATATATAAAGCTAAAGTTAAATTGTAGCGCTTATTAGAGATTGAAATATATGGAATTTACAGGGTATATTGCACTGATAGTGAGCTATTAAGTAGCAGCACGCCTGCAGAGTAAAAAGGTTTAGCTTAGCGTATTTACAGGGTATTAAAACCAGCTAAATGCATACAAAAATACAGAATAAAATAAAAAAAAATAAAATAAAAAATACAGAATATAAACATCAAAAGCAGTGCTAAAGATATATCGATATATCATAATTACAGGGTATCTTTACCTAACTGGTAAAATGAGCGAATAGCGCATTAGCTTACACCTTTCTCTTCCCCTCCAATTTCTCTTCAACTGACCCATTTCCCGGGATATCTTGGCAATTGGCAACCCTCATTGTCGTCGATGGCAAAGATAAGATTGTTGGTAGTCCCTTGGCTAATACTCACCCCACCTCAGCTCACCTGAGCTCACCCCTCCTCACCTCGTTGATCGTTCGACCACCTGTTGTGACATTCTTCTTCTTCTTGGCTTATCGAGTGAGGGCAATGCGCGTTTATTTGTTATTATTTTTGTCACGCCTTGTCTGGAGCAGGGGCAGGGGCGGGGGCGCTGAGGAAGGCCTTAAGTCATGTGTTATCGATAAATACCATATGAGTTTTCTGAGAATTGCAAATCGCTGTTGTTGTTGTTGTTTTTGTTGTTCCATGTTTGTTGGGCTCATAAAACTTCAAAATCGAGTTGGAAGCAAACCCGTCACCTTGCCACGCCTACAGCTTTTGGCCAGGTGGCACCGTGTGCAGCTGCCAGCTGCGGAGTAGCTTGAGGCCTAATCAACTCGTCGCGATGATAAGCGACTCGACGATTATTTATCAATCGTTTTGCTGTCTGCGTATGTCTGTGTGGGGGGATGAGTAGAGGGGAGGGGGGGGAGGATTAAAGTTGATTGGCGTGTGAATGTCAGTGAGTTGGCGACGAGTGACGTCTACACTCAGAGCCAAAAGGCAGCGATGAATCATTCTACTCGTTGCATTTGAAGCGAGTAATCCCTAGAGGGGGAAATCGATTCACCTGATTTTAATCGTTACTCGTTACTTTTTATGCCGAGTATTTTATTACTTACTCGTTGCTTGCTGTTACTCGTTACGTCTACACTCAGTGCCAAAAGGCAGCGATGAATCGTTCTACTCGTTGCATTCGAAGCGAAGGGAAAATCGATTCAGCTGATTTTAATCGTTACTTTTTATGCCGAGTGTCTTGTAACATACTCGTTGCTCGCTGTTACTCGTTACTTCTTACTCGTTACTCGTTACTTCTTACTCGTTACTCGTTACTTTTTCCACTCGTTAGGCAACTCGTTAGATTAGGAAAATGGTTCGCTGAACTCGTAACATTGAGGAAACGAATGGATTAACTCGTTACTCGTTACATCCAGCAAACACGTAGCTGAACTCGTTAGATAGCCTTTTCAAATTACTCACAAAATTCTAAAAAAAAATACTCCACACACATTGTAGATTAACTCTTCGTTGTAATCAACCAGTCAGAAACATAAATAAATTCAAATCATATCAACTCAATAAATCCCTTTTTGAAAATTCTGCCTAAATCGATCGATCGATTGTTCTGTTACTCATAACATCACACCCGCTGCTGCTCGCAGTGCGTGTGTGTGTGTGTGTGTGTGGGACGATAAGCGATACGCGATCACTGCGCGCGCTTTATCGAATTTAAATTGAAAACGGTTTGATAAACAATCAACAACAAACATGGCTCGCTGTGTGCGCTATAAACGGCACGTGGAATCGGACAAACATATGTCGAGAGATGTGTACACATTTAGTACATGTTATTTATGTTTGATTTCCACTCGAAGTGAATTGCGGCTGCATGCATATTGTACTCGTATATAAGGTTGATAAGGTTCTCCCTGCGCTGACTCAGTGAGTGATAAAAGGGAAAGAAAGATAGAGAGAAATGATCGAGCCGTGCCTCCTCTGTCCTGTAGCCAATGTGTATGGATGACTCAGATTCCTAGAGTCTTCGCTCGCGTATCGTTCAATATTGTCGGTAGCCAATTGTTCAAACAATTAATGTCATAGAATGCTGCGCGTGTGAGTGAATGAGTGAGTGCGAGTGAGTGTGTGACTGCAAGTGGGTATCAGTGGCCACTTTATGGAACCCTCTATGATGAATCATTGCGACCCCCCCATATGCTGGTGGATTCGTAAGCGTATGTTATTTGAATGTTATACGATTTCGAGCTAATTGATAATCCTTAACACTTTAAAATAAATATCTCTCTCTCGTTCTCTCTCTCTCTCTTGGCTTATAGCGAAGCTAGGCAGGGCAAATGGAATATTTCTTGCATAATATTATTTGCATTTCATTTGTGTGTGTGTTGTGTGTGGTCTACATCTATCAGATATTGGTATAATTGATACGACGACACATGGCTTGTCTCTATTGGGTGTAACTGGCAAAGGAACGGCAAAAGAAAAAAATTCCCAGTATGAGCACAATTAACTAATTGTGTTAGACGCGACGAATCGGAGCGAGTATTGTGTGGAGTGTGGAGTGCTATCTCAAGGCGTGCACAAATTGAAACAAAAAAAAAAAAACAAACCGATGAAAGAAACAGAGGAAAACAATATATCTTTACTTATGGGTACATATTATACCCTGTGTGCATTGCATGGGATGGGGTAGGAAACACTAATTACAGAGCTCGTTGCATACTCTTAGGCTCCTATATGGGATAAACTGTTTCTAACAGCTTTTTCAAGTCCAGCTTAATGTTAAATTGCAGACGTTTAACAGCGAATTGAACTATTCATAACAAAGTACTATGCATAGTTATTAATGGGTATATCTATAATCTATAAGAATCTATAAAGATCTATCTCGCCTACTGTTAATTAAATTGTATTCTTATCAGTCAATTTAGTTAATTAATTAATTAGCAGTCTGCTGCTGCAGTTAACATAGTGAATCCTGTGTGCTTTTAACAGCTCTGTGAACTTTACATTACACCTTACTGTAATAAGTAATTATCAAGCGCTGTTACCGGCAATCGATCAACAGAGACTTGCTTGCAGTTCGATTACAGTCGATTGCAGTTGCACTTCTGTTAAGCTGTGCATGCTTAACAGTGCTCTGTGTGAAGTTTATCCTGCTCTGTTAAGCATCACAATAACTGATCAATTGTTGTGGCTTCGGCAGCAGCAGCTGCAGCAGCAGTCAGTCTGTATGTGTATGTAAACAAACATCATATCGGCAGCCGCCGTAGCCGAAGCGCGCTGCTGCCGACGCTCGTTGACGCACAGCGGCAGAAGTAAGTTTTGTTGCTGTCGTTGCTGTTAAACATTTCAGTTAATGCGAGACGCTGACGCAGACATCACGCGTCGACGGTCGAAACAAACACAATAATAGCAACTACAACAACAACAATAAGGGCCAAGCGCCGTTAGAGTGAGTGGGGCGCTCTGGCAAACAGTTAACCGTTAGAGAGCGCGCGAAAAGACACGCACACACACACACGCACACGTCGCGACGTCGATGCTCTCAGCCTCAGTTTGGCTTCTTTTGCATTCGCATTCGGTTTCAGTTTCATTTTGACGCGCTTGCAGTGTACGTGCAGTTCTGCTGCAATTATTTTTTATCTGTGTGTGTGTGTTTGCAAATGCAACGAAGCAGAGTGTAAAGACAGATAGAATACATATTTAACGCATAACAAATAGTACAAACAAATTAATTAAATAATGCACGGCATCGGTGACAATTCGCGTACCCAGGGCCGTCTCAGTGTCTTCTACGAGCAGGATCTTGTTGACGATGATGAGGCGAAGTCCGAAGTTGAATTTCGCCGCAAAACTGCTGAAGATTCGCTGCAACAGGCCGATAGCAACAACAACAACAACAACAACGATAGCAATGTTAGCAATTTGAACCGCAGCAGCAGCAGCAGCTTCGTCCATCTCAACGAGAGCATCGAGAGCAGCATGCTCAACGAGAGCAGCGAATACAATAACAATAGCAACAGTGCCACGCCTCCGCCTGTTGTGCGCCGCCGCAAGCACTCAATACGCCCACGTTCACGCGAGCGCAGCTTTGTCTATGCCGCCAGCGGCGCTGCACGCAGCGTTGCGCGCACCTTCAAGCGCATGTCGCTCATCGAGTCCAGCGGCAGCAGCAGCAGCGTGCGTGAGAGAGCGACATTTGAGAGCGGCAATGCACAAGATGGCGTCGAGCAGCTAAAGGCGAATTCAAAGCACAAACAACGTTACAATTCGACACCGTAAGTGAAGATGCAACACAGTGGGGAGGGTGGCTAAAAATACTGTGCAAAATTGCAGAAATGTCAAAGAGATCAATTTGTAGGTAGATTTAGAACATTCTCAAGCATTACGAAACAGAGTTAAGGGGGTTTTAAATAGATATTTGCGTATTGAGAAAGTTGTGGAATTTAAAAATATTCAGAGAATTCTCTCTCCTTATGCGCCAAAGAAGCTTTGCTTAATACTGTTTTTATCTTTATAAATCAATCCCGTATATTTATATTTCAGTTTCTTAAAATACTTTGTGCTCATTTTCAGAATCAAGCATTTGTCACCATTGTTTTTCAATGCGAAATCTTTGTATTAATGAAACATAGCACTCTGGACTCTGTAGAATAATACTATACTGTTGTACAGTAATCAATAAAAATGGACTATGATGGTATTTGTAAGAGCTAATGAAATGAATGAAAAGCGCAGAATCGCTGAACAATAATGAAATGGCATGAGTCGTTTTTTGCTTGCGTAGGTCGTAAATGCTTTAATCGCTCTTCCTCTGCAATGATTCTTCGAAGACCGTTTATTTCGTAAGACTAAATAAATGGTGCCGATGGTCACCTGTTGTCCGGTTATGTCGATATACATATGTCCAGATAACTCAGTTAGTAGTAGACTATATTTAAAGTTAACAAATGACAACATATTCACAATGAATCAGCGAAATCTGCCTGGCTGGGGGGTTGAGGGTTAAGGTTCGAGATTTGGGTTGAGTTACGTCAGTTATGTGTAGGTTATAGATGCCAGGTCACCGTTATACACATAGGTCAACAATGCTGTAGCTATGATAAGACTTTCTGACTTACTGACGTACTGCTCAGGCCCCTAACTGGCATTAGACCTTATCGCATCTACGCACTTAACCGTGTCATAATTATGTTGTAGTTTAGTGTCAACTCGCCCCCTTGTCTGCAGGTCTTCTCTAGTTGGGCGTACTGATTCACGCCTCGTTTCGTGGTATAGATAAAAGACAGCAAAAACAACAAAGTAGAGAGAAACAATGCGGCGCTTGGCTTATCAATCGCTGCTGCTAAATATTATGTTAGATCATTACGATCCCAGAGACAGAAAGGTAGAGAGAGAGATAAGAAGTAAGAGGAAGCAGTAAATTAATACGCACGTGCAGCTATCAATGCAGTTGCTATCCCTCTCCCTCTCACACCCCTCCCCCTTTATAATGCTGTTCAGCCATGACGTCGCAGCCTTTCGGTGGCTTCGTGGCTATCGCTAATTGCAGCAATAAAATGTGGCTGCCTAGTACAACAGCCCATCATACCCTGTACAAAAGTTAAATATCTATCGGAAACCCCTTGGAACTTGGCCAATGAATGTGGAAGAACTATGAAATTCTACGTGTAGTTGCATTTTAAGGGGCAAACAGCAATTATGTTTAGTCTATAGACTTATACCATGTGATAAAGGAAGTACGTTACTTTTTTACGCTAATCTTATTTTAGTATTATATCAATCACGTGTTGTGCAAGGTAGTGCTGAGACGAGCACATGATACTTCTCAGCTGGCTTAATAACCCCCAATAAACAATTCGATTGGGCTGTGTTATCGATAACGATAGCACTTGCAGCAGGCATCTTGACAGGTGTACGCAGTGCGTTAAGCTCTTGAACTTTATCTCTCTCTCTCTCTCCCTCTCTCTCTCTCTCTGCACACAGATTGCAATAACTAACCTTGTCCTCCAGCAAGTCGCACCCGATAGGTCTGTGGCCATGGTTGGAGGTTTATTGGGTTATCTTGGGCAGTTATAGTATATGCCATATATATGCCATGACTGATCGTCAGTTGAACTAGAAAAATATATTTTAAAATACCCGAAGAAAACCAAAAGATCATGCTGATCTGTTATAGTACAATGGGACTCTGAATTGGGAAGAGTCGGAGAAACTTAGTTAACCTTAAAATCCTTGAAATATACCCCAACTAACTCCTCTCTCTCTCTCTCTCTCTCTCTCTCTCTCTCTCTCTCTCTCTTTCCACTTACAGTTCCTTGCCTCTCAACTACAGCAGTTCCGGTGCGCCGCTACAGTCGAGCGGGAGCGCTCACAGTCTCGGCAGCAGTCCCAGTCCAAGTCCGCGGAACAGTCAGGGCAAGGGTAGCGGCTCGACAGCCGGCAAAGGCTTCAACACGGCCAAGCAACATGATCAACAGGCAACGGCGGCAGCAGCAGCAGCAGCAGGCAACACGGCGTCAGCTGCTGCCGCTGCCGCCGCCGCCGCCGCTGCTGGTGGTGCTGGCGTTGTGGCAACAAGCACAACAACAGCAACATCAAGTGGAGCATCCAATGCAGCAGCAGCTGCAGCCGCGGCAGCAGCAGCAGCAGCATCCTCATCTCAGCAACCCGAGAAGGACAAGGAGAAGGAGAAGAAACGCAAAGAGGTCTCCAGTTCGCGTGTAAAGAAATTCCATCGACACTTCTCACAGGTCTCCAAAGATGAGAAGCTTATCAATTGTAAGTTATCTTGCGGATCCCTAGCTTACCCCTTCTCTAATAAATTGCTTCTTCTTCCTTCACTCTCTGTAGACTTTTCGTGCGCACTGGTTGGTGATATTCCGCTCCAGGGTCATCTTTATATTACCGATGTTCACTTTGCTTTCTATTCCAATGTCTTTGGCTATGTGACTAAGGTGAGTGAGCTAAGATAGAAAAAATCGCTAAGACTATAGTCGAGCGCGCCCGACAGTTAGATAACCTTCGCCCAGTTCCCATCACCTAAATTTCCAAAATATCGAAAAATTTCGAAAAAACCATTTTGCTCTTTTGTTAAATGTAGAATCACTCAGGTTGATAAAACATAAACAAAATGTCATTCCGCGTGATAATCGGTTAAATATTAAGAAAGTTACGATCGTTGTAAAATGAGTGTACCAGACCTGTTGAGTGTGTTACATGTCTAATTTTTGGACCAGTTCGACATGATTTTTGGGCCAAAATTAAGTATCGTTTAAAATCGATTTAAACAATCGTTTAGTACTAATTTTGACCTCCGCAATCGATTAAAATGAAAAACTCGCGATTTTAAATTACAAAAAAAAAAATTTTGTTGAAAATTCATAGGGGGGACCCTTACCTAAATTTGCAAAATATCGAAAAATTTCGAAAAATCCACATTTTGCTATTTTTGAATTACCGCTTTGCGGGGGCGTTGCATCAAACATTTAATATAAACTTGGCCTGCCTATAATATATAGGAACATTCTTACCAAATTTGGTGTCCCTAGCTTCTATATTAGCTAAGATCTGTGTCAATTGACCCGGCTAGTGATTCTTAGCAAGAATATATATACTTACTGGGGTCTACCACGCCTCCTTATGCCTGTAAAGAGTTAATTTACTTACTCAATTATCAATTCCTTTCAGGTTGTTATACCAACATCATCGGTAACGAAAATCTCCAAAGAGAAGACAGCCAAGATAATACCAAATGCTGTGGGCGTGGTGGCCAACAATGAGCGTCATGTCTTTGGCAGTTTCATCAGTCGCGAGGCCGCGTATCGACTCATGTGCACCGTCTGCAGTCAATTGGCCAGTGGAGCAGAGATACTACCAAAGGCATTGCCACTGGTGGATGTGGAGCTCAACGAGGAGTATCTGCTGGACGATGACAGTAGCTGCTCGATAAGCGGCAATGAGAGTCCACCTCAGATGCGTGATGCAGCAGCAGCAGCAGCAGCGTGTGCTGGCTCCGAACCGGAGATGAGCATCAGACAACGCGACAGACATTCCGGTAAGTGGACATGGCAGCACTCTCCTCTTAACTCTCTAACTAACTCCTCCTTCTATGTTACAGATCAAACCGGCAAGAGCACGATATCGAAGGAGCATGCTCAGGTTACCATACGCAGCTCAGCGCCGCCCATTGTTCACTATGAGGAACCACTGCATGTGGCCACAGGACACAATCGTCTGCACTCTCATGCAGCAACATCCTCATCTGTGCCGGCTTCCAGCTCCTCGTCGTCGCCCATAACTGTAGTGTCAGCAGCAGCGACAACAGCAGCGATGCCAACTGCTGCACGCTCCAAATTCAGCACGCTGGGGCATTCGTTGCGCTCCCGTCTCCACATACAGTTGCCCACGCTGACGGAACTACATGTGCTCTATGTGGGCATAATGCTGGCCATTATGTTGGCCTTGTTCTCAGTCTTCTTGCTCTATCGTATATTGGATATTGAGGCCAAAACCAATCTATACAATACGCCAGTTGATTTCAATGTGGTAAGTAATAGATACATTTATATATAGTAGATATACTCTAATCTCTACTTATTCCCTTCTAGCGCTCTGGCAACGATGAGGACATCTTTGCGGAAGCGCTGCGTTGGCAAAAGGAGCTGCAGGACAAGAGCACAGCGGAAGCTCAGCATATATTATCCAAGAATCTTGAACAGATATCCAAAGTGAGTGACGAAATCGAAAAAGGATATGTATATAACACAGTTTAGTGTAGTTCCTAGTTCAAACTTTGTAAACTTAGTGGATTGTTTGTGCTTTGCGCTTTCCTAAAGTATTGATAACTTAAGAAATTTGGTTTTAATCGCCAATAACTAAGCAGGAAACTTTCACCAAAGCTTTTTTTCGCATATTACGAAAGCTTGTGCGGCCAATGCACTTTGGGTTATTTTTACCTACTGAGAGAATGGGGCCAGCCCGTTATCTTATCAGGTATGCCAGGCTATAAAAGCAGGGCAGATGGACAGACAAAGTTGGACAGCGCCAGACCGGCTGTCTGATTTGCCAAATGGCTGAGCTAATCGCGTTTTGCGCTTTATCATTTAATGTTGTATATCATTAATATAGTACAATCTATATTTGTCTAGATTTATGTTTGTTATAAATAACTATATGGAATTTTTTTCTCTTTTGTTTTTGTAATTTACAGGTGCGCCGCAGCTTGGAGACGCTTTCGATGCTGATCCATGACAGAAGAGCAGGCTTCGCTCAGCCGGCAGCGGAGGTGGTGGTAGATCCGGCAAGTGCGGTACTCGAACCCGAACTGGATGCGAGTGTGCCCATCGTGGCCGCCAGTCCGGATATTCTTAGTGACTGATTTTAGGCGATGCGTCGCTGCAAACCGTTTTTTTTTTAACAATTTTTTTTTTTAATAATTTGTAATTATGCTTTAGTGGCGCTAAGTGGAATGAAGAAAGAAACTAAAGAGAGAAAGCCAGCCCAAAGTAAACAATTTTTTATAGTCATAGGCAGAATACATATATATAGAGTATATAGTCGTGGTAACTGAATTATCTAGTAGCGCTAAAAGAGAGAGTGGATCACTCTAGCGCGTATATTAGTTTTAAGCTCGATTTAAATATGCATCAGATCCGAATGTTTTGCGCTTGTCGCGCATTCTGTGGTCGAGTCTTTAATCCTTAATCTAGAAACGGAAACTATGTACCGTCGAATTTTTCTAAGTAGTAGCCTGAACCTGCTTTTGCTCCTTCCAAGTTTTTTCAGCTTTTACTTTGTTTTTAGGTTTCATGAAATAATTGAAATTAAATTAAAGTTTAAAAGAAGAAAAAGAAAAAGAGAAGAAACGAAAACCAAAACAAGCTCATTAAATTCTTTTGTTATTTTTTTTTTTTTTATATTCTTTAATTGTAATACAATTTCTTTATATTTTTAAACGAGCAGCAAAAGAAAACACTTCATTTGTATAAAAAATAATCCTGTGATATGCATATTTAAGTTTTCTATATAATATCCAAATTTTTTTGTGCTTTTTAAAAACTATCTCTTTAGATATACATATATACCTATACTACACATATATATAATATCAAGTGGAAATCCTTATTTCTATTGGCGATTGAACGAATTTCTTTGACTTTAGTTGAATTTTTATCTTATAAATATATATTAGAAAACAAAAACCTTTTGCGGACTGCAAATACTATCTAATTATTATGATTAGTGTGCTAATTACACATATACTATGCAAAGCAGAAATAACCTAAATAAATATTTAAAAGTATACAAACTGCATATACCATATACTATACTATACTATATATATTTATGTAATAAATAACTAAGTGAATCAAATGCGAATACAGTAGTTTTTCTCTGGGAGTTATATATCGGGTCTATATCGTTAACAGTGGCTACTCAGTAGCAGGTTGTATATCGTAATAGTTGAAACGAGATGTTCAATTTGAAATCGATTTTTATTATGGAAGTTCTTTCCTAAACTTTTCCAACTTAACGTACATGCTTAACGACTGAGGAAGATTGTAATGTTCGGAACTCTTCGGAATTTCCCAACATGTTTGTCACTATGAAGCTATTTAACAGTTTATTGTAGTTTCTCAACGAGGAGCGATTCGCCGTGGAATATCTCAAGGCGTTTGCGCAGTGAATGCAAAATGATTTGCACAGAAAAAAAAATTATAAAACAGGCTAACTAAAAGTCAAATTAAATAACATTTGAAGCAGCAGCAGCAGCGGAAGCAGCATCTTGAGGCGGACTAAGCTGACTAACTACGGCTGATGAACTACGTCTACGGCATTTCACAGGAACTGAGTGTCGGGCGGGCGGTTGTATTAGGCGTAGTGGATGGCGGATAAGCTTCTCCCCCTCATCCTGCCTAGGCTAGGTACATGGTTGCAATCCCAGCTCATTGAAGATCGTTATCTCGACCGGTGGCACCTCTTTATCCTCATGATGCTGCAGTAGCTTGAAAATGCCAGTACCAATGCCAGCCGGCATGCCCAATATGATGCGTTCCGAGACACCATTGATAGCATCTGTTTGGCCATAGTATGCCGCATCGAATAGATGATCTGCGGTTTTCTCGAACTGCAAGGAAGAAGGTGGGAGAAACATAATGAGAGCAGCTGTATAGAGCAGGGAGAGAGAGAGTTAACTTACAGATGCCAAATTGAAGACACTTTCACGCATCTTGGCCAAACCGTGACGCGTTATGCCCAATACCTCACCGCGTGAAGTCATCTGACTGGCCAACAACATAATGTGGCGCCAATCGACACTCATACCGTGTCCCTCCATCACATCGGTGATCTCGGTCATGATGATGGTGCGTGCCGCTTCGATGCCCAGTGTCAAATAGATCTCACAGATATTATTGCTGCGCGTCTTCTCACCCACCACGCCGTATGTGGCGATCACCTCACGCAATCCATACCCCTCGATGCACAGCTTATAGGTTGGTGGTTGTGCAGCATCGTCCACGGCAATGACAGCACGTGCTATATTCGGTAAGCCGGCGACGACAACGTTCTGTATGGTTGTTCCAAGACGTGCCAGTTCCGCATTGATTGTGGCATTCTTCGTTGTCTCAACACTCACGATAATGCGCGATTTCTTCGGCACCGCATACACCTGGTTGGGTTTGATACGCAGTCGTGACTTGAGTATGCTCATCACAATAGTATCCAGATCTATGTGCAAACCCAGCACCTTGATGCGTGCCATATCGATACCGATGATTAGATGGCAGCTATCCGGGCTACACACCAGCTCAATATATGATGACAGCTCACCCAGTGTGGTCTTCTCGATGCGTGCCTTCACCTGGCGAGCAAATTCCATGCTTGTGTTATTTCGCAACTCAGCTGTTATAATCGGTGTCGATATGGTCTTGGTGGCATTGATAATCTCCACAATGCGTGGCACACCCTGTGTAATGTTCATGGAGGCAACACCAGCGAAATGGAACGTCTTCAGGGTCATCTGTGTGCCCGGCTCACCGATACTCTGCGCTGCGATGGCACCCACAGCTGTGCCCGGTTCACTGACTGCACGATTATAGCGATCGTTGATGCGATGTAGAAATTCACGCAACTGATCCGCACTAACGCATTCGATCTGATGGCATAGCTGAAGATGCTGATCCCCCAAACGCTGCTGCAGTTGACCAATACGCTTGGCCACAGTCTTTAGATGGTTGCTGAAAAAAAAGGAGATAATAAAGATTCGCAATTAGTTTCGCTTGAGATCGTTGTGGGGCAACTATAGAACTAACGTCACATCCAGTTTGAAATCAGCACGCGCCTCGGCAAACTCCTGCTTCAGCAACTTGTCCACCGTATCGATAATCTGCTCGGAGAGTAACGCATCCTTCTTGTCACACGGCACTTGGGCACGCAAATTATCATATTGATGATTCAGATCGACGGGTTTATTACGTGTTTCCATAGCAACAGGATCTAGTCCATCGCCACCGTAAATGGTATCGACCATTTCGTTAATAGCATTGCGTACGGTGCCATCGTAATGCACGACCAGATCCTCCAGACATTTGACCAGACGACGCTGTAGATAACCCGTTTCAGCAGTCTTGACTGCCGTATCAACGAGACCTTCACGTCCGGCCATGGTGTGGAAGAAGAATTCCGTGGGTGTGAGGCCCGAATAGAAACTATTCTGCACGAAACCACGTGCAGCAGGTATGGCAGCTGGAAGCAGATAGATCATAAAAGAGTTTAGTAACAAAAGAGAGAGATAAGAAAGAAAGTACACTCACAATGTCTATCGAAATGTGGCAGAGCACGATTCTCGAATCCATTGGGCACACGCTTGCCACTGATGGCCTGCTGACCCACACAAGCGATCATCTGTGAGATGTTAATGTTGGAACCCTTCGATCCACTCAGTGCCATGATGAGGGCACTATTTGTGGGATGCAGTTCAGCGAAGCAGGTTTTGGCAGCCTGTTCACGTATCCCAGACAGCTCACGCAGCATCACTGCCTCCAGGGTCTCATCCGGTGTGCAACCCGGCTGGCATTGCAATGTGCCCGCCTTCAGCTTATCAATATACTCATTACACTTGGCATAGCCACGCTCCAGTAATATCTGCTTGTGCATCAACAATTTCTCACTGGGCGTCACATCGCTGATGCCGAAGGAGAAACCACGATTCTGTATGAAATACGATGCAATCTGAAAGTAGGGGAACCAAAAAAAATAAATAGAGTGTACAAAAGTTATTTACGGTTTCGTCTTAATTCGGTTTACCCAGTAATCATTAAGCTCTCCCGCCAGCCGAGGCCAACGTCGTCACCGACAAACAATTCTGGTGAAAGTCAACTTGTTTTTGATAACGATAAGCCACACAGGCACCCTGATCACCCCCATCTCCCGTTGTGTTAAGGTGTTAAGCACGTACATAGCTGGATCGTTCATAATTATTTAATTGTCTCAAATCGCTTGTTGGAACAAGCAACAAGGTGGTGAACTAATTAAATTACACTACACTACACAAAATTAAAGGAATTTTCTAGAGTTTCCTAGATGATCTGCTTGGGGTTTCTCTTACTTTTAGTATTTCCTTTAGTTTGTCCTGCTCTCCATGAGTTTCCTGCAACCAAAACAAGTTGAGTTCCTTTGGGAAACTCGAGAAAGTCATTTCCTCACACACTTTCCCATCCCAACCCAGCTGCACAGTGTGGCAGAGCAAATGTTGCCTTATCATTGATAAGAAAACTGTCTGTCGTTGGTGTTGGACATAAGGAATTGACAAGAGCAAAGGGTGCTAAGCAGTTGACGTTGACGCCAGCAGCGCTGTCGACGTAAGCAGCAGCAGTAGCAGAATTGGCCTGTGAGTAATTAATCTTATCGAGCTGCGCGAACTGCCGGAGCTGGCCAAATAACAAGCCGTGTTAATAACAAATTGTAAGACAATAAAGCGATGAGGGGGCGCAGAGGAGGAGGAGGAGAAGTGGCGTCACAAAGTGGACTGCATATAATTGAGAAAATCGAGGCAATGTCGCGCAGACGAAAGCGAACAACAAAAGAACGCAGAAGCGAAGTATGCGAGAAACGTTTTTGGACAAAAGCAGGAGGAGGAGCATGTGCAGCGCGCTGCTGCTGGTGTTGCTGACGTCGCTGCTGCTGCTGCTGCTGCAAGGGGGCGAGGCAGCGCCACAGGTAAGCCAGCTGCCTCCAAGTAACGAGCTGAGCATTCTCCTCAACAATCCATCCCGTCTCGCCTTCTCAGCATGGACGCATCATATCGGGCAGTGAGGCAGTTGCCGGGCAATTCCCTTGGCAAGTGATCCTCAAGCGTGACGAATGGGATGATCTGCTGTGCGGTGGTTCAATCATCTCCAACTCATGGGTCCTTACAGCTGGACACTGTTGCTATGGCCGTGACTCGCTGTACCTCATCTTCGGCAGCATCGAATTGAATCCGGCAGAGGCGCTGAATATGACATCAACCACATTGTTTGTGCATCCCAATTACAATGATAAGATGAACAATGATGTGGCACTGGTACAACTACCCCAGCAGCTGATCTTCTCGAGCAGCGTGCAACCCATTGCGCTGGTCACCCGTGCTCAGGCCAGCAACAATTTTGTGGGCACACTGGCGGCGATCGCAGGCTTCGGACTAATCGATGATGAATATCTGGATTACTCGCAGACGCTGCTCTACGCGCAGGTGCAGATCATTGCCAACGACAAGTGCAGCACCATCTTTGGGGAGAGTGTAGTGATTGCGTCGACAATGTGTGCCGATGGCTATGGCGGCAGCAACATGTCCACCTGCAGTGGTGACTCCGGTGGTCCACTGATCGCCTACAATAGCAACACAGGCACGTGGCAACAGATCGGCATCAATTCCTTTGTAGCCGAGGATCAGTGTACATCGGGTTTGCCCTCTGGTTATGTGCGTCTCACCTCATTCCTAGACTACATTGCCGACACGACGGGCCTCACGCTCAGTTGATTGACGATCAGAATTTCTTTTTTTGGATTTCCTAAATAAAACGTAAATATTCCACTTCACGTCCAGTTGCCTGCCTCCGTCTCTGCCTTAGATCAGATAAGATAGTGTGTACCCCCTCACTCCCAGCTGATGACACTTCATGTCAAGTGGGTCTTGGGGCGGCTAGCGACAGCGGATGACAGTGAATCGATATGATTTCTTCGATATTTGCTATCGTTTTGGAAGAGTTATTAGCATAGTCAATATTTGCCTAACTTATTGTCATTATCGATAATGAAATGGGAATCACATGAAGTTGTCTATCTCAAACGAGAGGAGAAGGGAATCTTCATGGAGTCGGTTCTTTGTTTCTTATATAGAAATGTTATCGACTAATCTTTAGAGGCAAGATAATCCTAGCTAAGCAGAGAAATCTAATTTATACTTTTCCATCGATATCGTTCTCGACTTAAGATTTCCCCAAACAAGCTCATTCTACTGCTACTTCCCACACGAACTGAGAGATAATGTTCCACTGGATATTTCGACAGTCGAAGAGGGAGATAGCTAGCTTGGTAGAACGATATACGCACCCTGGCCAGACGCCACATAGCCTTGGTAGCAAATGCTTCACCAAAGTCTCGCAGCAGCAGATAGAAGATGCACTGTTTGGTGCCAGATCCCATTGTTGCCTTGTCCATGGTGCCGCACATCAGTTCCGAGTTGCGTATGTGAACCCCTGAAAGCGAGTGAGATAGCAATAGAATAGATATAGAGAGAGAGAGGAAGACAACATGTACGTACATGAATCATTGCTGCATAGATCCATATTCCCTGTGTAGTTGCGTCCCTTGTTGACCATGTTAAGCAGCACCTTGGACTCATCATTGGGTCGCATTAGCAGGCTAAACATTTGCTTGCCCGTCCAGAGGCGTCGTGGCTTCCAGATGGTAGGCGGTGGCATTTTAATAGACATCGTTGAATCCTCATTGGCCAGAAAGCAAGCAGCCAGCTGCATTGCCTCCTCCTTGGTAAGAAACACTTCCTTCTGTGTAAGCAAGTAACCACCCGTTATGAAATCCTGTGTGGCTGCAATGAGGATCTCTCCATTCTTCGGTGTCACCAGATTCGACTGGTTTCCCATCAGTATCAAAGCCTCGGCACGTGCCTCCTCTGTCTGCGGCAAGTGGAGATTCATCTCATCCCCATCGAAATCCGCATTGTATGGCGTGCAGGCGCACTCATTGAAACGGAACGTACGCTGTGGCTGCACCTTGGCACGATGACACATAATGGACATCTTGTGCAGCGATGGCTGGCGATTGAAGAGCACAATGTCCTCGTCGCGCAAATGACGCTCGACAATGTCGCCGCACTTGAGCTCCTGGGCGACCTTCTCACGATTGCCATAGGCGAGATACTTCTTAAAGCTGGAGCCGCGTTGCTGTACATAGTTGGCACCGGGATGCACACTGGGTCCGTTGCGCACTAGTTGCTTCATCTGTCGTATGTTTGCCATATTCACTCGCTCCGGATACGTGAGTATTTTGGCCACACGCACTGGCACACCCACCTGATTGATCATCAGATTCGGATCAGGTGAGATCACAGTACGTCCACTGAAGTCGACACGTTTGCCTGACAAATTGCCACGGAATCTGCCCTGTTTACCCTTCAAACGCTGCACTATACCACGCGTCGTCTTCTTCGGTGCCATGTTCAGTGGGATTCCGCTAATCTCGCTGTGGAAATAGAGCGCCACATGCAGCTGCAAGAAGTCCCAGTCTTCGTGTATTAATTCGATCTTGCCACCCGTCGCCATGTGCCGCTGTATCACATCATTGATAAGCAGAATCTCACTCTGCTTCATCGTCAGATCGTCCTCGGTGGTGCCAGCCTTCACCTCGGATAGCACCGATGGTCGTATGCAGGCCGGAGGCACGAACACCCTCGTCACTATCAGATGCTTGGGATGTGCACCACGCGAGCACATACCGAGGAGGGCCACATCGCTGTGCGGAATCTGTTCGAACAAATCGAGCACCATCAGAGGCGTTAGTTCCTCGGCAGCACTGTAATTGCTCAGCGTTAGATTAAGATCCCGATTAAGCTCTGTGGAGCGCAGCATCTCATCCATGTGCTGTGTAAAGAGTGCATCCTTCTTGCGACCCTTGTATGGATCATGCAGAATTTTGAGCAGACCGGGTCCCTTCTTAATGCCACCGTTCGCCGCACCGCAATGCGGACACTTGGTCACCTTCTTGGCCTTGGTCAACATCTGCGAATGCAACGCCTTCTTGCCCAGATACGAGAAATTTGGATTATGCAGTTTCTTCTCGTAGATGGCACGATCCTCAGCCTTGAGCATAACATGTGCGCACGTCTTGCATATCATCTGCAGTATATTGATGGTCGAACGAAAATGTCCGATGTGGAAAACCGGCAACGCCAGATCAAGGTAACCAAAGTGCCCAATGCACTCGTTCAGCCCCTGGCCACACGTCTCGCAGACCGCATCCTTGGTGCTGATGCCCATGCGACGATCTAGCACGCCATATGGTACCGGCATACGCTGCGCTTGGTACAAGTTCTTTGATATAATTCGCACTAGGGACTCCTGTTGAATCTCATCGGCGCCGCTTATGCCGAACTGCACATGTGAGCTGGGTGCCCGGTAAAAAAAAAACAAGTTAGATTAATTGACACAAAAGTCTCTGGCATCCACTTACATTTTCTTGTTTAGCGCCGAGGCGCGAAACTGTTCCTTCGGCATAGCGTTGGAACTCTTCAGCACAGAAAATAGATCCGTAAATCAATCAAAATGTTTAAATTTAATTTAAACCATATAACAACACGCTTACGAGCACGGTGCGCAAGAATATCGATATGGTCTACACATATCGATATTTCGATAGATATGCGATATGCAATTGAAAAATTTCAAAAATTCTATCCTAGACTTCTGTTAAAAATATTTCAAACTTAAAACAATTTTAATTCAAGAGTAATTAACTAAAATACGATTATATTTCTTATCCAACATTATAGTCTTCTAATCGATATGTTATAACGTGCGCTGCTACCTAGAGGCAATTGTGAGGTGGTCGATGAATCGCAACAATAGTGAAATGCATTAGCGATGTTTTGACAATTGTGAACCATCGTCTTGGAAAAAAAAAAAACACCGATACTTTTGTGGTTGTCTTACATCACTAATAGTGCACAACAGTTTGTCGTCGTATCTCTGAGGAAAATCAAGTCTAAATCGCATTAAATATCCGCAAATCAAATTAACGTTCTTTAAAATTGGTGTTTTAAAAATTCGTATTTTTTGTGTTCAAAAAAAGGTAAATAAGCTAAATATATGTGAATCATGTAAACACAACCTCAAAATGCCTAAATGGCGTGGCTTCTTTGATGATGCATGTGCATATGTGTGTGTGTGTGTGTGTGCAGTAAAAATCAAAATTACGTGCAATGTTGGCATTACATCTATATGTTTATATCTGTATTTCATAAATATGCTTATCAAGTTCAGCTGCACTTGACGTTGATAAGGTTCCAATTTCACAAATTTACCAAACTGACATACTCGCAACGTAGCAAATTTACCTTTAACGTGAGCACGCTCGAATGTGTCCGCGTGTGTGTGTGTGTGCGTGTAATTCTGCACAGACCATAAAGTATTATTTAAAAAGGAATACCCATAAGAATTTTTTATTTTTAGTGTACTGCGCACGTTTCGTTTCATTTCATTTTCGCAGCACAAAAAAACAACAACAAATTTGATCGAGTCACACACACACACACACGCATGTGTACACATCTCGGCACGGTAACAGAGAGTTAACAGCACAGCTGAGGCTGTCGTCGAACAATATGCGCAATTAACATTTGCATAATTAGTAGTATTTTTCACGATTATATCAATAATTTGTCGCAATTTTAACTCATTTTTATATGATTTAATTTATTTGCAGAGTACTTGCATTGGCTGTATCAGCTAAAAAAATTCAAAACAATAAAAACCAACAATTTAAAAAGCTATACGCGTGGTTTGGCGTTGCCAGCGGCCATCGCAAAACGCGAAGCTATTTTTTGTAGTCGTTCGAAATTCTCACGTGGCAAAATCTAAAAAAGAAAAAACAATCAACAATAATATAGTTGAAGTTATTCACAAATAGTCCAACCAATCTAATATATATATTCAGTTACGGTAAATACACGCAACATATGCATATCATTTGATAAGACTTTTCTACAAAGAAATATCAACTAACAAAAGAAAAATTCCCCTAAATCAGGAAAGGAATACGAACGAGAAACGTTCGACACGATTTGAAGGCCTTGAGGAGATTTTCGTACATCCAGTTCCTTATCTAATTCGTGAGTTTGCATTGCACACCCCAAGCAGGGGAAACATAATATCTTATATGACTTTTGAAAGATTAAGTGGTAAGTAAAAGTTCTCAATTGCCTCACGAGATAGAAACATGTATTTATCTCTATATGTATATATGTATGTATGTGTACACGTATATGTGCATGTAAATAAATAAATAAATTTACAAATCTAAGTTAGTTGTGTAAGTTCAGCGACAGATAACGCGTTCAGGTAGTACGCAACGATCGTTACCTGTCCGTATCCTCCCCCCGTATCTCTTGTCATAAAAGCTTCCGGAACTATTTATATTTATACATATTCCATTTGGCCTAGTGTAAATAGAATTGCCTATGGCATTTTCATATGAAAGGGGCCGCAATATTTTCATAATGAGTATGCGCGCCGCAACAATTTGTAGAGTTTTCCAGCCTGTATGAGGTTTTTCATACGATATGTACGCAGTTGAACGATCATGAACATCATTATCATTTTACGTGGGCTTTTTTTTCCTTTCTTTCCATTTCTGTCCTATAGATACGTGTGTCTGTTTGTATGTGGATAATGAGATTTGTTGTACTCTGTTAAGTTTAATGTGCGCATGCCGTAACCGATCCACCATATATGTATGTAAAACTTTGTACATACACACAAGATATGTATAAATGTACATACATTTCGCACACGGAACCATTTCGCGTACCACTGTTAAGCGTTAACAGCGGCGATCGACGATAAATAATGTAAGCTAACAGCGCACTGTTAGACACACAGTAAGTGAGTGTGTGTGCGTGTTTCTTACCATGCGGGACAATTGTTATAATTTTATGCCCAAAAGACAATACGCAATCAATCTCAATCAAATGACCCTGTTTGCCCTTCGCGCTCCTCCGTTATGTGCCGCGCGCATCCATGCAGCTTTTTTCCTACTCTATCTAGTTCAGTTTCCAGTTCCATTTGCATTTGCATTTGCAGGCAGTTGGTTTTGGTTTACCACTGTTGCTGTTGCTGTCACTGTCGCTCTTGTTTTTTTTGTTCATGTTTGCCATTTTGCAAGCGTGCCCAAACAATAACAAAAAGGCAAAAGGCTGATAAAAGTAAAAACCAGTTTATGGCATTGGTCGACTGATGATCGTGTACAGCCATAGCCCCCTGCAAGTCCCCACCTACTTGTTAACTCTTCGAAATGGGTATCATCATCACATGTTTTGCTTTTAACGGCTAAAACCACACCCCACCACCCTCTCTGCCTGCTCTGCGTATTTCGTATGTATATCTTGTTGCTTTTTGCATTTGCCTTTGTTTTACAGTTAAAATGTAAACTGACTTTCGAATTGTAACTAAATATTAACAATCAATTTATTTTACTTTTTAATTGGCTCACACCAAGATCGGCTTTGTCTCTCACATTCGTTTTTATTTTTTTTCGCAATTTGTCGCCTTTTGTCATTTGATTTCCCGTTACTTTTTACAGCTTGCAACCTGGGCCACCACTTGTTGTTGTTGTTGTTGTCTTTTTCACACATTTTCGCACATTGCAATGACGTTCGAACCGAGATGTGCTATATACACACACACACACACAAACACACACACACAGTATATAGAGTGTGCAACAAGAGGGAAGGTCTGTGCTATAAATAGCTCAGCCCGAGGCTCCTTGCAGTCCACGTACCCCTCCCCTACCCTTCTTGCACTCAGGACTGGAAGAATTCAAGTTTCAATTCTCATTCTCCTCTTTATTACCTTTGTGCGCATATTTATTGTTCATGATTTTCTTTGTAAAATTTAATTGTATATGTATTCTTCTTCTTCTACTTGCTATTTGTTCGTGTGTGTGCGTTTTTCTTTTAAAACACTGTGTAAGCAAACGCGAAATATCTGAAACCATTGAGTATTAATACTATGTCTCTATACAATATGTGTATGGATGCAACATGTTGTAAATATTTTGCTATCGTTAGTTAGTTTTGTCATGTGTATACAGAGAGGTTCGTCATAGTTATTTAAGTGCAGCTAAAGCAATATATCTTTATATAATATAATGTTATAGCACAGTCACTAAGTGAATATATTTCAATTGCATGAGTATATATTATTAATAAGCGTTTTTTATGTTTGGTATACCCCACATTCTTTGTCACATTTTACAGCGCATGTAAAGTCAATAAAAGTTGCCTGCAAAAGCGGCTCCATTGATGACGCGTCTGAACGTGTTGTTGGGTCAGCAGCAGCAGCTTCCTGCAGCAGCAACAGCAACGTCTCTGCAGCATCATAAATCTCTCTCGCTCTTCCTTTCACGATGCGCGCTGCAGTTGGCAGCGCTTCTTCTCTTCTTGCAAGCAAAAGGAGTGCACTCTTCTTTGCTCTTTCACACGCGCACACTTCATTTAGCCTTGCGCTTGCGTTCTCTTTGCTGTTGCTGTTGCTGCGTTGCCGAAGCTCTGCATAATGCATGACCTGCAGTTTCGCGTGTCTCTCTCTCTCTCTCTATTCTACATGTGCTTCTTCTTCTCCTTCTTGTTGCTGCTAAAATTTCGGCAATTTGCTCGTTTTCGTTGCATACTTTCGAGCGGGGCTTGAAATTGCAATTCAATTGCGGCGACTGCGACTGCAACTGCATAGAAAATGGCGTTAGAAACGGGTTAAGTGGAGTATTTGGGATTGGGAGAGGGAGAGGGGTGGGGTAGTGGGTGTTACAGTCGCTGGCGGCAGTAGAACATCTGATTGTTGTTGCAGGGCATGTGCCAGACAGCACATGCGCAGTGATTGGCAACGCGGAACACGAACGAACCTGCTGTTCTCTGTTCGTGCCGTCGTCGTCGTTGCTTTCCATCCCCGCCAGGAGAAAGGACCTGGCGCTCGCTGGCTCCGGGGGGCTCTGGTACTCAGCATCGCAACTGAATCGAGTCAGTTTATTCGTTAGCGTTAAACCAATCGCAAGTTTTTCCGACACTTTTCCGCCTTGTTCTCGAAACGTGAAAATTTTCCACGCATTCTCTGTGCGTGTATGTCTGTCTGTGTGTTTGTGCGGTTTGACATAAAAGGCACAAAATAAAAAAAAAATTGTATTCAACACTTTTTTTTCGAATGTTGTTTTTTTTTCTCTGTTATTTTTCTGCTTTC
Organism: Zaprionus tsacasi; assembly: GCA_018904105.1. NCBI lineage: Eukaryota > Metazoa > Arthropoda > Insecta > Diptera > Drosophilidae > Zaprionus > Zaprionus tsacasi. The sequence continues at coordinate 10,675,016 of JAEIFR010000001.1, read as the reverse complement.
GCAACAACAATGCAAATGAAAGACACGCGCTCACCTCTTGGAACACACCCTGCGACCTCGCTATCCTCTTCTTTCTCTCTCTTTCTCCCCACCGCCGCCGCCGTTGCTGCTGGCCACTTACTCTCACTGATGGCCCCAAAAAAAAAAAATAGCAGAAATTACATTTGCCGTGCCCAATTGGCATTGTAATTATTGGATTTTTCCTGAGTTGAGCGTGTGTGCGTGCGTGCGTGTGTGTGTGTGTGTGAGTGTGCGTGCTTAACTACACATAAAGCATTCCTTAATATTGTTGCTGCTGCTGCTGCGAGTAGATTTGTCATATGTGTACGAGTGTGTGTGTGTGTGAGAGTGTATGAAACTTGCCTTTGTCAAGTTATCCCTCATTTTCCACTCGAAACGAAAGTGCACAGCATCACCTGCTATACATATATAAATACAATCAAAAAAATATATATACACATGTATAACTTCATAGATAATTTCCGATGTGAAAAATACATAAATTGGTCAAAAGGTAATTCGTACTTCAAAGAATTCAAGTACGAGCCAGCGTAACAGAGAGCGAGAGAGCGATATAGACACGGAAAGAAGCATCGATGCAGGATACGAAGAATCGATAAGTTATTCATTCGATAAACTAGAGAAGCAGCAGCAGGCAAAATAGCAGTGCAATCGATCTGCCCATTGGATCTGGATCACGTACCACAAACACACACACACGCACACACACATACATATATATTTTTTATTGTTTGTGTGTGCGTATACGAGTGTATAAAATACTCTTGATTTTTATTTTGATTTAACTTGCAACTCTTGCCACAACATAACTGTTGTCCAACGATTTTTAATGCCCAATACGCTTTGTCGTTGTTATTTTCTTAAATTTTTGTTATCTTGCCGGGCTAACAATAACAAACGTATATGTCAACGCGGCACTCACGACGTTGGTTCCCAACCAACTGTAAATACAACACCAACAACAATAACAACGATATCAATAACAACAACGAATATTGAAAGAAATATAACAAAACGCTGGCATAAAAAGAAAGAACAAAGCGCAAGTCAGTCAGAAAATCGATCGACAATAACAGACAGCAGAAGTTAAATAACAGAAGCAAAATAAACTGCAGCAGCAATAGCAGTTGGGGAGCCACAACTGTTAAGTGTTAACAGCGAACAGCAGAAGTAGCAACAACAACAAAAACGACAATTCAAATCCTTACTCAATTTACCGCTGTGGTGTGTTGTGTGCCAGACGGAAAAAACGACGCAATCAACCTGACGCCGCCCAAGCATTTGTCGTTGACGTTGACGTTGCCATTGTTGCAATTTCTGGCCGCGCTCGTTCAGCTCCTGCTCGTGACAACAAACTTCAAAAGCGAGCTGCATCATATGCTGTGCGATTTAACCATCCAGCGACATACTGTGGCCATTACCTATGACCTCAGCGGTGAGTTAACCAAATTCTCAACTCAACACACACACACACAACACAGTCTACTTTTTACTCCTTTACACCATACGCCACCAGTCTCAAGTGCCAGAGTAGTAGCAGCAGAGAATAACAGAGCTGAGAGAACTAAGCTTTCTTTCCACTCTCATTCCCACTCGTACATGTGCTCTCTTCGATCTAGTGGTCGTCAGCTGTCTGTTGTCGTCTCTCGCCAGCTGTTAGCGCTAACAGCAGCGACAACAGACAACTGTTAACAGGACAACTCATGCCTGATGAGTACGCGCCCTGTGTGTGTGTGTGTGATCCAGCCCTCCCCCTGTGGCTGCTGCTGCTGCTATGAGTGGCAGCTGTTTCTGTGGTGTAATCGCTAAACATGTGTAATTTAAATATTTATCGATTAATTTAATTATTTGTTTGCCGACTCATAATGAAAATGGGCATTTGTTTATTTTTTTTTTATTTTGCTGTGCCCATGTGCTTTGATCTAGCTGTCACACGGGCTTTGGTTGAGAATTGTTACACAAATCTTAGTCCAGGAATTGAATTTCAAATTATTCGATATAGTTTATATTTAGCGAAATTCTTTGTGTAAAACAATAAATTTATAACAACAGACTCGATAAATTTCAAGAAATGCAATTGAAAATACAACATAAATCGGTCGTGGATTCAAGATAGCCAATCTCTCTTGCACAAGAACCATTATAATTGCATCGAATTATTATTTTCTATTTCTTCTTTTCATTCATCGTTTTATTGATTTTCTTATATCGGTTGTTGTTTTTCAAAATTTTATTCGTAAGTTATTCATTTTTGATGTGGTCTAACATTCGGTTAAGCTTTGCTTCAAAATTATTGCGCATAAAAAGAAGACGAACCGATGCGTGCTGTTCCCTGAGAAGCTATCGATGAGGCCGCATTAAAAGGCAGGCGCAAGAGCGAGCTAGCGATCAATCGTTCTACAAGCCCCGCTTTCCCTACACACCCACACACTGGCACACACACGATCCCACAATTTATCCTCTATCTCACTCTTTGATTGAAAATCAACCCAACCGCGCGCTCCACTCCAAGTTGTTTCCTTGTGTGTTTATTTAAGTGTATCGAAGTGGGTTTCCAATGTTCACTTGCTATGCACCACTCAGATCGCTGGCCTAACTGTATACCTATGTGGGTAAGCTGATATATGGGGTATACGACCCTCATCCTCCTCTACTCAATAAGTTTTTGTTTATATAATTTGTTTATAATAAGCCCTAATAAGATTATTTGTTTTCATTCCATCTCTAATTCAGTATTCTCTCATTTTTCAATTGCAGAAACACCAGCAAAAAAAGGCGCACCTCCAATTCCACAAAAACGGAGTAAAAGCTTCGAACTGTGCATGAATTCAAAGAGGCGAACTATAAGTCATCGGTAAGTGCAGCGAGCGAGACGTATAGCCAGTAAAGATTGAGATTTTTTTTTGTGGAAATATTGGAAAGGCACAAGGTGGTTCTTCTTTACTCTGACCTAATAGTGTACAGAGCGAACCAATCATTCGTTTACCTTATGTAGTACATACAGTTGGTATACCAAATCAGTCTGGGTCTAAACTGATTTTTTAATGGGTCACACAGACGCTATTGATTGCAGGCAAAGGTTGTGCGTGCGTATCCGTGTATGTGTGTGTGTGTGTGTGTGTATGCAGCCGCCTGGGAAAAGTCAGTATGCATAGTATTTCTGACCCAATTACAGTCCATCAGTCTATTATCCTTTGATTCAAGTATTTTGAGTTTCAGTCCATCAACTAAATCACAGTTGTCAGCACGTACCTCTCTTGTCCCCTACTGTTAAAAACAAATTAGGGAATGATATTGATTAGATTAATTAACAGACAAACTGTTAGTGAAAGTGTGCCATACTGCCAGCTGTTAGTAATTATATTCAAGAAATACCGATTTCTAACAGTTTCTCTCTCTCTCTCTCTCTCTATCTATCTACTTCTCTCGCAGGACTTCAAGTAACAGACATCGGAAGTTACAGCCGTTCAGGTACACGTGAGCCAACAAACATTGTACCGTTCCAATAGTTTTTTACTTAAAAAAAAATTTAAAAACAAAAAATAAAAAAAATTAAAAACCAAAAAATAATCAAAAAAAAAAAGAACAATAACCATAAAAGAAAAACACCAAATAGTTAAGACTATGCCAGATATATAGAGAAGATAGAGCAACAATAGCAACGCCCGCGCACTACAAGTGAGGAGAAGAGAGGAAGATAGGTGAACCTAATAGCAAGCCCAACCAATATAACCCTCCGGCGACCCAATATAAGTGGGAAGCAGGACAGCAAGTTAAAGGGAAACGTAAGGATAACCATTTGCGAGTCGATGCCCAGTGGAAGTAAAGCGAAACCCAGGTCGGAATCCGAATCCCAATCGGAATCCTTGACAGCGTTGGAGAAACAACAAGAACAGCAGCAGCAGCAGCAGACGCCACAGTCGGAGCAGCAGCAGCAGCAGCAACAACAGCAACGGCACAATACGCTAGAAGAAAGTGCGAATTGAGAGAGACAAAAAAGGCAAATTTAATGAACGGAAACGAAGGGCAAAGCAACTGCAACAAAATAGCCGCTAAAGTCAACAAAATTGGCGCCGCCATCAGCCGCGCGCACAACCAGCCATAGACTCGATTAAACTGAGGCCCCCCACCACCACCACCACAACAACAACAACAACAACACCCAGACCCAGACCCAGATCCACACCCCACGTCGAAGCCAGCCGAAGCCGCGCAAAATCCACAGCAACACGAGTGCACCCATTACAATTACACCGAGCGAGCACTAGAGGTCTCCGAAAGGCACGATAAATACCCAAGTATTTCAATAATACAATAGTAGCACCCCATATATAATACCAATACCGGATAACTGAGAAGTAGAACTAAACAGCTGCAACATGGCGACCGTAAACGTTAATCGCAGCGTGACGGACATCTTCTATCGCTACAAGATGCCGCGTCTACAGGCCAAGGTCGAGGGCAAGGGTAACGGCATTAAGACCGTCCTGGTCAACATGGCCGAAGTGGCACGTGCCATCGGACGCCCGGCCACTTATCCGACCAAGTACTTTGGTTGCGAATTGGGAGCCCAGACGCAGTTCGATCATAAGGTAAGGTTCAGAGTCGAAAATTATCTAACTTTATACTAATTCTTCTATTTGCCGCAGAACGAACGTTTCATTGTGAACGGATCGCATGATGTGAACAAGCTCCAGGATCTACTCGATGGCTTCATACGTAAATTTGTGCTTTGCCCGGAATGTGATAATCCGGAAACGAATCTAACCGTTTCGGCCAAAAATCAAACCATCTCGCAATCATGCAAGGCATGTGGTTTCCATGGCCTGCTCAAGGTCAATCATAAGGTCAATACGTACATTGTTAAGAATCCACCATCATTGAATCCAGCTGCCCAGGGCTCCTCCCTTACCGAGGGTAAACGCTCGAAACGTGTGCAGAAGCATAAGAACGATAACTCCGATGGTTCCATGTCGAATAATTCGATGGCCAATAATTCTGGCGGTGAATCGGACAGCGGCAATGGCACCAATCATGCCAGCCAAACTGAAGCCGAGATCAGTGCCGCCATTCCGGAGAAGACCATTACTGAGGATGATGACGATGCTTGCTGGAGCGTGGATGTATCCAAGGTGAGAGTAGCTTAACATCCTGCTATCATCATCCCATAAACTGATTCCCTTAATTTTTCCTCAATTTCAGGAGGCAATTCGCGCACGCTTGCAAGATCTTACCGACGGTGCCAAGGGCATGACCATTTCGGATGATTATGACAAGACAGAAAAGGAGCGCATCGACATCTTCTATGAGTTGGTGAAGAGCAAGCGTGACAAGAAGCAACTGGATGATGTGCCCACTCACAAGGATCTCCTTATCGAGGCCGAGCGTCTGGACATTGTCAACAAGGCCCCATTGGTGCTGGCCGAGCTGCTCTTTACCGAGAACATTATCAATGATGTACGCAAGAATCGCATCCTTTTGTTGCGCTTCACCCACAACAACCCAAAGGGTCAGCGTTATTTGATCGGTGGCATTGAGCAAACCGTCGAGCTTCATGCCAATACGTTGATGAGCAAGGTGGCCGGCATATTCAAGATATTCTACGATCTTGACATACTTGACGAGAAGGTGATACTCGACTGGGCACAGAAGGTGAGCAAACGTCATGTGTCCAAGAAGATTGCAACCGAGATACATGAGAAGGTCGCACCGTTTGTCCAATGGCTTAAGGATGCCGAGGAGGAGGAATCATCATCGGATGATGATGAGAATACCGGACGCGATTCGGATGTGGATATCGAGTACGATGATCGGGCACGTGTCGAGCCGCTCAAGGTTGTGGCACCTGCTGTCGTTGCGGCCAACAAGAAGAACGCACTGGACGATGAGGAAGGTGATGAGATAGACATCGATGATATCTAAGCACACAGAAGTGGGAGATTAGATTGTTGTTGTTTGGGGCTAGCCGACCGCGAACAACGAGCATAGGTAGGTGATGGATGGGGACATTGCTGCATAGCTATTGTTGCAATTCATTATCCATCGCCTTCTCAACAACTGCTTGCACGCCACCAGGCCCTTAACGGGGGCCCCCCTCCCTACCCTGTTTTGGCAAACCAGAACAGGTCACCTTTAGCAACGATCCTCTATGGGGGCCACCGCGGCGGCGCGCTCCTTAACTTTGATGAATAGCTTCACGACATTTCGATTGTAATTACATTGCATGCACTTCCAACAACCATTTGTAACAATAAAAACAAAATTCTAATTAAATGAGTAGACAACATTAACAAACAACAACAACTACAACAAAATTCGCAGTGCAACGGAAAAAACAACAACTGAAACAACTATGTGGAATGCTTTGCAACAACATGATTAATCAATTCTATCTTCGGCTTTCAATTGTAGTGGTTTTTTTCTTGCGTTTTAATGGTTTCACATCTCGTCGATTATATAAAATATGTTTTTTTTTTTACAAATTAATTTCTCCCTCCTCTTTTTACGTGTTTTAAATGTTTAATTAATTTTAAGTGCAGTACTTATTAAGCTTAACGCAGAAGTTGGATGAAACTATAACGGAAAATAGAAAAAGAATTATGTTAATTTATAATAATAATTTGATTTTTGTCTTCTAAATCGTAATTTTCGCAAATATGCATATAAATACAAATATATATATATTTAATCAAAAAGAAAACAACAATAAAAATGAATTTTCAAATGCAACGTTCAGCTACAGCTATTACAATAACAACAGCAACTTGAAAAAGAATTTTTCATACATTTATTAAAAAAAAAATATATATATATATATATATATATATACATACACACACATCTTTAAAAGGAAACATAAATAACTTTAATCAAAATATGCCTAAATACCAGAATATATAGGACTAGCTGCATTTTGACTAAAATTCACAGCAAAAAAGAAAGAGAAAATCAAGAAAAAAAAATTGAACCCCAATATGATACAGTTTTTTCTTAATGCTAAGTTATTATTTAATGAAAAACAAACCCTAATATTTTTTGTGCAAACCCAAAATGCTATTTTCAAGAAATCTAATAAATAGAGACTTATAAAATGTAAAAAAAATCACAACTTTTTATAATCTTCGACCATTGAAAATGGTCAAAAAAGGGTATACTAACTTTGTGAAAATGTATGCAACACGCATAAGGAGGTGTGGTAGACGTCGCGACGCGTTGCTTTACTCATTACGCGCGTGTCTGTGTGAAATTTAGGTAAGGGTCCCCCCTATAACATTTCCAACAAATTTTTTTTTTTTTAATTTTAAATCGCGAGTTTTTAATTTTAATCGATTGCGGGGGTTAAAATTAGTACTAAACAATTATTTAAATCGATTTTAAACGATACTTAATTTTGGCCCAAAAATCATGTCGAAATGTTAAAAAAATTAGACATGTAACACCCCCTACAGACCCTTCGATTATTGAAAGTTGGTAAAAAGAACATATTATAGGTAGGATAACTATACGTTTTTATTTTGTTTTTTGAAGGTGTCTCCTTTGTTGTGTGCCAACTATTAAAATATACTCATATGTGTGTTGTCAGGATTCCGTTCTCACCCAAAAATCTATAGGTTAGTATGTACCAATGTGTGCCTAGAGTATAGAAAATGCAGAACACAAACATTAAATAAGCTGCCAAGTAGGCACACCGCGGATTTGCTTAGAGTGAAGAAGGATGGGACAGATCAACAGTTAGCTGTATTCGAGGGTGGCAAAATTCTGGTATCACCCATCGGTTTGGTCGGTTGAGCTTTTGTGGCGGGCAGACTTAGGGGCAGATTGAGAGCCTTTAATAGGCAACCGAGATCGACGACGCGTCCCTTATTCTGGAATGGCAATTTAGGACATAGCTCGAAGGCGTAGTTAATCGGTGGCATGTCGCAGCCGCGGAAGCAAGAGACATCGATGAAGTTCATCAGATCGCATACCTCGATCTCATCGCAATCGTTCCGATTGAGCACCGACAACAGATTATCGATCAGCTCCATGGTGAAGGGCATGCGGAAGCCACGCAGTGTGGAGCGTATCTGTGACTCGGGCATAAATGGTTTGTTAGTCGGATTGATGTGATGGAAATGCTCCATTAGTTCATCTCTTCCATTCCACAGGGCTCGCTTGATTTCCAAATGGGCAGCGGCTCGCACTTTGTCTCGCGAGCAGGCATGGGGAGGTGCCTTTTCACCGGAGAAATGACGGCACAGCGAAATAATCTCGTGATCTGATATAGTATTTCCCATCAGTGCAACCAGGGCACCCTTGAGACTCTCGTACGAGATAAAGATGGTTCGCTTCTCCATCTTCTCCTCCAGATCTGTGCAATCTGGCACACAGACGGATACAAAGTCAGACATGCGTGTCTCCAATACAGCTCGCACTTTCGCCAATATCTTTTCAATATCGCACTGTTCAAATTGATCCGGATGATGCTCCATGTACATTAGCGTAAACTCATCCGCGGACACCAGATGAAAAATGAAATCCTTAATGACCATGGTGGAACCAATAAAGAAATTGCACGGTCTATAGTATTGCGGCTGCTTGCACGTAAACTTCTCTTGGCCGGGAATCAAAACACGGTTGCGTTTCATAAATTCTCCGCCAAGAAAACCAGAATTTCGCACCGCAATCTCCTGCACCTGCATCGTGTCATCGCACAGAAAGTAACTGATCACAAAGATACGTTCACAATTCTCGTTGATGGTCGATAGCATTTTGGCTCCAAAGCGCAGCACAAAGCGATCGAACTTGATGAATTTACGGAAATCGGTCTTGGGACGTTTGATGACAATCGACATGCAATTGCCGGCGGAGTCCTCGTAGCTGCCCCAGCCGTTGTACGGCGGCAGAGTACGAATCGACTTGTCATACGGCTTACAGATATCCGATCGCGTTGGCTGCGCCAGGGGCGTGAACTGCTCGACGCCGTAATGATCACGATAGTAATTTCGCGTGAAGGGATCCATATCGGTGATAACTACGGCACGACCATAGACATTGATCACGCTACCAATCTGCAGATCACGTTGACTATAGTAGAGTATCTCCTTGTTGCCCAGGTTCAATGGATCGACACAGTAGCGCACATTTCGTGCTCCGCCCAACACATTAAGCAGTGTTACCGGCGTCTGCTGTCCTGGCAGCATCATACCGCCGAATTCCTAGAACAAATGAAGAACAAGAGTATCAAGAAAAGATCAACGAGATCCTATGATCTTCACTTACGCGCTGCAAGCGTGCACGCTTAAGAAACGTCTTGGGGCCATCCCTGCCAGAGTTTCGTATTTGCGCCTCTTTCACCTCCATTGTATCATCGGCCAGATAGTAGCAGATTTCCAGCTTGCGCACATCTCCCAAGTCCGTACGATCGTCCCAATATGCCTGGAACTTAAGTACCTGACGATCATACTTGAGGAACTGTGCGAAGGGGTGACGCTTTTCGGGCGGTGCACTGGGAACTGCCTTGCCGCGAGTACGCACCGCAGTAGCAGGATCACTAGGAAAGAAGATGATCGTAAAAGCATTAGTATTAATTAAGTCCTATATAAATGCTGAGACTTACACGGCTGCTACCACCGGATCGGGAACTACTATGCCGCGCTTATTGAGGAATTTGCGTGTGAAGAGATCACAATCGACAATGTGATATTTACGATCAAAAATCTCTACAGTGCGATCCACATTGAGATCCACAATGGAAAGGAATTCATTTTCGCAGGGCGGAGGCTTAGGAACACGCTGTCTGTGCAAAATGCAGCCCTGAACTATGCCCGAGTTTGCTATCTTTGGTTCATGTATATCCATGGTGCCATCCTCCAGATAGTAATAGATATTCACGTGCCGTACCATATAGGGCGCGTGGAAGATTTCCTGTAGCGTCTGCTTAAAATACGCCTTAAAGGCAAGCACCTTTTTATCATACGCCAGCCAGGGTGGCAGCCGTGGACCCGACCGAGGCGGATACAGGGCGTGGGCCTGAGCCGGCGGACAACTGATGTCGATCACAACACCGGCAGGGTCTGCGGGTGCCGATTGCAGCCGGTCACTAAGCATGGGCAAGCCGCGAAAGTTCATTAACGATTGCGATTTCGGATAGTACACTTTATTGACCTGCAAGTAGTAATAATATTAATGGCATTGCATATTGAGGAGAACCCAAGGTATACTCACATCGCGAAAGAGCGTGCCCGGCAAGAGGGGCATACCTGGTATTCGCAACATCTTGATTAATTTTTAAGCAATATATTTTCTGTATTTAAACTATTTACAATGTGTATGTGATATTTTCGTGCGAACGACTGTGTAGCACGCAAAACACTGACAACGAACTCAATTCTGGATTTTCCATGCCTACTCGATCTGAATAGAAATTCGAATGTCTAAATAAGTGCGCCAATGATAATTCGACAAGTATTCGTTAAGTTGTACAGAATCTATCGATAACTGTAAGCGATTTCTGTATTTTTTGCTGTTAAATTTATCTACTCTCAAGCGTTCGAATTCGTAACATTGCCCGCCTTAACATACTGTTTGGTATCAGCTGTTTAGCAACTGTTATTGCTAACAGCGCATGCTCTCTCTCTCTCTCTCTCTCCTTACCGCTCTCTCACTTGTTTGCTTTGCGATGTTTGTTGTCGTTATGTTGTTGTTGTTGTGGTTGTTGTCTTGCTACACTGTTGCGAGCTTATTAACTTTTTTACATTACAACACACACTGGACGCGATTACTTAATTAAAAACAGTGAATTGATAAAATATGAACGATTGCGGTTATTTTAAATTTTTGCTTGTTCATTTTCCTAGAGAGATATACCTCAATACTTGTGCTCCGCGGAAGAGTATACGCGATTCGGTGAGAAGAGAAAATACTAGTTTTCTTGATTTCTTTTAGTCTATTTTGATTCGCATAGCGTTAGAAACGTGCGCCGCGAACGGACGAATTTGTTTGCTGCGCGTTTTGTTGTTTTTTAATTTAAAAAAAAATCAAAACGAAAATTTATTTAAATTTACAAAAAAAAAAAAAAAAAACAAACTAATAACAAATTCGGTGAATTTCCTAACTTATGTGTAAGAAACTCTTTTTTTCTTTTGATTGTTTTATAAATAAACCACAATGAAATTGTGAATAACTAAACAATAGAGGACAGTGGTGAAATACGAATACAAAAGGTGCCTTTTTAGCCTATATCAAGTGAGTAAAATAGTATATGCCCGAGGGCGAAAGGGGTTGGGAAAGGGAAAGGGTGTGTGAGAATGCGGAACAAGAAGAGTGAACTCTCCTCCTCGTCGTCGTCGTCGTTCATCTGACACAGCGATGCGATGCTCTCATCATGCTTCTCGGCCCACTGTGCCATTTCTGTTATAAATCAATTAGCTTGGACATGCCCACATGCCTAACTAACAAAAGCTCTACGTAGTGCTAAACAATAGACCCATCAACTACTACTATTTACACTATATATATCATAAGGTCTTTCCCGCCCACTGGCATTGCAATTATCAGAAATCCAATGGAAATTGCCGGGAAACAAGTGATTCGTGTGTCTCCACCATTAGCGAGAATTAGTTTTATGTTCTGTACAAGTGAAATAAAGCATAGATTTATATTATTCGATAGGGGGTCTGAAACTTTAGAATATAGAATATCATCTTATGAAATTTCAAATATCAATTCGAATTATAATTTATGTTTAAAATATTATCTATAATCTTAATATGGAATGATCTTAGTCCTACGTACAGAGCACCTTTAGTCTTCCATGCTCATCCATTGCCAATTGTAGATTGTTTGTCTTTTGTTTGGGTTATCAAAGTTAACATAGTTTTCTCAGGTTCTTTATCTGCATATACGTGACGAATGCTCAATTTAGATTAAACAATATACAATTCTACACTACGAATATGATATGCAATTAAAAGCGTACCTGGGAAAGTTCCCCCACAACAAGCGACCGACCTTACTGCAAGCTCGAATGCGCCTGTTTATTATGACGAAACCAATTCTTAATCAAAACATAACTCCCCCTTATAACGATAATAGAAACGATGAAACTTGTTGATCATCGAGTGGAGTACTTTTCTAATCTAGCAATCCCAGAGATATCTTCATACTATATGTTCATTATTATATCTCTTTATTAAGGAACGTGTGGGAATGTGCGTCAAACCTCAGCTGGCCAATTGATTTTCACTTTCCGTATAACTCATGACAATTATTCAGACTATAGATAGGGAATCAAATTATCGCATCGATGCTCAACTGGCTCAACTCAGCTAGAGATTATAAATATTAGTCCCGTGTGTACCCTATGTACACCTCTGTCTCAACGTACCCAAATTGAAGTGGTCATAAATAGCAAAATGTTATTATTATGGTTCCCTGCTCCTCGCAATCGGTCTTATCGCTACGGGGCAATTACTACCAATACGTCGTGCACACCCTCAAGACAAAATATCTATATCTCGATGGTCGACGTTGAAGATGCCGTACCTGACCAAGATCAGAGAGTAAAGTACTTGTGTGATTTACAGCTAAGCTTAATATAATATTTACGAGACTAGACAAGGGAATTTCTTTTCTCAATTTATCAGATAATACTATCGTTAAAATTTTCCAAACCTTCTAAAATTATACACATAACAATTGGGTGCTCTCTTTGACTGACAGATCGGTTGATTATAGAAAGTAATATACTCTACTTCTAGTACACTATTCTAGGGTATTACTGAAAATGTCAACCAATATGGCAGACGGGCGCACACGGCCCTGTTTGACGACGTATAGAGGCAGCACTTAGAAAGAGTACCAATGCGAGAAGTGGGGGAGGGGGGGAGGGGTCAATTGGGTGCGGGGTGAGGTTATATATCAGTCCATACGGTAATTGTCGTCGATGACGCGTAACATTAGCCCGCAGTGCATTGTAATCTAGTTGCGATTTGGCTATTTAAAAGCTGCCTCACTGCCTCGACCATCTGCTAATTGTTCTTGGAAACTGCCCAGACGAGAGGTAACCAGGCGGGTGGGCGGTTGTTGAATCTTATCTGCGAAAGACAAACTCTGTCTGAGATTGCTCCATGTGTCATATATAACTTATCATTTATCTTACCTCGGTTCTCCTTTATTAGTTCGCACGGGCCATAGCTTTAGTTGTTATATTCTTGCGCAATGTCTTCAACGGCCACCATGGATAGCACTAAACTGGCCGATGTGGGTTTGATTGAGGTCCAGCTGGATAGCCTGGATTCGAGTCATAATTTCGCTGCCTCAAATGGCGGCACACCAAGGACCAAACATCTGCCAACTGACTCACGATCGGAGCAGCAACAGAAGAATGTCTTCAAGTCCAAAGTGTTCATCATTGCGGTCAGCTTCTCCTCGGTGCTGATGATAGCCATGTGCATTGGATTTCTAGTGCACTATGAGTTCGCAGGCGATGTGAGTGACATGGAGACGGCCTCGTATTGGCACGTTAAGCTACCCAAGGAACAACAGGAGTGGTACGATCGTGGCATCGCGGAACTAAAGCTGGCACTCAATCGGGAATTGAATCGAAGAAGAGCCAAAAATGTAATCCTCTTTGTGGGCGACGGCATGGGACCAAATACGGTGACAGCAGCACGCATCTATCGCTACAAGGAAGAGGGTCTGCTCAGCTGGGAACGTTTTCCGCATATGGGTCTGCTGAAGACATACTGCGCCGACAAGCAGGTGCCTGATTCATTCTCCACGGCGACGGCGCTCTTTGGTGGCGTTAAAGTCAACTACGAGACTGGAGGTGTCGATGGCAATGTGCCACTGGGCAATTGCAGTGCCTCACTGCATGCGGTCAATCATGTCCAGACCATACTCAACTGGGCGCAGGTAGATGGCATGAGAACTGGTTTCGTAACAACGACACGTGTCACACATGCCACCCCTGCGGCGCTGTATGCTCATGTGGCAGATCGACGCTGGGAGTCGGATGGCACCTTGCCAGCCGATGCCAAAAAGGAGGGTTGCCTCGACATAGCACGCCAACTGGTGGAGCTGCCGACGGGACAACAAATCAATGTGAGTAGGGAGAGAGAGTAAAAGTAGAGATGGATGTGAGCATAATCACCTTATTCCACTGTTCAGGTCATCATGGGCGGCGGTCGTCAGATGCTCGTCTCCAATATAACTGGCACAACTGAAGATCCGTTGGATACCTGGGCGGGTCATTCGTCGGACGGACGCAATCTCATCAATGATTGGAAACAATTGAAGGACAGACAGGGTGTCTCACATGCTGTGGTCCAAAACAATGGCGAGCTACGGCAACTGGACACTGAGAATCTAGACTATGTGCTGGGCATTTTCGCCAATGGGCATCTTATGTACGACCACGAGCGTAACCAGAGTGATTCCGGCATGCCATCCCTGAAGAATATGACGCTCAAGGCCCTCGAAGTGCTGGGCAACAGTGATAAGGGTTATTTGCTGGTCGTCGAGGCGGGTATGATTGATCAGGCGCATCATCGCGGCACTGCCCGAAAGGCCCTCAATGAGGTGGTGGCTCTCGACGAGGCAGTGCAAGCCGTGCAGGCGCACCTCAAGGCAAAGTAAGTATAGAAATTGTATTCTTCCAGTGTGCATTGTTTAATTCTCATTCTGCTACTGCAGGGATCAGTTGGATGAGACGCTGCTAATTGTTACCGCGGACCATTCGCACACTTTGACCATCAATGGACATCCGGAGCGAGGCGCTGACATATTGGGTATGGCGGGCAATTCCAAGACAGAGGATACACCATACACCACACTCACGTACGGCACCAGCTACAAGGGTTTCCAGGTGGATCCAGAGCGGCAGCAGCGACAAAATCCTGCACTAAGCGACACAACAGACTGGGAGTACACGCAGCAGGCGGCAATCAATACGAATGAGAATCTGCACGGCGGCTCCGATGTGACGTTACATGCACGCGGTATGTCAGACATTTGAGAAAAAAAATCATAATTATATATTTTATCTATTTGTTTAATTATAGGAGCCATGTCTCACCTGTTCCACGGCGTGCACGAGCAGAGCTATGTGGCACATGTGATCTCCTATGCGCTCCGTATTGGACGCTTCCGTGATAGCACAATCGCCGAATCCTTGGCTGACCTAATGCCTCTGTAGCATTCTATTTAGAACTATTTATAAACATATATGTGATAAGTTGTTTTTGTTTTCTAGCAATAAGTGCAAGTAATATGCATAAAAGCGGTAAACTTATTGAAATAAGCGCGCTAAGCATTGTTTTGCAGCCCTGGCCATTTGGCGTTGCCTGACTATTTTTGTCGTTACAATCGATCGCGTACATTAACTCTTGTGTTAATAATATTTACTTAATTCTTAAGATATTACTAGTTTAATAAAACTATTATGCTGTACAAATAAAACCGAATTTTTAAATCATACTAACATTTTTATATATTTTAGAATAATAACATCGATATGCGCGCATATTGCTTAACAGCTGTGGAATGTTAATTGAATATCGATAGACAATTTCTGAAAACATCGTGTAGGCAAAGTGATAAGACCTATATCGATATATTGCACTGCGATAATTTTCTTACACCACTAGAACGGAACGACACAAACGCTGGCAAACTGCAAAAATACTATATACAACAAAATACGCATCGATTCCGGATAAACAATTTAATACAAGCCGCGTTTTCGACGACGTTTGGTGCTGAGTTATTATTTTTTTTTCGTTTTGTGTTGTTAAGTGTTGGCAAATCCGTCGTTTGCATAAAATCGTTAAACTTTGTTGAGTGTTGCGAGTGCGACGGTAGCACGAATAATACACGAAAGTGAAATAACTTTGTTTTCATTCTTTAATTGTTGTTGACCGGTGAAAACAATAAAAATCAAAGCAAAATGGCGTTGAAAATGTTGGTCGGCCAGAGTAAGTGTATTATTGTCAATAACAAGGGGATTCTAATTGGAGTTGTGACTAACGTACTTACGCACACACAGACACTTACACACACGCATACAATTAACAAGCCCATGGACAAGGTTGTGATAAACATGACGCCCCCCCACCACTAATACCAAATATACCTCTATATACTTTGTATTTATTTATACAGTTTGATTGTGCTGTGATGGAATGCATGAAAATTTGCATTTGCATATCCTTATCAAATACGCTGTCATATACAGCCTCAGCCCCATAGCGCCCATCGATTTTTCCCACACAAACCCACACAAACAACATAAAACGGATGGCATTCAACGCCCCGGCGCCCACCGCCCACAGCAGCGCTAACGCGCAGTCACAGCCAACGCTTTTTCGTATACGGTGGGGGCGACATTTTTGTGTGCCTGTGTATGTGTGTGTGGGCGGCGGTGACCTTTGACGCAGGATAAGCATTTCCCTTCGCCTCTGACCCAGCAGCTTATTACTTATCAGATTTACTTTTAGCCTGCACTTCCTATGTATACGTGCCTGTGTGGGCAGTATGTGTGTGTATATAGATATCTGGTCACCCTATACGATATGCAAAGTAATCGTTGATCAGAATGTTGTTGCACGAGCAAAAAATCAATCAGGCAACGCTGTTTGCTAAATGGCTTATTTCATGCACTCTCTCTTTAGCGGTAACGTTGTTGTTGTTGTTGTTGTTTTTTCTCTTTATTATTGTTGTTTAGCTGTCGCCGCTAAAGGTGGCCTGGTTATATGACTCATGCATTGAGGGATGAGTAATATGTTTTATATGTCTACTGCTGAATGCCAACTACAAAGCGTCAGATGCTTATGACATTATTATCAGCATATATATATAACAAGAATTTAAGCCATGAATAGAATGAGCCTGCACAGTGGTACACATGCGGCAAAAATGTTGCCGTCCCTTTTTTGTCTATGACCTACTACTGCGCCTAGATTTATAACCCTCATAACTTTGTCAAGAATCATTCGATTTCTGGGATTGTCATATCTTTCGTTGGTTGACATTATAATATTATAAGAACTTAAATTGTTCAAGGCTTATCTGCCCAGTTTATCACTGTCACTATGCTAATGCCCATTCCATCTTGCAGAGATCATGAACGAGGTGGTCAAGTACAAGCCGCCACCACCAAAGAAGGCTGGCGCTGCAGCTCCTGCAAAAGCGGCCGGCGCTGGAGGCATTGAGTGGCGTGTGCTTGTCGTGGACAAGCTGGGAATGCGTATGGTGTCCGCCTGCACCAAGATGCATGAGATTAGTGCCGAGGGCATAACATGTAAGTCAATGTGAATCTAGATATATACAAAACTTATTAATAATCCCCAAATGCACAGTGGTCGAGGACATCAATAAGAAGCGCGAGCCGCTGCCGACAATGGATGCCATCTACTTGATAACACCATCGGATGAGTCTGTGCGATCGCTGATTCGGGACTTTGAGAATCCGGCACGTCCCATGTATCGTTATGCTCACGTCTTCTTTACCGAGGGTATGTGCTAGGCGTTTGACCAGCCCGAATTGCTAATCAAATGAATAACAACTACAACAGAAATGATAATAGTGTTATAGTGATGTGATTGTGTGATATATCTAAACTCCTGATGATTTATAGAGTTGCGATTTTCCTAGTTTACTATGATTTTTTTTTATTTACATACTTATTTTTATAATTTTTTCGTTTTTCCATGAACTCGTTCTAAACATCTTCAAACACCTCTGCACCTGTATCCAAAATGAACCAACCTACTTTGTATAAATATTACGAATATATCGATATATATATTATATATATATAGCGATACCACCCCGCATATTCGAAATGCTGCAATCGCACAAAGACATTTGTCGCCGTTATGTGCGCACCTGCAAAGAGATCAATATTGCCTTTTTGGCCTATGAAGCTCAGGTACAGTTAGCTTAAAAACAACCAAACATAATCACCCTGTTACTCGTTACTTTCGACACTCGTTGCTGTCAATCGCTGTTCGATTATCAACTTATCGAAAACTAATCACATATATATCCACGCATAGTTTTGTGAAACGTGCTCTCAATACGCCGTTTTCTTGTCAAACTGTTCGACTTTAATCTGGGGACATGCAAAAAAAAAACAATACAACAATAACTGTTAACATGTTACCAATAACATAACAACAAATCGACGAATGCTTACCATCCCCACACTCATCCTTTTGTTCTGTCCAAAAGATTCATTGGTTTGTCTGTTTGGATTCCTAATGCTTTTTGTTTTGTCCACAATTAATTTTAAATTTCGATCTGCTTTGTTTTATTTTAATCTTAATACTCTCTCTATAATAAGGCAAGCCTATCGATAGAACTGTTGCGCAAGAATTGAAACAAATTTGTAACTATTCTTTTTCAACTATCTTTAAACGATAGTTTGTCGATAGTTTTGCCACTATACTCTTTCTAAACTAAATCCACAAACGTTCAATGAGATTATTTTTCAGGGTCTTAGAACTAAGCGATTAAACTCTGGGTGATACAATTATCTCTCGACTAGAACGTAAAAGAATATGAAAAAAAGATGAAAGATATACAAAATAACACACTCACACACACACACTTACATGCATTACATTACATAGCATATACTTACATATTAATTGTAGTTGAAAAAAAAAAAAAAACAAACAAAAAGAAAAACAAAAACGATAAGCGAAATTTTATATTATTTATAAATAATTATAGTTTGCCCGGAGGAATTATTTAACGATTTGTGTAAATCGTGCGCTGCAAGAAAGATCAAAACTCTAAAGGAGATTAATATTGCATTTCTACCATATGAATGCCAGGTGCGCTAAATCAATTAAACCAACAACTATTCGTTAATTAAACGTTAAAACGTATTTAAAAAAAAAAACAAAACAAAAAAAAAAAAAGAAAACCAGTTTTAAAAAACCCCCTCTAAACCAAACCACATGCAACATAGTACTGTATAGGAGCAAGAGCGACACTCGACAATCTGCAAATTGCCCAAATCAATAAACTATATTCATATGTTAAATATGCTGCTTCTGTCACACCTTTTCCTTGTTACTTACCCTCTCTTTTTCTACTATTTCTACCGCTGTTTTCTGCTTTAAGGAACTGCCACAATGTGTTTTCAATTGAATATTCAATTGCAATGGTCTATGTACTATGTATAATAATAGCTCTATCTCTATCACTTACACATGCGCTGTCGCTCTCTCGCTCCTGCTCTCTATCTTTCTCTCTCTCTCTCTCTCTCCTACTTCTTTCTCTCTCTGTCACTGTCTATAGTAATTATGTATATAAATATGTATATGTACTATATGTGTTGTACTTGTTGTTGTTGTAAATACTGACACACGATCGTATAAAAAAAAAAAAAAAAAAAACTATCTAAACTAACTAAGTCACAGGGTGACTCAATGTGAGCGTTTCCATCTCGAACTCTATCGAATCTCCTTAAGTTTTGTTAAACTTGTTTTGTAGTGTTCAATTTAATGTATGTAAATTGTATACAGAAAAGCAAATCGTGCCTAACCTAACGCCAAAACACATCTCAACAATGTGAATATATCAAACAATAAGAGAAAGATGAAAAAAAAAACCTGAATTTCATCAATCACATAAGATACAAATGATCGATCAATCAATAAAGAATGCTACTCGCTTGACCAGACACAACATGACCAGGAACGTTTAGGCATCGCTTGCCAGTGTTGTCTACTCGTTATTCGTCATCTTGTGGTGCGGCGAGTACAACTCCAGGGCGCAAAAAAGAAACGAAAAGAAAAAAAAAAAAACAAAAATATGATAAACATAAAAGACAAAGCAAATGTGCGAGCAAACTAATACCAAGCATTTAAATCTATTAACTATTATCTCATGCTCTATGTATAACCTACCTCTACTACTATCTCTCTATCTCTCTCTCTGTGAATGTGAACAATTGTAAATTGTAATTGGTTTTGTATTCGTTATCCATTCGCCATTTGTATGTAAATATTGTAACTCTCGTTAATGTTAAGTACGCACACACACACATAGAACACACACAAAAGCAACATTTAATTGGGTTGCGGTTACTCATGTTATCTCCATGGACTAATTAATTATACAGTCAGTCATAGATTAAAAATGTTAGCTTAGAATTAACATTAACATGCGCTGTTAAAGCTCCGCCTAGAGATGAGACTGTTAACGTGAGCAATCGCATCCTTCACACACATTAATCCTTCTGCCTCTCGCGCCGCTATAAATCGTTGTGCTTTCTCTCTCATCTGTCACTATCGTTCTGCATGCTCTCTCGCGAGCGTTGCATGTCGCTCTCTCTCTCTCTGTCACTCGCTGTGTGCATACACTTTCGGATTCTCGAGCAGCCCAGCAGGCAAATGAGATTTGGCTTAAAACACGCGATTTTCTTGAAAGCAAATTTAAAATTATAACAATCGAGAATTGTGTTTTAACTGTTTTTACATTATTCCTGCGACTTTCAAAAGGATGTGCATACGTTTTATGATCCAAACATCTGCTTGCTGGACTGCACACACACACTCACACATTACACACCCCAAACACACACACACACACACCAGTCAGACCGCAAATCGGTCGTAGCTGAACAAGCTGCACTACTTTCCATTCGAATCCGATACAATCGAACCACAAGTTCGCCGAATTAATAGTGCAATCTTTCTGTCGGCTTCGGTCCATTCGCATTGGTCGCAGGTCTTTTCGCTGGACTCACCGGACACGTTCCAATGCCTGTATTCGCCGGCATTCGCCTCAATTCGCAGCAAGCACATCGAGCGTATTGCCGAGCAGATTGCCACGTTGTGCGCCACATTGGGCGAATACCCGAATGTACGCTATCGCAGCGACTGGGATCGTAATATCGATCTGGCCGCCTCGGTGCAGCAGAAATTGGACGCATACAAGGCCGATGAGCCGACCATGGGCGAGGGGCCGGAGAAGGCACGTTCCCAGCTGCTGATTTTGGATCGTGGTTTCGATTGTGTATCCCCGCTGCTGCACGAACTCACACTGCAGGCCATGGCATACGATCTATTGCCGATCGTTAACGATGTCTATCGCTATACACCCGGACCAAACCAGCCGGACAAGGAGGTGCTGCTCGATGAGAACGATGATCTATGGGTTGAGCTGCGTCACGAGCATATTGCCGTCGTTTCCACTCAGGTTACACAGAATCTAAAGAAGTTTACCGATTCCAAGCGCATGAGTTCCAGTAAGTTATCATGAACTTCACTTTAACTTTTGCAATATCTAACATCTATATCTATCTGTATAGCTGACAAGTCGTCGATGCGCGATTTATCGCAAATGATCAAAAAGATGCCACAGTATCAGAAGGAGCTGTCCAAGTATTCCACTCATTTGCATCTGGCTGAGGATTGCATGAAATCCTATCAGAATTATGTGGACAAACTGTGCCGCGTTGAGCAGGATTTGGCTATGGGTACCGATGCCGAGGGTGAGAAGATCAAGGATCATATGCGCAATATTGTTCCCATTCTACTGGACGCAGTACGTTCCCTCCCTCTCTTGGCGTAGTCTTTAGAATCAGTTGAGATTAACGCTATGTTCTTTTGCAGAATGTATCTAACTACGATAAAGTACGCATCATTTCGCTGTATGTGATGATCAAGAATGGCATTTCGGAGGAGAACTTGACAAAGCTTTTCACACATGCTCAGCTGTCCACCAAGGATCAGGACATGGTGCGCAATCTAAGCTATTTGGGCATCAATGTTATCGCCGATGTAAGTTAATATCGAGAGTTATTCCAGTATACAAGCTAATACCTTCTTCAAATATATATTCAGTCTCGCAAAAAGATCTACTCAGTGCCACGCAAGGAGCGCATCACTGAGAGCACCTACCAGATGTCCCGCTGGACGCCTGTGATCAAGGACATTATGGAGGATTGCATTGAGGATAAGCTCGATCAGCGTCATTTCCCATTCCTCGAGGGACGAGCACAGAACACAAACTATCATGCACCGACTAGCGCTCGCTATGGTCACTGGCACAAGGACAAGGCCCAGACGCAGGTCAAGAATGTGCCACGCCTTATCATTTTCGTTGTTGGCGGCGTCAGCATGTCCGAGATGCGTTGCGCCTATGAAGTGACCAATTCGGTGCGCAATTGGGAGGTATTAGTTGGCTCATCGCACGTGCTATCGCCCGAAATTTTCCTCAGCGATTTGGGAAGTCTCTCCAAGGAGGACTAGGTCGCGAGTCTCGGATACCAACCCCAGCCCCAGTCCCAGCCTCAACCACAATCTTAATCCAGACTCGGAACTCAATATACCCTAATACCTTATACCCCCAAAATGAAATCATTAACAACTATGCTTACTACATCTAGCCAAGCTGTAATTTGTTATTCGATATATACATACATATATATATATATATATATATATATTTATTCGATATATATTCGTTGTGAGATCTTTAGTTTCCTTGTTAAACGTATGTACGATAAAAGGATCTGTTCCATTGTTCGCTCTATATATATATATATATGTAGATGGCATATTTATGCACCTCTTAACTAACTAACTAACCCACAGATCAAAAGAACAATACACACACACACAGATACTTTGAACTACCTATATATACACCCAACTATATTTACACATGCATACATATACAATTTCAAAATGTAATGGTAGACAAAACTCTAAGAACTCTATATACCCCGGTTTATTATGATTATAGACAAACTCAAAGATCTACGAGTTATTATTATATATAAATATGTATATGTATATTTTCCCAATTAATTATGTGTGTGTCAACATGTTTATTAATTTATAATAGTACAATGATACATTGAAAACAATTCTATTATATATACAAGCATACGGTATATGTATGTACATATAAACGACATCTTTATCAGATCTTTAATAGAAACAGGATGAGAGGAAGGCAATGGAATTAATACTGTTTGTTGTTTATGTACATCACAATTGAAATTAGTGAAATGTAGTTATGCTCTTAATGCAAAATTCAATTAAAAAAAAATCAAAAACAAAAACAAGTTCGCAAAATTAAGCATACGCCTCGATGTGTAAGCCACAAAGTGTAAAATGTTAATGCACACAAGGCTATCGAATTCAGTATGCAGCAAACCAAAAAAAAAAAAAAAACAAAAAAAAAGTTGATAAAACAAACACAAAAAACGTTTATCGAAATGTAATTACAATTTAGCCTTTCTCATTCAAAAACTCTAGCACCATTTAACATAGAATGTAATGCAAGCACTTTACAGAGATTGTTTATAGTTAACATGCCCGGTTCGTGCCTCGAATCTGGTGTGCAGCAGACGATCGATTTATCGATAGCACCAAGCAACACCAAGTAATCACACACACAAACATAACAGACAGATATACACAGACAGACAGACAGACACACCGATAGGCAGAAAGACAAAGGACACACTTAACATAAAATCGGGTTAGCTCAAATACAACGCAAAGCGCTTCGCATTGGTAAAACTTGTGATTCGAAATTCCAGTTCAAAAACAAACAACATATGCATTACTTGCATTCGCCTACTATTTTGAAAAGCAATATATTGAAAATTTGCCATGTTATCCAGACCATGCATACCATACGCCCCTTTGTATGTATGCATTGGTTTGTTTACAGTCTTTCAATTTGACACTACACAATATTGTGAGCCTTCCACATTATACGAGTCTCGTTAACCAACCAAACAAACAAACCAACCAACTACGTGTATTCGAAATCAAATGCAAAACTTTTTTAAAGAACTGTTAACTTTTAATTCGAACTAGCAAGAAAAAGCTTTAAATAACAACAACAAAATATACATACTGCATACTAGACAAAAATAAATACAAATAGTGAAACAAATAAAAAACAAAAAGCAACAAAAATCGAAGGCAATGTTTAACTATAACCCCTATTTATACCATATACAACCAATACTAAAACAAAAAAAAAAGAAAGAAAAACCATAACATACAATTACGATACTTATACTTATACTCTTACTCTTATACGCAATACGAGAATGCCCCGTACGGCGTACGCATCGCATTCTAATTGGCAAAGTAGCGAAGAATTGCATTTACAATATAGTACAATATACCAGTACCAATTCGTAATGGTATAGCTATGCAATTTCAAACCAAATGCATTTTTTCTTTCAAAAAAAAAACAAAACAAACAATACACACAAACATATTTATCACAAGTCATAAAACAATTAATTTTATTCTAAGTATTATGTGTTATAAGTTTAATCCTAAACTTGTTTGCTTCTTTTCTATCGTCTTAAATTATATATATTGTTTTAACTTACATCAAAAAAAAAAAATCAAATTTGTTAATAAAATATAATAAAATCATCAAATTTATATCCCATTTTGATTTCTTGATTTTCCCAATTTTAAAGAATGTTCTAAAATGTAGTTAAGTAAGCTTAAACAACAACAGATTCCAAGATGAAATATAAGGAAAACCAAAAATATCTTAAATATTAATAACTTATATGAAACAAAGATATTTACAAAATGATATAATATAACAATTTACTGTGTATGCATTAGCTCGCCCAGTGTGGTTGCACTACTCACAGCAGCAGCAACAACAACAACAAGCAGAAGACGAGCTCACGCATACACGCACACGCACTGCGACCGGCAGACACCCACACATGCACACAGACGGCGCACAACACACAGACATCGACCGACCACCTCGACCAACCAGGGGCGCATCGCGGGGACGCAATTCGTAACGCACACGCCCAACAACATCGGGCCAAGGATCACACTGGCGAATTGACTCACGATGCGGAGTGTGTGCGAGAGTGCATGACGAGCGCTGCGTGCGCATGGTTGCGTGAGTGGGCCGTGAGTATCGCACACTGGGCGATAAATATTATTCAGAATTCACGTTTAAATGTTTATTGCTTGTGAAACGATCGATGGAAGAAGTTAGGAAGTATGGATGGATGGATCATATGTAGTAGTTAGTGGCAGGTTTATCTTTAATGTCTAGTCTCTAAGCCAGTATTCTATACGTACTAACTAACACAACATTACACTACACCAATACGTATATATATAGCCATATATGGGGTCAACTTTTCTCTAAGAAATTCCTAGCAAACAAAATCGAAACCAAATAGACAATTCAAACAAGGAATAGCTATGTATATTATGGGATATCATAGGAAATACGATGACGATGAGAGGTTGATTCTTTTAGGTATTAAAACGTAACATTATAACGTATACAACAGACAACACATACATATGTATTTCAGAACTAATTGAGAACAAAATTAACAAATTAATTACTTTATGCGACATATTTCAGAATTCTTATCATATAGTTGAAAGGCAACAAGATGTTTTTTAGCATAATTGTCAAGTAATTGAATTAATTAACTATTAATACTCTATATACATCTAAATATACATATATATATATATATAACAAATTTAAAGATTTTTGGAAATTTACATACATATTTTTAATGATTAACATTAATATATATATATATATATATATATATATATGCGATTATATACATACATATATAGTCTATGTAAGCCCCCCCATTCAAGGGATTAAGGATTGCTGTCAATTTCTTAAACATACTTAACAATTAATGACAAAAGATTACCTAAACTAGTAGCTACAACAAATATTAACTAATTATTAGAAAAACAAACAAAACAAAACAAAACATAACCGAACAACGAAAATCGACTCACAAGTTTTACCAAAGTTTTTTGCAAGCGACGCTTAACAAAATACAAAATACAAATTACAAATACAAATACAAAATACAAATAAACAAATTAGAAAGGAAACGAATTGAGTGAAGGAAACAGTTAGTAAATTCATATATACTATATATACATATATATATACACATACTATATACAGCCATGCATATTATTATAGCGAAGTATTAACAAAAAAAAGTTTTAAATAACAAAATTACAAATAAATTTACCTTATGCTGTAACCGGTACAGGGTGTCCGCCGAAATCGCCCACGAATCATAAACAAAGACAACAACAACAATAAGAACAGAAAATCAGTAAATGAGAACAACAACAAGAACAATGTTTAAGTGTGTCAGATTCAACAGATTACAGTGTAATTACTTAACTTTATTAAAATGAAAAATTATAACAGTGAAACAAATAAAATCAACTTTGCAATGCAAAGTTAAATAAAGAAGAAAAAAAAAACACAAATTTTATCAAGAGTTTTAATTCTCAACGGCCTTTCAATCCCAATCTATCCCAATCTATAATTAAAACATTTTCATAAATTTTCTTTGTTATATTCTTCAACTTTATTGTTTGCATTCTTCTCATTGAATAACATTAATTTAATGCATACATTTTGTGTGTGGTTCCACTTCTTCATCTTAGCACTAGTTGTAGATTTTAAAAGTAATATTATTGGTGCAATCCTTTGTTTGTATATCGATATATATAAATTATATAAAAAATAAGGCATACTAGATTTAGATGTTTTCTATTTACTCTTGAAAATCATTAAGTGTAAATAGTATATAAATATATATATATATATTGTATAGTACACATACATGTATGTATTTTATGTTTATATAGACGCCGCAACTTGCATATCTTAATCGAATTATGTGCAGTTCCTATGTTTTGGAAAAATTGCAAAATTAAAGCGTTTCATATATAGTATATATATCTACACATGTTTATATATTTTTATATGCATGCACACATATATCATATATCATAGGCATTATCATAATCATTATAACAACTGTTTGAAATATTTACAATGCACAGAGAATTGATTGATTTGGATGGGTTCTCTAATGTTTCTTGGCATTCTTCTGCTTCTTCTTCTTCTTCAACTTCCTACACTGTCAACTTTCCTCCTCTACATGTACTTTCGTTTTTTTTTTCTTCTTTTAATTTATTGAACTTTAACAAATACGATTTACGGCTTAGCACAGTTGGAAACGTGAACTGTGCTAATGCGGTATATGACTGTTTCTAACGGTGTATGACTGTATGACAGTTGAGGCTGCATCTCTTCACTTACACGTATAACACTTCTTCTATCATAAGGCTTTAATTACAATCGTGTATGCGTGCCTATAAGGCTTTTCTACATATATATCTATGTGGGTGTGTGTCCATCTATCATTCTCTCCCTCTCACTCTCTGTGTGAATACGTTTCCGGGCTTATACGATTTGCGACTATGCTACGGCTATGATATGTTTTCTATCATCTCTAGAGACCAGTCGGCAAGTGTGCTACGACACACACTTCAGTTAAGTTGGGCAAAAAAAAAAAAAATTATAGAAGATTTACAATAGAAAAATATTATTATTTTATGGTATACATGTTAAAATCCCTAAACACACACTTTCTTATCATCTTTCTAACAGTTTCTCAATCGTTGGCACAACACACACACAACACATTTGCCTATAGACAGCATACAGAATAATACAAATTGAGTTTACGGCGAACCAGTAACTACTCGGCTATATATAAAACTATATATATAAATTGGTATATATATATATATCCCGATCTATCGGTCAGTACTGTTCCATCACTAGCTCGAATGGATCATCGCTAGATCGTGCTCTCTCGCTCATTTGCGCACGCACGTCCTCTCGCAGTTGTTATCGGTTATCGCGTTATTTCTCTCTCTCTCTTTCTCTCTCTCGATCTCAGTAAGGACGTCCATTGGTTGTGTTACCATAGTACGAGGGGCGATCAGGCAGCTTTGGCGGCGCATTCATACCCGGTCGGCTGTGAAGGTCAAACAAAATCGAATGTTAATCGATAAATATTGATAGGATATATGTTTTTTAACATAAATATATCGTGTGGGTTAACTTATGTGTTATTTGGACTTAAAGTGAGTTTGCATGTGAGGATACATATAAAAGGAATAAAATGTGGAAAGTTATATATGGATAGACTTACATATATGTAGTATGCATATAGTTATAGAACAGAATCAAACTCACCGGCAGCACAGATTAGTTTCTACACCCGCTTTGGGGGCTGTTAAGCAAACCAACACCATAAAACGAAGCAAATTAGTCGCAAAAAACAGTGGAAAGAGGAACGCAAAGAACAACAACAAGACGTGATGTGGAGACAGCAATACGAATCGGAATTCTCTCAATCTCACTCTCTCTCTCTCTCTCTTTCTCTCTGGGCTTTATTCAATTCAAAGCAAGCGATGTCAGTTCAATTAACAGTGCGCTGTTAGTTAACAGAGCAGGCGGAATCAAGTCGATATATTCAAGTAAAAAAACGAAACAACAAATCAAGCAGGCAAGTTTTTTTTTTTTCTTTTAAATATTTCTTTATGTATATATACTTTTTTTTTTTGGTTTTCCTTTTTTTTTTATAATTATTTATAACATTGTAGTTACCCCTCGGCTTATGACTGCATTCCCTTACTTTCGCACATTTCATTCGCAAAATGTACATATTTACATAAATATACCATATACTTGTAGAGTGTGTATGCATATATTTATGTAGATATGTGTGATGTATGCATTTCATTTCTTGCTTTAACTTAATGCTCGATTCTCTTATAGTTCTCATAGTTCGTTCCAACTTAACTTGCAGCCACTTGTAACGCACGACTTTCAATTCAAATTCAAATTCAAATTCAATAAACAGCAATTGCTACAGATAGTTGGGATGTTCAAAAGATTGGGTTCTTTCTTCTCTCTTCTCTCTTGGCTCTTATACTGCTTCTTCTACATCTTCTTCTTGCGTGGGTTACAAACACATCATTTAACTATACAATGTAAGTACATATGTATGTATTATATAATTGTGTCTTTTTTTTGCATGGTTGTGGTATGTCGGAGTCTGTCTGTTTGTGTGTGTGTGTGTGTGTGTGTGTGCTATACTTAAACAAACACATAGAGGAGAGCTAAATACTTGTGACATTTTCTATATAGCTTATATATGTATATCGTAGCCATTATCGTAACGCGAGAAGATGATGTTTTTGGAAATAACGGTTAATTTCAATAGTAAGAATCCTTTATCGATTTACATAATTATCGGTTAATCGGCATAGAGATGGGCGCGTGTCTCGCGATAGACACGCACGTTCTACGCATAATTAATATATACGTTTATATGTAGTACGTGTGTGTGTGTGTGTGTAGCTGCATGTAATCAATCAATCAATCATTATGCCTGGACTGAAACAACATTGCAATATAACAGCCGATTTTCATAGCTTTATGCTTATTAATTTTACATACACGCTTCTTCTTCATCTTATTCTTCATCATCTTGTTCCTCTTCTATTGCTTTCTAGTTTGTTTCTATGTACCATATATATACCCGTGCATAGTTCGTATCAACTACAGTTAGTATAATAACAACAGCAATGAAATCGTTTAGAAGAGAGTTAGGAATTTTGGAAAGACATTCTTTACATCATCGCTATGCACGATCTCTACCATATATGACAGCTCTCTCAAGTTTAAAATACATATATGTATACTTTATTGAGGTTATGTTTCAGCACTTTCAGCACGTGTATATAATGTACGTGTACGTATGTTTCTTGTTTTTTTAGTAGTAAGTCGGTGAGTATAGAATAGAATTTGGAAAAATTACATCAAAAGCTGAATACAATATTGCTCCATACATAAGTGTTGTTTTTTTTTTTTGGTGGTGGCTAAACT
Organism: Zaprionus tsacasi; assembly: GCA_018904105.1. Taxonomy (NCBI): domain Eukaryota; kingdom Metazoa; phylum Arthropoda; class Insecta; order Diptera; family Drosophilidae; genus Zaprionus; species Zaprionus tsacasi. Next base: position 10,645,231 of record JAEIFR010000001.1, on the reverse strand, counting down.
GTTATACTGTGAGTTATACATATCGATCATTGGATCTGCAACACGTTTACACGATAATTTTAACAGCTGTTAGTTAACAGTGCGCTGCTCTCGCTCTGATCTCTGTTGTTAATAAACGAACTAATTTGCAGAATTTTCTGGTTTTTTTTTTCTTCATTCCATTTCTACGTTTCGAGTTTTTATTTTGTGCTTATTTCGAATACATTTACATACATATGAATACACATATGAAATAAATGTACATACACATTGAATTAGTCAATCATAATAATTATAATAATAATAATACATGTCCGCATTTCGGTTTCGGTTTCGTTAACCTTTTCACTAACTCTAATTTCATATCTATGTATCTCGCTGCGCTTTCCTCTAACTGTATAATATGTATTATGTATGTATTGATTTCTTGTTCTGAATACCAAATATTGTATTCGAATATTTTTCGATCATTTCCTTTTTTCTCTATAGTTGCTGCAGCATTAACAAATGATGCGATCATTAAACAAACATTTTCTTATTTCTTTTTTTTTTTGTATTGTATATGTATACAGTTATAATATATTCATATATGTATATATATGTATATGTATATATTTTATAAGGTGGCTTTTTAAAAACTACACAAAAACACATTTTCTTTTTTTCTTTTTTTCATTAGCAACAATTACAATTTATCGCATTTAAGCTAATTCGCATTATGAGAACATTTCTAAATAAGAGAGACGAATGCAATGCAGTAAGGTTATGTACGTTATGTATGTATGAGTGTGTGTGTGTGTGTGTCTGATTATGTTAGGTTATGTTACTTCCGTTCAGTTTCAATTGAATTAACCATTTTTAGGTTAGAATTGAAGATTCTTTGAGATTCCTTGCATAACGGATGTGTGCGTACTATACGTATGTGTGTATGTGTGATGGAATGTTTGAGAAAAATTCAAACGATAAACAACAACAGAACAGAAACAGTAAACAGAACAAAACAATGAAAAACAAAAGATACAAAATGTTATACACACAAGAACACATATATAAAATATACATATATAAGATATATTGTAAGCATGTGTGTTTAGATGAATATATCAACACAAGTATGAGTATAAAATAAACACAGAGAAGCACAAGATGATGACAAGTTAAATAACATAAATTATATAACACAAGGAAATTTTGTGAATCGACATTTTGTGGATTGGCGCGAATAGAGAAGAGCTGGCGCAGGCGCAGACGCAGCCGGCAGAGCTGAAGATCGATCGCTTTTGTTCTCTTTCTTCTCTTGCTCCATGCTGCCGTTTCTCTGCGTCTCTCTTGAGTTTAATGGCAGCTGCGCTTGGGATGAAGCTCTCTCTCTCTCTCTCTCTTCTCGCTCTCTCTCTCTCTCTCTCTCTCTCTCTCTCATTGTCACTCTCACACTCTCTCTCTTTCTCTCACTGACACCCTCACTCGTTTCGTTTGACATTGCTTTACTTGAATCGCGTGGCAAAGACGTTGGAGAGCTCGTTCATGGCCGCCTGGCCCACAGCCTGGTTCACCTGTCCGCGCATGCCCTCCGGGATGTATCGATTGGCGCCCGATTGCTGTGTTATCGCCCCGCCGACGGCTCCAGTGACACGACTTGAAAGTTGTAAAAGTATTTTGTACTATTTGGATGTTGTTTCGGTATTTGTTTTTTTTTTGTTGTTTTTTTTTTTGTTTTTGATTTTTCATTCAATACGCTCTTTCTTCAAAAAGAAAAACTGAACAACACTGGTTGGTAGAAGGAAGGAGGGAGCTGGCTGGTTGGCTTCAAGGTCGGATAAGAAATAAAGGTGATGGTGGGCTCTGGCGCTAGGTTATCAAACAGGTATCGGAACGCTTGAAACCCCTTTTTATCGATTTGTCTGATTCACTGGCGCTGACTCTGTGATGTGATTAGGTTGTGTTCGTGTATGTGTGTGTGTGTGTGTGTGTGTGTGAGTGTCCGTGTTTTTATGTAGTTGTAGGTGCGTATCGATAATTTAGTCACAAATCATAAGTTAATAAGGAATTAAAAAAGCAAAATAATGCAGAAGCAAAAAACTAAAAAATATAAAAATATATATACATACATTGTATACGATTATACAAACTAACGGCAACAAAAAGCAATAGAAAATAGAGTGGCAGGGGGTGGGAAGAGAATTCCAGCACATACACTCACTCACGCACTCACGCACACACGTTCAAAACGCGCTTTCCAACACTGGAATAATGAACAAGCGAAGCGCATTTGGAAACAAACTTTGACCACTGTACCACCATGGGAAGTACAGTGGCGGCCAAAAATAAGCGAACAGTTGTTTTTGGGTGTGTATGCATGTCAGTCTGTTTTGTTTATAGGTAGTATTAGATGTATCATCATATATATGTACATACATATATATCATCTCTCTTTCTCATTATATATGTAGTAATTATACTATGTATTTTGTTCTTCTTGTTGCGTCGTACACTGAACATTATTTCATCGTATCATCTCATATATCATTATTTTTTGAGTATTTCGTTTTTTTTTCTGTAGCTGCTTTGCGGATCTAAAGCCATTGCTCATAAATATATATATGCATATGTATGAAAGTAGGTTTGCCTATATATATTATATATAATACTTTTTTTTTTTTTTGTTATTTTCTTTAGTTTTATTTAACGACAACAACAACAACACAAAAAAGGTACTTTAGTTAACTTAAGCATACTATTTCTTTACTGTTTTCTTTTCCATTTGCTTTCGATATCGTATATGTATATATTTTATATTCATGTTAATGTCTGTGTGTGCGAGTGTGTGTGTGTATGGGGGAGGAGTATGTGTTTTTACAAAACTCTCTGCGCTCACAGGGCGACTGAGATGGCTCGATAAGTTGTCGCGTCTCTCTTTTTTTTTTTGTTCATCTCTTAACTCGGAAATTGTCGCTTTATCGTAACTGTTATACTGTATATATTGTTCTACGAAACTAGGATGTCTGATATACTGTGCTTGAGTGTGTGTGTTCAGATATTATATAGATATATATGTATATATGTATTTACGACTAATAAACAGATTTTTTTTTGTATATTCATACACGATTATGGTATATATCGATATTTAAATCAATTAACGCTTCTAGAAAAACGACATCGTTGTTGTTGTAGCTATTTATCAGCGACAGTTGAACTGAGCAAGAGAGATATTACAAGATCGCTAAAGAGCGCAGATCGTGTTAGCCTGCACAATAGAAGTTCCTTTGAATTCGATTGGTTTTTGTTTTGTTTCTCTGTTTTTGTGTCTTTTATTTATCTTAATGGGTTTTCTTTTTTTTTATTTTTGGGTTAAAGCGAAAGCGATTAGGTTAGTTTTAGTTTAGAGAGAGAGTAAATGCCTCGGCTGCAGTTGTAGCTGTGGCTATAACGGTATAACTTGTGGCTGACAACTTAACGACGTCTGTTTTGGTTTTGGTTTAAGGTTATGTTGTTCCACAGGGTGTTCGTGTTGTATAAGTGTGTGTGTGTGCATTAGTTTATTTATTATTAAAACGATTTTTAATTTTTTATTCAGTTTGTTTTGCGTTTGGCGTTGTTGTTGGTTTTAATCACGTTTGGGTTGCAACAAATTCGTGAGAGAAGGCGATATTGAAAAAAGAGAAGAAAGACAAACGGAATGTTTCGTTAAGTTTTCAATTCGTTTTGTTATAATTGTTTGGCTTTTACACAAAGCAGTTAATACGGTAGGTGTGTGGGAAAAATCCGGAAAGAAAATAAGCAAAATATATATGTACATAAAAAAAAGTTAACTGCGATCGATAGCTTGCCTCTTAAGGGATAGATAGATCGATTGGATCGAAAATTGTGATCAACAATCGTTTTTATTTAGATTGATTGATTTTCAATATAATATTAATAATTTAGTAACACATTTTAAATTTATATTAATGGACAAGCTACCATCGCTTTGACAAAAACAAAAGATTAAATTATTTACAAAAAAACGAAACTTTTATAAACAGGTATATAATAATACATACACCGATCGATGTCTGGCATACATCATGGGATTATACAAAATAATAATGGATAATTAAAAGAAAGTCAAGCTTCTGCAGCGCTAGCTTGAATCTTTGGACATACATATTTATGTTCATATATGTAGTATGAATATACATATATATAGTATATGTGTGTGTGTGAGTGTATGTATAGGTGTGTATTTTTGTGTGTGTGTGTGTGTGTGTGTTTGTCGATTACAACGCTGCATAAAAAGAGGTCCCAATCGTCGATAAAATAATCGAGAAAATAATCGAATCGAAAACAAGAAAATTTACAACAAAATTACAATAATTAAGGAGATTACGTATTCTCGGATAAAGATACAAATGAGATAAATATAGAACTGTACAGGGCGCACTTAGCCAACTAAAAAGACAACTACAACAACTAAATAGAATATGATAAGCACAATATACTCACGATGGTAGCAATGGTGGGGGCAGAGCACCACCTGGCCGGCCACCAGGCAGAGGTGGAGCACCTCCGCCGGGGCGGCTAGGTATTGCGGGCGCTGGGCGTCCAGTTGCCGGAGGCAATGGTGGATTGCGACCACCCAAGGAGCCCTGCAAAAGTAACATATAAAACATACAAATTTATACAAAGATCTGTTCCAGAATGAGGCACAAATAGGTAGGGCATACCTGTTGGGTGGGTGCTGTCTTGCGGGGGCCACCTGGGCTGGGAGGCGATAGATGTGGATCCAGGCCGCTTGGTAGCCAATCGTTCTTCACCGGCGGTGGCAATGGCGATGATACGGTTGCCATTGAGACGTCACCTGATAATGAATATTAAAGATGATGATAATCCTATATAAATATATATCAATCAACTTACCAATAATTTGCAAAGCATCCTTGCAGGCGCGATACATCCGCAGCATTTCCTCTCGTCGTGTGGCCGCCTCGGCGGATTCCTCCATCATTTGTGACTAAAACAAGAAATCTATATAGTAACTATTCCAAAAATAAATGAAGAACTAGACACTCACCTGATCACCGGAAGCATAGAGATGAGCCAACAGTTCGCCATTGATAAAGTCCTTGGCATTGTTGATGATCAGCATCATGATGGCCTTGGGTACCATGTCCCGCGTGGTCTTTGTGACGATCTTCATGTATGAATCGACCAGGTTCCGTATGGTCTCCACTTGACGCTCCAGTTGTGGATCGGAAGAGCTCTCCTCATTGGCCGACTGTTTATGTTAGCGTTAGCGTACGTTATCGATCGATCATAAATCGATTTGTATTGTTGTGGTAGTTGTAGTTGTTGTTGTTGTAGTTTGGGGATTTTACAATATTGTAATTTTATAGTTCGGTTGGTTTTTGTGTTTTTTTTTTATTGGGTTTTTTTTTTTAGAGGGGGGCAAAAGTAAGTGGGGAAAAAATACAAACAAACGAATCAATTAAATGAAAAATGTGTAAGTTGCATTGAATCCAAAAAATGCCAAAATGGTGCAGCCGACAAAAGTAAAGCACAATATACTATCGAATCTCTCGATAATGACCGAAAATTTTACAAATTTTTTTTTTTTTTTAATTTTGTAATCGAGAAATTCAATAGCAAACAAGTAGATCTCATAATTTTGCAGATTATATTATAATGTTACTTCCTAATTCGAATCGGATACAAAATGTAACGAAATTTAAGCGGAATACTCAAAGAAATCAACAAATAACTCGAAGCCAAGTGTATGAGGTGTTTTTTTTTTTTTCGATAAATGTTGCAAACAAACTAAATGTGTTTTATTAGACCAAAATTGTTAGTAATAAATTTGGCAGTGTATTAAGTATGTGTTAAGTGTATGTGTAGAGTTCCCAATAGTTGCCGGTGAGGTAGGTGTATTCATGTTAATACTACTAATATTCGGGGCGTTTTTTTTATATATATAGTCGTCAGAAATGACTAATTCTTTTCAAATTCTTTTTACCAGTTTTATTGTCATCGCATTGACATGTCTCGAAAGACTAAAAACGATTCAAGTTGATTGTGGGTAAGAGTTTTCCTTCTTTGAATGGTGAGGAGTGAGAAAATTTATTGTTTAAGATGGAATAATAAATTTAAAATGATATGCGAAACTATCGATATAACGATATAATAATATTCAGGAGACAAGGGGGGGAACTCTGGGAATGTTTCTTATGATGGCAGGGAATACTAGACAACGTTGTAGGATCAGTTTCCAGATCATAATGTATGTTTTATGTAAGAAACTCTACATAGATTACTTTCCAGTTCATCGAAAATACAATGAAATCAAAAATGTGTTGAAAAAGCGTTCAAAATTCAAATAAATACTAAAATACTATTCAACTTGTACTTGGGTGTTTCTTTTTTTTTGAGTTAGGCAAGTGAAGTGGAGGAGTTAATATCAATAAATTGTGTTAATAAATGAATTCAATAATGAAAATCAATGCCAATGTTATTGTTATTATACATAGGTAATAATATTAGATTGGGTGTTAACGTATACGAAATGCATCTCAGGCAATAATTAATTAAGAAATTTGTCAAAGATTGTGAATAATTTGTAACAGAAAAATTAACATACTTTTTGCTGTTAACAGTTGGACATATAGATTTTTTTTGTGGTATTTTTTGTTGTTATTGTATTTCAGTATTTTTTTTTTTTTTTTTTTTTATATGTGGTCATTTCGTTTGTTCGGTGGACGGGAAAATAGAAGAAAATAATTTATAAAAAATATTGTAAAATCAAAATTATATTTATATATATTTTCATTAATATATTTCAAGTATATAGTAAAATGGACTTGCTTAAAGTTTTTAACAAGTTTCCAAGTTAAACACAAAACGAGAGAAAAGGAGGAAAAGTGAAATGGAAAATTTGATCTCACAGCCAACAATAAACGAGATGAAAACGTAACGTGGAATTCATAAATTATCACCTCTTCTTCATAATTTTGTTATTCAACGTTTTGCAAAACGGCATTAAATAGAGTTCGGTTAGTTCAGATAACAATTCTAATTTGGTTAGAGAATGGATGATGACTAAAAATAATTAACAAAGCATATGAACTCATTAGAATTGAAATACCCTCATTACCAGATTTTGTTTACGATAACCAAAAAACCAGTTTTTTTTTGGAGGTGGCTCTCTTTTTAAAAAATTTGAATTTTGTTCTTGCTCATGTTTCAAAAATGCTTCAAATGCCATGTCCTATGTTAAAACAAACTACATTGGTTAATAATAGGTTCAAATTAGGGAAAAAAAAATAATAAAAACAATAGATAACTATGCATCACCTTTTCCTTGTGTATAGAGAGTAATAATATAAAGATACGATACGTTAATCAAAAATCATATGCCATAGAACATAAATAAATAAACCAAAGGCAATAGCAAAATCTAAGACTTAAACATAGCTTGACAGGATAGAGAGATAGTAGTAGTAGTATAAGATAGATAAATAGTGATATCGTAAGAAAGTATGCAAAATATATGCTAAAAATGATGAAAAGAAACAAACCTCTTGTCCTTCCTGCATATTTTATAAATCATATACATACGCGCACATAAATAGCACGTGATTTATACGATGTAAATTGTGGTATATATATTTTTTGTGGTATTTGGAGCGCAAAGTTTAAAAAAAACCAAAAAAAAAAATAAAGAAACATTAAATAAGTTATTTCTTTATCATAAGTTAAGTATTTTTTTTTTTTTGTATATATTCCAAAGACCATAATTGTCACAAGATGTGGGAGTGTGTTAATATATGGATATATTTATATTTTGCATATAGTAGATATACATTTGTTGTTGAGGATATACGACGATTAGTAAACACTTTATATACAACACAAGATGCTGTAGCCACCGGCGATAGGTGATTAGGATGGTAGGCAGGAAGGAGTGAAAGAGGAATTTAATGGATGATGATCACTCGATATGGCAAATTCCTATGTAATGGGTACTAGAACAACTTTATTATTACTTAACAGCAAGTAATATTTGTGAAACATATTATTATGATTATACAAGACAAAAGAGAACATTTCCACATAATATCTTGTTATCGATAACTTTCTCTGTATAGGATACTTTTAGCTAACTAATAGCGCTGTTACCATTACGTTAACAAATAACGGGAATCTGCGCTGTTAGCTTCATGAAAACTTCTCCAATCGATCGCTTTTTTTTTAAACTTTGGATAATGCCAAGGGAAATACAAAGAGAAAGGTGACTTAGATAGGGAAAGGGTTTGGAAGACACGAAAATTAATGTCACATGCCACATAAAGCATAAGGTTACATTAAATGCAGTGGGTGGTATCTTTCGACTTGTTATCTAATCACTGGGGAAGATGGGATATAAATATATGGTATACACGTACGTTAACACATACACTGAGACTTAGTCTAAGCTACAAGCTTAGCACAATAACTAAATGTTGATAATATTTGAATAATATAAATTTTTGTATATGGCGGTATAAGAGTTATGGTTATGTATGGTATATATAGAATATAGCTATGCACTGAGCGTACGCACCTCTTCTCCGTTCTCCTGGGTCTCCTGCTTTTCGGGATAGACGCCGGCGCGCAGGAATGATGCCTTCCAAGATTCAACTTCCTCGACCGTCTCACACGACAGCTCCAGTTGTTTGTAATCCTAAATGTGTGTAAATGTGTGTGTAAGTGAGTGTGTTGTGTGTGTGTGCGGTAGGAGAAAGAGAAGCGTCCAAGCGCAAAGAGAACAAATGGATAGGTGTTTCGTCAAGCATTTGGTAAATGGGACACAACGTATTACGATTACGATAACGATTACGATTACGATTGTACGAGTACTTGGACGGGTTGTGGTGGTTGGTGGCTTTGGTTGGTTGGTTTTCGGGTCTGTTAGATTTATATTTTCTTTTTATTATATAGTTTTTTTTTTTTTTGTTGTAGCTTTCTACGGCATGAGTCAAGTAGTTTCGTTGGCAGCGTGTGTCTTGGACCAAAGGTTAGTTTAGTGTAGAGTTTGTATCGGTGGAGTATACATAGATATATTCAATAATATATATGTATATATAGTATGTAGATCGGTTTACCGGCAGGATAACGTTAGCTAGCGGTTAGGTTTAAGTTTGGTTTTGGGTTCGTCATGCTCACAAATCGAAGGTACGAAAGGAGTTTGCAGCGCGCAAGCTCCTTCATCCTTCGATTTGACTCAAATGTTGATAAAAACATAGTAATTTTTATCTTATACAAAAAAATTAATTGTTTGCTATTTTTATAGTTCGATTTTGAATTATTCTTTCAAATTTTTAAGTTATTTTTCTAAACTGAAGAATCGAATTTTGATCTCAATTAAAATTGTTAAGAAACAAAAGATCAATGTAATAAATTGAATGTAATTGACATTGTTTTTTTTACAGTCGTCTACAACAAATAAACCCATAAGCTATATATAGTTTAATTGTTGTAGTGCGATTTGTTTTTTTTTTTTCTATATTTTGTTTTTTTCATGTTCATTTCTTTCTCAATAAACTTTTGTGGCAAGTTTTCTCTTTCTTTTTTTCTTATTTTTTTTTAGTTTGTTTTTGGTTTGTTTCTTCATTTTTTTGTATGCTAACAAAAATTACTAACCTTATAAACATTACGTCCGTCGGGACTGAATAAAGCAAATGTAACACGTCTAGACATTGACATAAAGCCCTGCTCAATATCGCGCAATTTCAAACCATCCAACGGCAACATGAATTTCTTTTCCTTCATATCGTCCTCCTTGTACCAGGAGATGCTCTCGGAAGTGAGCACAAACCAATATGGACGTGATCCACCTGCGAATGAGATAATATATATATATATATTTATATCATTCAAAACTCTCTGCGAGACGTAAACATATACATAGATTGTGTGAGAGCGCATGAGATGTGGAAGGGAAAGGTTGGACAATTCCTTATAAAGGAATATGACAGATATGTATGTACATACAATGCATAAGGCTAATCGTTGTCGATTGTTTAGAGTTTAAGCACATAAGAAACTATAGCACAAAAATGATATATAAAGGAAATGATATAAGAAATACAAACCGAATATGCGTGGCAAAAACCATAGAAAACCTGTCAATTTTCCACATTGTATTTAATTTTGGGGTTTTTTTTTGTATTGTGTGAGAATTGATCAAGAAAAGTAATAGTACAAGAGACCAAAAATAAACAGAAAAAGAACAGAAAGAAAACACCAATTGTCAAATCAATCGCAAAGCAAATAGTAACTAAAGTAAAACGAAAATAAACAAGACAAAGTAAATAAAGGCAGAAAGAAAGAGACATAATTAACATCGGTTAACATAGGGTGCCAATATAACGTGAGATAAGCTTAAACTTTGACAAGTTTTTAGGATCATATCACATGCTACTTGTGCTACATGCTCTGATAATTGCTAACTACTTTCCAGCTTACAGAGAGGTTACTTTATCTATTCCGTTAACTGACTCAGCGAATTATACATTGTATATACATAGATAAAATTAAATATACTACTACGAATATAATATAGTGTGCTATGCTCCACATACGTATGTGTAGGTAGTTAACAATTCTTAAAATTATTCGTTAGTTAGGATTAACTGAATCGATTGTGTGTGCAAAGTGTGGCGACTGTTCTCAATTGTTACAAACATAATGCGGGCTTGTGGAGCCATATGTTGATAACATCGACATACATACACATAACACATACCTTTCATAATGCCCAAATTCTGTATGACCATGTACCCCCTGCGTATGACCTGATTGCCAAGCTGTCGGGTACCGGACTTATTTGCATTCTCAGATTTGTTTTCAGCACTATTAATGTAAAATAGAAACCGATTAGAGTATGCTCTCGTTGTGCGATAAGCTTAAAAATATATATAATGATTTACGACGTACTTGGCAAAGCCAATGAAATCTTCGTGATTGGTATTCATGTAGGCCAGCTCGAAATCAATAAGCAGCAGAATCTGCTCCTTGCAGCGCTGTTCCCGTTGACGCACATGTGTGGCAATGATGCGCTCGGTTTCCTCCCGCAAGCGTGGATAGCGACTCATCTAAGGAAATAAGCGAACAATGGGTATTATATGTAGTTAAGAGGATAACTATTGATGGCCTACCTTATCGGTGCACATGCGCACAACAACAGACAATTCCTGTACGACTAGATCAACACATTTAATAACCGGCTCCTTGAGCATCGCAATCTGACGCTTCACAATCGCCTCGAAGGCCATGTCGGGCGTAAAGAGACCCACACGAATACCATGAATGTTGCGAATGGCAAACGAAATCTCGCGACGCAGCTCCTTCTCATCGCAGGCCATTTTGACAATCTCAAAGCGAAGACTGTAAGAGAATGAAGTAATATATTAATATCTGTATATTCTATCTATCTATCTATCTATCTATAACTAACCGCTCGTGGAATATGCGATTGATCTTGGCACCGCCAGAGAGCTCATTTGTATTAACCAAAGCCGAACCGCTGCCCTCGATGGTGCGCTCAAAGTCTGACTGCAATTGTTGAATCATTCTGTAAAAGACAGATATATAAAAAAGTGAATTACTCAGAGATAAAACCGATTAACGATCTATTTAGCTTACTGCAACATAGCCTTTGTCTTGATACTGGCATCGCCGGGCTGAAAATGCTTAAACTCCTCAACCTCCTTCTCCAGCGTGAGCATCTGCTTCTGCAACTTATCCCGCAGGCCGGGCAATGTGTCACGAATATGATTTGTCAGCTGTTGATTGAGTACCCGCTGCAAATAGGGTGTACCCAGGCGGTCAGCCATATGGCGATACGATGGATGGCTAAGGAAGAACTTGCGTTCAGCGGCCAGCGCCTGATGGATATCCTTGCGACCCTCAATATCCTTTTGCGAACGATTCACCACACCGATATAACCACGTCGCAGTGGCAACAGTTTATTCTCAAGAATATCGCGTGCATCGGTACCCTCGTCCATGAGATCCAACTTGGTGATAACACCAATTGTACGTACACCCTGTGGATCAACCTCTTTGGCCAGCTTAAGTGCATCCGAATTTGCCAAATCGGTATTGGCTGGCGTTACGGCCAGAATCAGACAGGTCTCCTTGCGTATAAATTGGAATATCATTTGCTTAATCTGCTGCTCAATATCAACGGGCTGATCACCGATTGCCACTTTTGTTAGGCCAGGCAAATCGATAAGCGTCAAATTGAGCACATATGGCGAATAGACGCGCAAATTAATCGGAATGTTTGAGATACCCTTATTGCTACCAGTTACACGATCCGTCTCATCCTCAATCTCTTTTCGTATCTCATCGAAACTGGAGAACTTTTTCCCCTTACAATGTAGAAATTCACCATATTCTGCAATACGAAACAACAAGGTAGAATAAATAAATGAAAATATACATATGTATAACTATGGATATACCCTACTTACCGGTTATACCGTTGATCAATTGCAAAATCAAAGGTCTGCGCGTTACAATGCCCGAGCCACGAGGCAGAAAGTCTCTGTGAATGGAAAAAAAAGGGAATTATAATAATTTCATATTGTTTTTTTTTTTTGTAATTCGAGAGGTGTATGAATGTGTGGGATTACAATTATTCAAGGTACTGTTCGCAGGTGTTGGAAAAGTACAAAAAAAGCAGCATGATGCTCTTCAAATACCCCTTATAAAACATAAACAATTCAACTTTTTTTCTAACTGGATTTGCTTAATAGATTTATAGAGTACTTGAGTCAGCCTCAGGCTACTGCTCCTGACTCATTTTATGCATCATCAAAACCATAATCCTATTCAAATATGCTTAAGAAATAACGCGTACTTTTTTTAAAGCGTATTTTTAAGTTTTTCCCCCTTCCAAAGCGACTGATTTATCGGTTTTAGGTTTCTTAAGTTCTTTTCTTATGAAAATTAAATGACTTCACATCAGTTATGCTAATTGAAATGGTGACACAGTGTGAAAGTCTTGCAATATATTGTATTTTACATAGCGCAGTTATCATACACAATTATTGTATAATGCTAAAACGATATACAGTCTGATAGGGCGAAAAATTATTGTTGCATTTATTAATTATACAATCAGATTATTTGAGTGCAAATGAGTCATACAGGCACATGATTATCAAAGAGGGAAGAGAACAAGGGAGAGGGAGAGAGACCCTACGATAAATTGTTTTCATATTATTATACAATTTGAAGTTGTGGGAACGGTTATCGAAACCAGCAACAATGTGCAACATGTACAATTAATTGAGTCGGAAATATACAACAAAATTCAATGTATACATAGAATGCACACATATATAATTTATATAGTAGAATTATTGTTAGTCTGGGGGCATGTTCATATCTTGCGATTATTATTATTAATGTTGTGTATTTTGTGGCCGCATATTTGACCTGTTTCCCTGTGGGGCAAACAAATCCACTAAAGTCAACAAAAGCCCAACCGACCGACCCACCGTGCCACAAATAGCAGCAGTGGCAATAAACCGCGCTCTTATCGATATATAACAAACAATATCAATTATAATGTCACAACCATGAATCATCGATAGAAAAATGTAATCACAGTTTTTTTTTTTTTTTAATGAGCGTTAAAAGCAAAATAACAACACAAGCACTTAAGAAAAGAATGGAAAAAAATTGATAAAAAAAAAAACTATTAAGAAATTCGAAAATTATTTTCTAAACTTTGGCACATTATTTTGCTTTTTTCTTATCTAATCAACGAGCCCAAATGCTCCAAATTCACAGTAGCCTGGTACATGTGTATTTTGTGTATGTGTGTGTGTGTTTGTTTGAGTGCGTGTTAAACATATTGGAAATTGTTTCAAATGTAAATAAATTGTAATGTTATCAATTACGCGCGATGAGTAATTCATGGAAGTGTGTACACACCGCACACAAGGTGGATTGCGTGCAAAATTCCGCATACATAGAGCTACATACATATTATTCTAAATTTCAAATTATTATTATGATGATATCAGCAGCAGCAGCAGCAGCTTTAATTTTTTAAACCAAGCTCGTTTCATTGTTTCCAGATGACTCAAAAAAAAAAAAAAAAAAAAACTACTCATACACAACCTCTGAAACAACTGGAAATCATTGTTGTTGTTGCTTTTTCTCTTCTTTCGGTTAGCTAAGCACAGTTAATGCAAACAATTAGCAAAGAGGTCAAAAAGCTCGCAGTCGAAAACAACAAACGGACGGACGAACCGAAGAAGATAAACAGATGAAGCAGCAGACGCACACGCACGCTTCGTACACACACACATGCATATTTGCACTCTCACTTGCAGTTGAGTGCACTACGCTGACGCCGGCTGAAAGTCAGAAAAAGAGAGAGAGAGATCGCGCTCTCTTCGCCGCACTCAGATCAAATCAGCTGCTGTTGGGTCTGGTTCTGCGCCCTCTGAGAGCGAATCTCTCTCTCTCTCTCGCTGTGCTGCTTCTCTCTTTGATGTGATAAGTTTGTTTTGTTGTTGTTGCCCTGTCGATTTTGATTCACTGATGATGCGTTTTAACGAATATCTCTTCTTCTTCTTCTCGTTTACATCAATTTAATTGTTCTCGAATGCAACTGTGTATTTAGCCTTGACTAATCTCTGGCTATTGTTCATTTTAATGGGCTCTTGTTCGCCTCTCTCTCTCTCTCTCTATTGTTTTCTTATTCTTGGCTATTTTACGCACAAAAAATATGTATGCGTCAGTGCTAAATTAAACTTTATGCAGGTATATAAGCAAATATGCACAAATACATAAATATATACATAAGTACATACATATAATATATATATTTTGTATACCCAAGCGTGCCAATGTCAAGTAATAATACTGTATGAATGTGCGTATAGGCTGTGTGTATGCATTCCAAAAGACAAAGAGGAAGCATCAGAGAGAGAGAGAGAATAAGAGAGAGAAAACGCATAACAGATGCCATGAACTATTGACATTTCTTATTCCAAAGCTTTTCTCACCGCTGATGTTAAATTGACATTGAATACTCCGCTTCTCTCACGCTTCACTCTATCGTTATCTCTCTCTTTCTCTCTCGCTCTCTTTCTCGACAGGGGCTTACAGTTTGAGCTGCTGCAGCAGCATCATTAACTGACATTGATGACAACAACAGAAGCTGCGACTGCGACTGCGGCTGCGACTTCTGCTGCTGCATCAGCAACATAAGTGGCATATGAAAAAAGTATAAACTAGGTCATTAACAAACATGCACACACATTTACTATATACAACACACGTACATATACAGATTAAATATCTATTGCTGTGTGTGTGTATTGTATACAATATAAATGTGACCGGCGCATGCGAAAACTAACGGCTCAGCCAAATGGACTGCGCTCGGCTCTGCTTGCTGCTGCTGCTGCAGGCAGCTTATGTAAGTGCAACTGCATGTCAAACTGTCTGCAGGGGAGAACTTACGCAGTCACACACTGGCTGCGCATACATACATACGCACACATATACGCACTCATGCATGTATGGAAAGTTCATGGTGTATACAATATACGCAGCGCCCACGCTTTACAATACACACAAATATCTATATATGTATGTGTGTGTGTGTGTGCGCGCATAGACACACCAAGGACCAAGGACTCGAGCTATGCTCAAAAGCATAAATAGCCAAGCAGCAGCAGAGCAGCTACATAAGAGATGGTCAGGCGCAAGAGAGAGAGAGAGAGAGAGAGCACACACACACACACACACACCATCTCTGGCAAAAAGGATTACAGTAGCAGAGAACGACAGGCAGCAAAGCTTATATAATTTTGCAAATTTGCATAGAAAAAACATGCATACACATGCACAAATGTCTCTCTGTGTGTGTGTGTGTGTGTGTGTGTGTGTGTGTATATGCTTATACAATACATGGATACAGGCGCGAGCGCCGTTGCCTTTCATTAACAGTTACAACAGTAACCGAAAAGCATGCAGGGATGGGGGCTGAACTGGGCTGCAGAGCTAAGCAGAGCAGCAAAAAAAATGTGGGCTAGCGTTAGCGTCGGCGTAAACGTCGGCAGAAGCAGCGACAGCGGCAGCATTGCATAAATGTCAAAGTGAAGTGTGTAGCCGACAGAGAAAGAGAGAGAGAGAAAGAGAACATTGTAACTGAGAGGTGGGGTGTGAAGCTTGGGTTTCGGGCGGTGTGGTGGCGTGGACTGGCGCACAAGAGTGGAAAGGGAGACAAAAGCATGTGCGCGCTGCAAAAGGAAATGTCAACGTGCATTGATTTTCTTTTTTTCTCTCTCTTTTTTTTTGTGTCCGTTTCGTTTCCCTATCGCCAGCTTTTTTTGGGGCGTAAGTATTTTGTGGGTTATTGTATTTGTTGTTGTTGCTGTTGTAGCATTTTTAGAGGGCGGGCGAAAAGCCGATAGATAAAAAAAAAGAACGAACGAACGAAGCGCAATGAGCGCTGCGCAGCCAGCAGAGAGTCCAACCTGCTGCCACCCCACCCACACACACAAACACACAGACACAAAACAACTGCTGAGCTGAGAGTGAGCAAGAGTATGAGAGAGATGGAGAGAGAAAGAGAGTGAGTATAGCTAAAAATGTTTTGCTGTTTCTGTTTCATTTCTGTTGTGTTTTTTTTTTTTCTTGTATTGAAACTGAGTCTATCGCACTCCATAACTTGCAAGTCACAGCCGTACATATACGCAAGTGTGTGTGTGTGTGTGGGGCATAGAGTTTAAGTAAAGTTTACTCTACAATGGAAGCAGCAAACAGTCAGTCCAACGACAATACGATGATGACCCGATCCCTATGCAAGTGGGTGCCATTGGCAATACGTGTGTGTGTGTGTGTGTGTATATGTATTTGTGCCGTAGCATACCGTTTTCGAGTAAGGTGGTTGTTATGCTGTCGCTGCTGACCATGTACAACTTGGATGCGCATTTACTTGTACACAACACACACACACACACACACATTGTTACATTCGAGGGGAATTATTGATGGCCACCTGCTCGAAACACAACACCCACTGACCAGCAACGGGAATGGCTGGCAACAAAAACAAAAGCCAGGAATAGTGCTTCATTGATTATTCGCCGAAATTCATACAAACATATACACCCACACACATACATATACATATACATATACACAGCGCAGGCATGCTCACACACATACCGAGACGAGACTGCGAGAGCGCGAGTTCGGCACACGCACGAACATGCACATACATGACTCAAGCTCTCAGAACGCACGCACACACACACACACATACGCACGCTCGCTCGCTCTCTCTCTCTTTCTCTCGTAATAGAAGAGCTTTTGGATATGGATTTTCTTTCGATTGTGAGAGATTTTTGAATGATTTTTGTTGGGGTTCTGGTTCGCATTAATATGAAGTTTTTCCTACTTACTTGCCCACAAAGTTCTCGAGCACAGAACTTTTGCCCGCTGACTGTCCTCCAACGACGGCAATCTGTGGCAAATCCAATTGCATATGCACCCCAAGGGATGTGAATGCATCCTGCAGCTTATTGACGATTGGTATCAAATTATCCATGGCGACCTACTGTGACGGCGACGGGGAAAAAGGTGACGGTGACAGTGACGGTGGCTGTGACTGCGACTGTGATGACAGTGTGACGAAGAAGACGACGACGACAAAATTGACTACGGCGGGTCAACTCTTTCAATCACGATCCACAAGCGCAAAGCGTTTTTCTTTTCTTTTCTTTACTTTTCTTTTTTTTTTCGTCTCTTTTGCTGCCGCTACTGCTTCTGTTGTTGATGTTACGTTGTTTAACAGTTAATTGCTGCGCGGAGAAGAATGAGACGAGAGCACGGCGCTTAAGCTCTGAAGACGAGAACGACGGCAACGACGACGGAGACGGAGACGCCTACGCCACAGCCTCTGGCTCTGCCCGCTGCTGCTCGATGTTTGCTGCACGGCGGTTGCTCTGCACTCGCTGGCTGACTGCGGCTTTTGATACCTTTTTAGTTATCAAATTGATGTGAATGTTTTTTTCTTCTATTTTTTTTTTTTTTGCCTTGTGTTTCTTTTAGCTCTGCTGCTCTCTCGCACACACACACATATACGCGCGCACGAACGAACGCTATCTTCTTCTCTGCCGACACCAACAAACACTGCCACTTGTGTTTTAGTTGTTGTTGCTCCTACTGCTGCTGCTGCTGTTGTTGTTGAAAGAAAAGAAAATTAACTGCGTAAGTTGCGCGCAAAACAAAGAAGAGACCAATCAAAGAAAACCTAGTTATCACTGCACGAAAAAAAAATATATATATGTATGCATGTATCGGCTATCGACTATTCTTATAGGAATCCAGCACACAATCACAAAAAAAAATAAAATAAAAGAATAAACACACACATGTACGACACACAGACGACGGACACGTTCAACTCGACGACGGCATCGATACGTCACAATCAAGCGCGTAAATTTGGTATGGTTCTGGGCTGCAAAGCTGGAGCTGGTGCTGCTGCTGCTTCTGCTGCTGATGACGACGTCGAACCGTTGGGCCTGGTTTTGTTGCTGCGCTCTTGCATATGATTTTTTCTGTGCGTGTATATGTGTGCGCGTAGGGTTGCTCTGGTGATATCAAAAAAATTCACTGCAAATTTTAGCTAACCGATATCGATAAATTAAAAACTAAAAATTTGTATATTTGATTTCAGACACCCAGACTAACTAATTTCCTTAAATCTTCATGTCTTTTTCTTTTTTCTTGTATAACAAAAGAAATTCATTAAAAGAATAGTAATCGAGCGTATTTACAAGTAGGCATAAACAAATTTGCACACACATACAGAAGAAAAATGTACTCGTTGAGTCACAAACTGTTCAGATCAATAAGAAATTAGGAAAATACACCTATTTATTTAAGTTAATCTATTAACTGCTGATTATTGACGGTTGCCACAAGTTCCGAACCTCTCCTTCAACGACAATAAGGAATTACAAATAAATTACGCGTACCGAGCGCTTCACGTCCGCCCCTTTTGACTTTGTTTTTGGTTCTGATTATTCGATGACAACGGTAGTAATCGGTAGTAAGCATAATAACTACCAGGGAAGAAAATATCTCTCCTCGGAACATTTTATTACTATCGCTTGTATTCATTTTCAAAAAATGTTTTGCTTACTTATATTGATTAATTGCTGTGGACATTCATTATGATTATTATGATTTTATTTAAAAGTTGAAAATCCAATAAGAATTTTAAGTTGATTTTTGTCATTCCGCGCCAACAAGGCGTCTAGAATTAAATAAATATTCCCACAATATCCAGCATATTTATGGATTCCTTAATTTTTATTCTGTCAGTAGAAGTATCTATAAATTATATGAAAAAAAAATATATATATTGATTGGTGGAGTACAAATATTTTTAAAATATATCGGGAAAAATAATTAATTAAGGTATCGATATTTTATTCGTAGCAAAATAACATAACAGTTTCATGTTATGCATAACAGACACAGTGAAGGTTAGCAGAAACGAGAGAAAACGATTTGTCATTGGACATTTCATTTTTCTGTCAGTAACAGGGTTTCACTCAGTCATATTTCAGTGTGCAAAGAAAGTAGTTGTGTCTAGGTACATATATCAGAAAAAAACGAATCAAAAAGTTTTATTGAATACAAAGTATTATTGACTAAATTAAAAGGTAAATATACAGTTGTTTATTTTCAATGTCCGTGGTAACTTTTTTGTTGTGTAATAAGTTATTTTCTTTGTTCTGCGAAGATGGCTGCAGCTGCATCAGAGACAATGCTAACAAAGAAAATTTTTCTTGTAGGGTAGCTGTGTGTCTGCAAGTGTATGCGTGAAAATATTTCGCTGTTTTAAGTAATATACCAATATTCTAGCAGCTAAAACTTCAAAATACAAATTAAATGCAATTCGAGTCGTCATAGAAACTTGAAAACGCCATCTTTGTTTGCACACTTCAAAATGGCGACGCAGTGCACTAAAATAAATAGAGTGCATATACACGAATACATATAAGCATGTATACATACACACAAAGTAGTTAGAAAAACGATTAGTCATGATGTGTCATAAAACTCTAACATGATGAAATGAGATGATGAGTTGACGTACAGGAAAAGTTGATGACATTATTTTAATATTTGTGGTAGATATATATATGTATATTTGTTTGACTTAAAAATTGTATTATATTAATACACATAAATAGGGGAAAAACCCATGACTGCTTTAGTTTTTCGCACAATTTTGTGTGTTATCACCAGTAGCTATTAACCTATACATACATATTAGGGTAGAGACAGGCAGCAGTCAGCTGCTCCAATTATAAAAACTAGGTCACGACGCAGAAAAACTTACTGCGCACTTTCTACACATCGTTGTATCTACATCTCTCCCAGACAAAGTGCTGAGGAGGGTTGCTACACAATTTTTTCCAATACTTCATCGATTTATCATCTGACCTAGAATTGTCTTTGCTTTTTTCCATTTTTTTTTTCTTAGCAACAGGAAATATGCAAATCTTTGTTAAAACTTTGACTGGCAAGACCATCACCTTGGAGGTCGAGCCATCCGACACCATTGAGAACGTCAAGGCTAAGATCCAGGACAAGGAGGGTATTCCCCCAGATCAGCAGCGTTTGATCTTTGCCGGCAAGCAGCTGGAGGATGGACGCACTCTTTCTGACTACAACATCCAGAAGGAGTCCACCCTCCACTTGGTGCTCCGTCTGCGTGGTGGCATGCAGATCTTCGTCAAGACCTTGACTGGCAAGACTATCACCTTGGAGGTCGAGCCATCCGACACCATTGAGAACGTCAAGGCTAAGATCCAGGACAAGGAGGGTATTCCCCCAGATCAGCAGCGTTTGATCTTTGCCGGCAAGCAGCTGGAGGATGGACGCACTCTTTCTGACTACAACATCCAGAAGGAGTCTACCCTCCACTTGGTGCTCCGTCTGCGTGGTGGCATGCAGATCTTCGTCAAGACCTTGACTGGCAAGACCATCACCTTGGAGGTTGAGCCATCCGACACCATTGAGAACGTCAAGGCTAAGATCCAGGACAAGGAGGGTATTCCCCCAGATCAGCAGCGTTTGATCTTTGCCGGCAAGCAGCTGGAGGATGGACGTACTCTTTCTGACTACAACATCCAGAAGGAGTCGACCCTCCACTTGGTGCTCCGTCTGCGTGGTGGCATGCAGATCTTCGTCAAGACCTTGACTGGCAAGACCATCACCTTGGAGGTCGAGCCATCCGACACCATTGAGAACGTCAAGGCTAAGATCCAGGACAAGGAGGGTATTCCCCCAGATCAGCAGCGTTTGATCTTTGCCGGCAAGCAGCTGGAGGATGGACGCACTCTTTCTGACTACAACATCCAGAAGGAGTCTACCCTCCACTTGGTGCTCCGTCTGCGTGGTGGCATGCAGATCTTCGTCAAGACCTTGACTGGCAAAACCATCACCTTGGAGGTCGAGCCATCCGACACCATTGAGAACGTCAAGGCTAAGATCCAGGACAAGGAGGGTATTCCCCCAGATCAGCAGCGTTTGATCTTTGCCGGCAAGCAGCTGGAGGATGGACGCACTCTTTCTGACTACAACATCCAGAAGGAGTCCACCCTCCACTTGGTGCTCCGTCTGCGTGGTGGCGCTTAAATCTCAACCAAGGCGTATATTAGTTGCCATCGTTAATTGGCTAGACCGTTGAATACTACAATAACCACAACTATAATTATATTTTCTATCTATATCCGCAAACTTGTATTCGAAGTAACTTAATGTATTCCGGTGTTATTCATGTTAAAAGCAAGCTATTTCAAAAGACAAAAAAAATTGCAATTAGTAAATCTCATTTATGCCTATACCAAGTCTTTTTATTTTGGGGATAATGGGTTGTCTGGATTCACTTGGAATTGTGAAACTATGCATCATTTCAAATTTAACAGTTCTTTTCCAATAAATCGATTCTTTTGGAGGCATACATTGAATTATCGAATATCGTAGTTTACAGTTTCGTTAAGTGAGCTACGACAAGTGTGGAGCAGTCTGTTATGCTTATGCTGTTATGCAGATCGCTGTTATGTTAACAGCTGTGATTTCCAGAGATTCTTGAAAATTTTATTCGACATTTTACAGAGTGAAAATAAGCACATATAAAGATATATTTAAACTTTATTATTTGGTTCAACATGACTCAATAAAGCTGTTGTAGGTCAGAATATAATAAGAATGACCCACTATATCTCTTAAATAGTTACTACTAGGGGGCAACTTGTTTGGGAGACCAATAGTTTAATATTTTTCAGGCTGGCAACGTGTCTTTCGATAAATGCAATTTAATCGATTGTTTACATTTTCAAATTCTTTGCCGCCTATCGCTCAACCCGAAATCAACAATTTCAACAATTTATGAGCGGAAGAAAATGCCACATAGAATTGTACAACTATATAGATCGTATAAATGTATAGAGATATTTAAAAAAAAAAATATACAACAATATTCGAACAAACGCCAAAAACAAAATGTATTCAATTTCTTATTATCAATTTGCTTTCGCTTGCGGTAGTAGAGCCCTATAGCTTATACATACTTGGAATCTATCAATATAGTATGGTGTATATTGCTAAATACAGATACAGTTCTAAAAGCACATGATGAATTTTAAATTCAATTTAAAAATTTTAAATGCATTGATGTAACAAATCAGTATAGATATTAAATAATATTTGATGTGTGAACGATGTGAGTGATTATAGTAATGTCTATCAATAGGTAGGTTTGTAGGTAGTAGTATATATATGTATGTATATATTCTAGTAATAAGGCCTGCCTTGAAGACTAGAGCAGACACTCCTCCGTTTCGTATATTCTTCCTTTTTTTTCTTTTGCTTTCTTTTTTGGTGCTTGCTGAGACCACGCTGAAGATACTCTCTAATTCCCATATAGGATAGTTAGATAGATCGTTGCTTGGTTGCATGATTGGGTTTTTCGAATGGCCACACGGTTGCATATTACGTCACATAATATATAATAATAATTTGAGTTTTTTCTTCTCTTGTTTTTTTTTTTTTTGGATCACAACGTTGAGAAAATGACTAGGCCGACAATATTATCAATCTCTTAACTTCTGATTACACGCTCTATCTATCTTTAATCTTCAACTTTATCTCTTTTGTATTGTTGTTGTTGTTCACTTGTTTTCCTCTGCTTCTCCTGTTTTTTGTTCGCTTTTGTCTTTTTAACGCAGCTGCAGCTGACGTTGCTGTCCGCGATCGTAGAACAACAAATAAGCCGGCACGCTGAGCACCTCATCGATAGACACCTCCCGCACAATAGTGTCGGAGGTGTAGAACCAACTGCAGGGGAGGAGAAAGAGAGAGAGAGAGGTGGTTATATAGTCATGTTTATGTTGGGATCTATCGTAATCCTTACCGATGTGCATTGCGCAGGGAACCGCGTCGATAGGTGACAAAGTGTCCGCTGTTCGCCTCGCCCGAGTGTACCACCACAGCCAGCAGGCGATACAGATTCTTGGGGAACATGGCGCCAAATCCCTCGCCGCCAGCACCATTATTCATGGGCAGACTGGATGAGTACAGCGACATGGTAGAGCCCCATGGTGTGCCAGCCTGGAGAGAGAGAGAGAGAGGGATGAGTGACCAATTGCTTTGCATTACAGTTAGATCCCACTCACCTGACTATTGAGATGCGGTTGCACAAAGCTATACGGTGCCATGGATAGACTCTCGGGGAAGTGCAAGTAATCTTGACGTTTGCACACCTGCCCGGTGGGCAGCCAAACGGTGCGGGCAATGTGTATGCAGAGGCAGGCCGGCAGCTTGGCAAAGGTGACAGATTTCGTGTGCATTGTTGTCTCATTGCAGGAATCGCATTTGACATCATTGAGATCCTCCGATGTGATATATTCGCTGAGCAGATGACCCAAACTCAAGCCAGAGCGTCGCTGTGCTGGTAGATTCAATGTAATCGAATCGAATTTATCATATCGCACCGCTGACTTGGAGCCGCAGCCATTGCAAACGATTTGAGCGCCCATGGCACCCTGGAAGGGATGTGCCACCTGGCTGGGCATCATGCTCGACCAGATGGAGACACGTCCTGGGCCACGATTTAAGCGCTCCAATGATCGACACGAATTGGATACGCGTCGATTGAGTCCCTCGTTGTGCTGGTGGTGGTGCTGCTGCTGGTGTTGTTGCTGTTGCGGCAGACGCGGGCGGGACAAGCGTTCGCCGCCCAAAATAGGTGAAGCATTCATCGGGGGCGGCAGCTGTGTCTGCGATTGTGATTCAATGAAATCCATGGCCGCCATTGCCGACTGATAGCCAAACGGGGATTGGCCAAAGAATGGAGAAATGCCGGCGGCACCGGGTGTCAACGCTTCAATGGTTTCACGTTCGCAAACCGACGCTGGGGAGTCGGGTGTATGTGCCTCGGAGCGCACCAGTCGCTGCAGACTTGTCGATTCATCATATTCCATGTTAAGGAAATCGGTTAGCATTGCCGACGATGGCCGATTCGGTTGATCTCCAATGCGCTGGCCAATGCCAACGCCAATCCCGGCAGCGGGTACACTCCCAGCTCGATAGCTATGCGCACTTACGCTGGCGATTTCTGCATCTGTGTGATCCACCTCGCTGGCAGTTGCTCCCGGCGGCAGCAGTGCATCCGACAGGCAGCCCGTTTGCTGTGGCCGTGTCGATTCCTCCTCCAGCGATGAGAGTAGCACATGGAATAGCTCATGTGCATCGTGCTCCTCTTGTGGTATAACCCAACCCAGTGTGTTCAGGGCGCGCAGGACGGCGCCCGGTGAATGTGGGTCACCACGCAGTGTGGCGTGTGTTCCATTTACCACCTCCAGGGTGCTTAGCATCGAGCTAATCAGACTCTTGCGATCCGGTGTGGCGCCATTGTAGAGCTGCAGCCATGCAATGAATTGTGGACATGCTGCCAGCGCCTGGAGCAGCGTGTTCAGGAAGCACGTCCTTCCAAAATTGTGCAATCCAGCGATTTGTCCGCGTCGCTGACGCAAGCGGGAACCTGTTCGAAGAATCGGTTGCTTAATAATCGGATATATATATATATATTTCGATTTCTACATACCTGAGGGACCCCAAAAGACAAAGGCACCAACAACCGCAGCCACCGTCACACCGGCGGCCATTAATATCTTTTCACTCTCCATGACGCGCTCTGTGTGTGTGTGAGGGGTGGGGGGAGGTGGGTGTACGTGTGCGTGTCTATGTGTGTGTAGGTGCTAGTGCACGTCGGGTGGGGTGGTGCTAGGGGGAGGTGACTGTTGTTTTTGGGTTTTTGTTGCACACAAAACTGGCCAGACTAAAACATCGGTTGGCATTAAAAACAAACACTACACTCTGCCACTGTGCCCCTGTTGTTGTTCTTCTTAAATGGCAAAAGCAGTTTTTGTTTTTTGTTATCTCACTAAATTAACATTAAGAGTCCGAAAGGAAAAATTCTTCTATACTAATGTGTCTGTCTGAACGTCTGATGTTTTGTCTCCAATGTTGCCACACTCGCCCACAGAGCACTGGCTGCACTTTTATAAAATCTACCAGACAGCTGCTTTAAACCATAGTCTGGCAACGCCAATTTTGTTTTATTTAATATGGTGTGCAGCCACTGGAGATGTAAGCAAAACACAAATTCAAGCAATAATAATGCACAATTTTGTTGCAATAAATAAATATTATTTTATTAATTTTATTCAAGACACGCAATAAATAATACAAGAAATTTTTAGGTAACCAAAGGTAACACACTTGTTAGGTTTTCTTGTTTGAATTTCATCAGCTGTGTTGTGAGCTGCATACCAGTCTTATTCTCGAATGTTGTGGAACCAACGAATAACAACACTCAACTGCAACAACAACAATAACAGTCAGCAGCAGCAACACAACAAAGGTGGCCTGCGTTTTGAAATTGAAATTTTCAATTCATTATATTAAAACTTACAACACAATTCGGACGTCTCCGACGCAATAAGGTGACGGAGCTGTAAAGCTGTTAAATTGTATAAATAAAACAAAATTTAATTTCGAATAAAATTCAACGTGTAGTGTGTTGTTTTCGTGAAAAACTTTTCGCAAAAAAGTGTGTTTTGTTTAATCACTTTCTTAAAGGTGGTGAGTAAGTGCAGTATTTGTCTCGCATATTTCGATGAGTGCACATATTAACCATCTAATTGTGTCAGACAAGGCCCCCATCCAACCACCCAACTGCGCCGTCCTTGTGTTCATTTCCCAATTTACAAACACACACACATGCATACATTCAAGCATCCAGCGATACGCACACACATACACATACGCAGTGCTGCGCTGCGCTGCTGCTGCGCAATATACAACAAAACAAATTTTCATCGTTTCTGTTTTCATATGCTGCTTTATTATCGCCTCCTTGTTTATGTCGCCATTTCGCGTATTGGGGCTTGCGTTGTGCAATCTATTTTGCTCCGCTTTTCCGTGTTAAATTTGGAAACTGTGTCAGCGCTGCCAGAAATTGCAAAATTATTTTCATTTACACTTTTTTCTTGGCTATTTTTGCTGCTCCTCCCCCACTCTTCGAGTGTATGTGTGTGTGTGTGTGTAAGGTTGTTGTACGCCGTTTTACTGTTGCTATTGTCTCTTTGTTGTCTGGCATCTCTCTGACACACACACACACACATGCACAGCAATTCGAAAGGTTTTTAACGGCGCATTTCGTTTGCCTGTAGCGCAGCTGACCCTGGAACTAAGCTCAGCTGAGCTGGCTGCAAGCAGTTTTCCCCGTTCCTCTCCGCTCACACAATCATCCTCTCTCACTCGCTCGCTCGCTCTCTTGCAAACTCCCCTTCCTTGTGCAGTCGGAAATGCGACGCAATTGCAGCTAATAAGGAGAAACAAGTTTATTTCTTTTTTTTATTTATTTATTTAATTCTTCCATATTTGCAGAGAACCAGTTGCACGTTAATAATAATAACAAGACCAATAACAGCACGGTCGCAACAAGCTGAACAGAACAAAGAACAAAACAAAACACATAAAACACACACAAAGCCAAGACGAAAATTGAAGTAGCGAAGCAACAAAGAAAAAAGGAGTGAAAACACTCTAAATTGCAACGTAGTAAATAAATAAATAATAAATAAATAAATAATAAATAAATATAAATATAAATAACATATAAAAGAAAACAAAAGTTAAATTGAAATGGATTCCAAGGAGAACAAGCAGCCGCAGCAGCAGCAACCCAACACAAACAACGATGTGCGACTGCGCACGGACAGCGAAAGCTCCACAGACAGCATGGCACGCTTCCTGCTGCCCAGCTTAGATGGTAGTCCACCCAAGGTAGTCACCATGGATGAGGTGACCAGCATGTTTAAGAATCTACGCAACATGGAGTTGGCCCATGAGATTGCACTCAATCCGGAGTTCAAGCTGCAGCCCTATGAGCCGCCCATGGAGAGGTGAGTCACCTCTCTCTCTTTGTCTTTAAGAAAAACACATGATCTTGGGTAGATCTACTTTAACATACATCTCTATAATTAGAAATTTGTAACATGATGAAATTTGTTTGCTTCATCGAGCATTTCCCAATTGGGATAGGTCAAAAATTCTTATTTGAGTCTATAAAATTATATTTTGCCTAAAATTATTATGTAAAATGCATCATCAAGATCTACAAAGTGAAAATATGTTGAATCTTTAATCTATAAAAAATCACTTTACTATCATATCATATTGTAATATCGTAACTTCCTGCTTACAGTCTCGAGGGTCGCATCAAGACAATGGTGCACAAGGCATTCTGGGATCTGTTGCGTGAACAATTGGAGAGAGATCCTCCATCGTTCGATCAGGCTATACGATTGCTGGGCGAGATTAAGGAGGATTTTCCGCAGCTGTTGTCGGAGCATAATGCTGGTGCCATGGTGCGGATTAGTGCAGCGCTGGATGAGACATTGATACGACAGCAGGCAGAGCGGGGTCTATTGGATTTTCGTGCCTATGCTAATTTTGTGATCAAACTTTTGGCCAATCTCTGCTGCCCGGCAAGGGATGAGGCTGTGGCCAAATTGCGTGAAATCGATGATGTTGTGGACACTTTCCGTGGCATCTTCGAAGTGATGTCCCTGATGAAACTCGATATGGCCAACTTTATGTTATCCGCAGCACGTAATGATATTGCTGCCCATTCGGTAGAATACGAGAAGGAGAAGTTCAGCAACTATTTGCGAGAATTTCATGGCAATGGTATGAAGAGAGATTCAATCCTTCGGTTTATGTCATTAATCTCATTTTATCTCTCTCCAATCCAGCTGGCTTCCCGGCCACCGAGGAATGGCTACAGCGTCATCGTGCCGGTTGCAATAGCACCGATGATATCATCTATAAAGCATATATGCAATTGTTGAATTATCCAGAGGATAAGGAATTTCCTGAACTGCTGCGTATAGATAGGGAACGCTTTGAGGGTCTAAGTTGGCGTGGACAACGTTTGATACTCTGCGCTTCGCTTATTTCCATTGCGCAGAGCGTGCCCGTCATATCGCAGCGTCGTGAGAATCGTGTCAAGCTGGCATCACAGTTGGATGTGCTGGTGCAGCATGTCAAGAAAGCGGAGTAGGTGCCTCGTAGCTCTACTATTGCCTGCACGCTCTAATCCATGTGTGTCTCTCTCTCTCTCTCTCTCTCTAGCCAAATCGAAGCTGCCATCGTTAACTGCAGCGAACAGATTCTTGCATTTATTAACAAATCGCTGGCTGAGGAGCAACTGCCGCCACTGAGTGAGGCACAGCAGCAGCAGCTGAAGAGTCAATTGGAGCAACTAGGGAACAAGTCATCGCCCGTGCGTACGCTGATGTGTAAGTGATAGAGGGGGAAAGGTGACGAGAGGGAGTCCAAATATGCATAAACTAATTTGTGATCTTTATCCACACACGTAGCTAATCGCCTGGATGGATTTGTGCGCGTCGCTTTGCGCTCCAATGGCAACATACCACCACCACCTGCGGGTTTCGCTGATTTCGCTGAGGAACTGGTCGCCTTCATAGCCTCCTTCCGTCGTCTTGTGTCGTACAATCATGCTGTCTTCGGAAAATATTTTATACAATTGTTGGCCAAGGCACAAGCCCAGCCAAGTGTAGAGAATACACCGGATGCAGCCTGCCATGCATCGGCACAGGCACAGACAGCCAAACCCTAGGAGAGTGTGTCAGGCATTGAATCTACCTACTATTACACCGCTGCCTCTCTCTGATTGTCCACATCGTCGTCCTCGTCGTCGTCTTTGGAGAGCATAGAAAGCACGACGCAAGCGATCCTTGATCGTTGATCGATATGTTCTGAAATGAACTGCAAATAGGAGCACACAGATATATCAAAAAATGGGACATGTTATGTGGTTCTTTCTACTCTACTTTTACTACTGTCAACAGAACGATCCATAAAGGAGAAGACAAAAACCACAAAACAAACAGAAAAACAGACTCCAAATAGAGAGAGAGAAAGAGAACCAAAGCAGCATAGATCGATAGAATACAACAACATAAAAACAAGAAACATCGACAAGACGGTTGCGTGGTATAGTGATCCCTGATCCTACTACTCTCACTGCTGGAGCGTCTGAGATATACAAGGGACAATAAAAAGGAAAAACAAGGCACTACACTACACTACATCACTCTAGACACTACACTAGACGCTACACTAGATACTACACTAGACACTACACTAGACACTACACTAGACACTACACTAGACACTACACTAGACACTACACTAGACACTACACTAGACACTACACTAGACACTACACTAGACACTACACTAGACACTACACTAGACACTACACTAGACACTACACTAGACACTACACTAGACACTACACTAGACACTACACTAGACACTACACTAGACACTAGACTAGACACTACACTAGACACCACACTAGACACTACACTACAGTACACTTACACACCATACTAAACATAAGGAAACCTTTCCAATCTCCCTGACAAATGAGGTGCGCCGCCCAGCCACGCCCACCATACAAGCAACAACTACAACAAACAATTGGCAGCTGTGCAGCATTATATTCAGTAATTCAATGATAATACGAAATAAATCCTTTACTGATCCATCGAAAACCTTAAATTAATCTATATATAAATCTAGATCTAAGCGAATAACAACAAACCTTGTATCTTTATGAATTATACAGATGCATATAGTGCATGCCAACATATATGTGTATATCTTAAGCGCACACACACACTTGGTTTGTAGGTGTGTGTGTGTGTATTATCCTATAAACGAACTGTCGAAAAGGTTCTTACGATTGTGCTTAGACACGGATGCTATAATTTATAAATATACATATGCAATAATTTCTACCTT
The DNA here is from genome assembly GCA_018904105.1 of Zaprionus tsacasi. NCBI lineage: Eukaryota > Metazoa > Arthropoda > Insecta > Diptera > Drosophilidae > Zaprionus > Zaprionus tsacasi. The sequence goes on along the minus strand of JAEIFR010000001.1, from coordinate 10,614,775 downwards.
AATGTAGTTAATTTACCAATTGTACACAATATATTTAAATAAATTGAAAAAATGTGAACCCCTCCATGTACCCCTTATAAGGACCCTTACCAAATCTTCCAATACGCCAAACTTCCTTAAAAATCATCAGATTCTTCTGAGGGATGGTATTTTCTTTAGGGATTGACATCTAGATTGATTCTGCATCAAAATATTTAGAATCTAAAATTTTCAAAATTTCACACTCTCCAGGATGCTGCCCAACCAGGTTATACCCTTTTCAAGACCGTACAAAAACTCCCAATACTCCTAACTTCCTTAAAAATCATCAGATCATCGAGGGAGATGACTTTATCTTCATGGTTTGACTTCTAGATTGATTCTGCATCAAAATATTGTGAATCTGAGAGATTCAAAAATTGGAGTCTTTTCCATGTCTCTGACTGATTCCCCTTGTCGAGACCCTTCCAAACCTGTCAGTACTCCTAACTTTCTTAAAAATCATCAGATTCTCTTGAGGGATGGCATTTTCTTCACGGATCGACCCCTGCAAAGATTTTGCAACAAAATATTTAAAATCTAAAACTTTTAAAATTTCGGACTCTTCATGCTGCCAGGTTAGACCCTTGTCTAGGGTCCTTACAAGACTCCCAGTACTCCTAACTTTCTTCAAAATCATCAGATTCCCTTAATCTACGGTATCTGCGCGTCGTGCATACCCTGCACAACCTTTTTTGCAGCACATGTGCAAGCGAGAGGCAAACAGTTGCGGCCTAGACACAAACCAGGCATGAGCTCAACGAGGGGTTCATGTCTTCGCTAAGCGAGCTGCGCAACGCGTTGCTGTCGCCGCCGCCGCTTATCGCTGTCACAATTGACGCGCAGCTGCCGCCTTCGCCACCGCTGTCGCGACGAATGCAACAATTACAAAACCAAAAAGCAAGATCGCAAGCCGGGAATATATAGCTGATATATGTATGTCCGTGTGTGTGTGTGTGTGTGTGTGTGCAAACATAATAATAAAGAGAATAATAATCACGCCACTTTCCTGTACTTTGGCACTCGAGAGTCGAGCCGACAACGACAAAGACGACGACAACTGCGGCAGCGGCAGCGACAGCGGCAGCGACTTCAGCTACTGCTTTTTGACGTTGTCGTTGATTATGGGGGACGGCGGCTGCGACACGCCTTCTCTCTCTGCCGCACTCTCTTTGATTTCGTCCTGCCCTACACTACACGCACTGCTTTGCTGTTTCCGCTCTCTCATGGGCTGCCTCTCTCTCGCTCTCTGGTGCTTCTGCTTTGCTGTTGTTGTAGTTTTGGGCCTTTTTTTCTGATAAGAATTCAGACTGCGTTGCCAACCGCCGTCGAGTCCAACAGGCAATGTTCATGTATCGCGCTGACGTCGCACAGCAGCTCGCACACGCGGTCCAGAGTCCAAGTCTTCTGCCCCCTTCCCACTCCCTATGTAAATGCAGCAGACGATAACTACTTGTGTGTGTTGTGTCTGTATCCAAGTCTCGCTCATTATAAAAAAAAAAAAAAAAACTGAAGAAAAAACAAATTAAAGTCTAAAGACTGTAGACGGCAGACTGTGTGGACTGGGAAGACTGTGAAGACTGTAGACTGTAGACTGGGAACTGCAGACTGTAGACAGACCAGGCAGGCTCATAATAAGTCAAAATTGCTACGCTAGCAATTTATAGGCTCTTGAATACCCTGTAAAAAACGTTGTTCAAATCAATAAATCAAACTAGCCTACAACGAGGTATATTATATTATATATATTACTGTAAGTCTTTTCTCTCTTTTTTCCCCACACTGTCTACCCTATTCATTGGCATTACAGGGTATTGAAGACGAAAAAAAAAACCCACAAGCAGAAAGAATGTTTTTAACTTGCATGTACTACACGTATAGTCAGGAATCCATGATCCGTTTTTGGGCATGGCATAACATAAATTTGTTTCGGAATTTTTTGGGACCCTCCAAACTATGCGAAGGCACCGCAGGCTGTCGGGCATACGAAATGAGCGAAAGCCAAAAACGAAAAGGAAAACATGAAAACGAGAGCGAAGAAGCCGAAGAGATCGAAGGATGTAGTAGCTACCATAATTGCCGAAAAGAAAAAAAAAAAAAAACGGAAAAAAACAAGGTAGAAACTTGTTATAGTACTATGCCCCCCGATATGCTATAACAACAAGACAAGCGAATTCCTTAGATTCCCATTAAGTACTTCCAGCGACGGCGGTGACAGTACATTGTCGGGTCTGGGCCTGAAGAGAGAGTCTTATCTAAGGCCCTGCTCTATAAATAGGTCTCATACGATTGTCTCGAGCGTAAGGGGGTGGCGGGTTAATGTTGAACTTCTTATGAATTGGCACTCGGGGCAGCAGGCAGCAGGTGAGTTGTGTTCGCTCGATAAGGCATAGAGAACCGTAACCGTGCAATTTAATCACGAGCAAACAATACCAGAACGAGTTCCAGAAAAAAAAAAAATAAGTATAATCAGAAATGTCTCCATAAACACTTATTGCGCGTCATGACAGAGTCTAAACTACACCACATACATACCTATAGTAGACCCTATATATGGTAGATATACACTCGCGATTATTCACATTACTGAGTGCTATAAACACTTTGTTTCATAGTTCAAATAGACGTGAGCCGTAACATTGCTGGGATCAGTTATAGTTATGGCAGACAAAGCGTTGCAAAGGGCTAGATTTTATCACAGTTTATAGCAACTAATCATAATATAATATAATTTGCAAGTCGCAATGCTTTTATGGCAACTTTGGTTAAGCTATACAAGCAAACAAAGCGTTGCACTTTATAGCAACTGACTATATTGACTTAAGATTTCAATGAGGAACTGTTAACCTTAATTTTTCAGGATTTATATATTTTTCATTTTTCGGGAAACTTGTTTTATAGCATTTTATGGCAAATTGCTTTAACTTCTTAATATTAACAGTGGAATCGGTGGGCAGATAATTGCTTTAACCCTAACATAGCTTTTATAGCACTTGAGTATATGCTATCATAACTTGTCATAATTGATTAATCACTCGGTTTTTTTTTCGAGAAACAACTGCACAAAGTGCACCAAATTTATATAGATAACCAAAAAAAGTTGACATTTTATTTAATATGTCATAGGTTTTCCAAATCGATTTATGGCAAGTGAAACGAGTCTCTTAAGTTGTCGATGGATTTTTATCTATTTTGGAGCACCGAAAAAAAAAAAGAGTTCGATAAAAAAACAAGAAAGCAAGGCTACCTTCGACTTGCCGAAGGTTTTATACCCTTGCAGTTGTACACAGCTATATGTAATAGTACTCAGATTTTCATAAAATTGCAACAGGTACCTTCATTAGGCCGATCGTTGATCGTTATAAGTTATAAAACTTCGATTTTGATGAAACTTTATTATTAAGGACATACATATCTTGAAATATAAAGAAAATCGGCCGAGAGGCTCCATGACAGCTGTACGATATATCAGTCCGATCTGGCCCAATGCGACTTATTTAAAGAGGGCAGAAATAAGAAGCTTGTGAACCAACTTTTATGAAGATAGCTCAATAACTGAGGGACTAATTTGCGTTGCAACAGACAGACGGACTGACTGATTGTTCCTATAACAGCTATAGAATATAAACGTCTGAGATATTTAAATGGAAAAACTAAGGGCGGGTTACTGTATAACATTAAAAAGTATTGATAATGTGCGGTATTTCCAAGAACAAAACAGGTTTGCATACAAAAACCCTAATTTCAGCCGATTGTTCCTATGGCAGCTATATGTTATAGTGGTCCGATTTTGATATAATTTTGACAGCACATTAGGAACGTAATAAGAATAAGATTTGCCAAATCTTGTTGCAATATCTTGAAAAACAACAAAAATCGGCCGATAGTTTCTATGACAGCTATACGATATATCGGTCCGATCTGGCTCGTTCCGACTTATTTACAGCTCGCAGCAATAAGAAGCTTGTATGCCAAGTTTCATGAAGATAGCTCAAAAACTGAGAGACTAGTTTGCGTTGCAACAGACGGACGGACGGACGGACGGACGGACGGACGGACGGACGGACGGACGGACGGACAGACGGACATCCATTTTTGGACTCCTCTGTTTATGCTGATTCAGAATATATATACTTTATAGGGTCGGAGATGTCTCCTAAGGTGCGTTGCAAACTTCTGGCTAAAATTAATATACCCTCTGCAAGGGTATAAAAAACCGATACACATGACAACCAAAGAAATTTCATAGAAATTTCTACAAAAATGATAATACCATATATAAGTATATATATTTTAAGCCCTTAAGAACCTTTGCTCAACCCGAACCCCGCTCAATCAATATGCTAATGCATTTAGGTAAAATCCCACAATATGATCATACGATAGATCTTAAAGTTGATTTTATGATGCAATCACAATCGATTCCTAGCTAATTTTTTTTTAATCGAACGTGCTATAATGAATGACTTGGAATATGTTGAAACAGCTATACTTAATGTAGATAGAAGAGGCCTCTGAGTACTATAGCTAGATTATGGCATTGTGCTGTGCTGTGTGGAAAAGGCTATCAGTTATAGCAAGACAGCTGGGCATACTACACATATAGTATACACTGTATAGTATAGCAATATCAGCCATGCCGGATCTACTTAACATACGTATATAGCTAGAGATAACTTTTATTGAATTTTCACCTCTTTCAAGTGCATGCCATAAAGAAAGTAAATACTCTATATGTACATATATATAAATTTATGGGCGAGTCGCAATTCTTATCGCTGGGGGGGAACTTTGGAATAGGAAACGGTACGGTACGCTGAGAGTCATCGTATAATTGGGCCAACAGTACCCTGTACGCTCAGGCTAGGGTATCTCTCGAGTGCTTTGCATGCCATAAAAAATAAAAAAAAAAACTGAATTTTAATGCCTTTTGTCTGATGATTTCTTAAGCCTTTCGGGCACAAGGGAACCTTATCTGGTAATTACGGGGACGCATACGGATCGACATACACGAATTTTTAAATTCGCACACATTTTCTTCTGCTTCTTTTGTTTTCTTTTCCATATATATTTTTATTCTGTGTTCTGTGTGTGTGTGTTTTTAGATATATTTCATATAAAGCATATTCATCATTATCATTAGGCGTTATGATAGTATTAAACATAGGTTAAAACATCAGTATTATAGCATATTAATATTATTATTATTATTATTGTTATGTTTATAAACATAATGAGGATCGCAGCCTCGCTTTCTATTTGTATATATAGAATATAGAATAGGTATTTATATATATATATTTCTTTATATATATGTGTAGGTGTGGTGTGTGTGTTATGTAGAGCATTGATTTGTTTTCTTTCAGTTTAGCTTTCTTTCTCTTTTCTACTCTCTAAATACTCTATAGATATAGATATATATGTATATATTTATAGATCGATTTTTATTCTCCATTCTCCTCACTACATGCGTGTGGCACATGGTCGCCAGGTGGCGCTTTTCTTTCTTTTAGTTTTTCTTAGTTTCTGAATTTTCTTTTCTTTTCTTTTTTTTTTCTTTTGTTTTGTTCTGTTTTGCTCTTTATTTAGCACAGCTAAAAGACAGCTATAAACAGCTATATATTTAAAAAAAAAAAAAAAAAAAAAAAACTTGTTTTTAAAAACCTTGCGGTAAAGGCAAAACTACAGCTACAACTTATTTATATATAATATAATATATACGTGTGTGTATGTATGCGTGCGTAAGTGTGTTTCTGTATGTGCGTGTGTATGTGTGTAGGTGTAGGTGTAGGTGTATTGGTGCGTAGACTTCAAATAAATATTTACAAAGTGGGTGAAGGGACGTTGGGTGGGCTTAATGGGAGCAGCTGCTGCCTGGAGAGCCATTTTCAAATGCGCAAAAAAAACGAAAAAAAAAACTTGCTATAAAAAATTATGGGAAAATGGCCGGCCTTAGTGATGGTAAGAAGGGTTGGAGGGCTGGGAGGACCATTACTGCCCTCCAGTGGTTGCCGCCCCCGCCGATGAGGAGGATTTGCTCTTGATGTTGTTGCTGCTGCTGTTGCAGTTGTTGCTGTTGTTGGCGACGGCAAAGGAGGCAAGTGGCGCCTTGGAGACACCACCAGCATTGCTGCTGCTGCTCACACTATTCCCATAGGGCGTACAGTTATCACTGACTAACGTGGACTGCTCCACATTGGTGCCCATCGATGAGTTTATGAAATTGATATATTGATGCAGCTTGAGTGCGGCTATCAGGGAGCTCAGATAGTCGTTGATGTTGCCCTGCTGCACCTGCTTGATCTGTCTGGAGACATTTCTATAGACGCGACGGGAGATCTTATTGGATAGCCGTCCGACCGTCTGGACTGTATGTAGTACTGGGTCCTCGCTGGCGGAAACTGGCACTGCAAGAGGAGAGAGGGAGAAAGAAAAGAAGATCATTAGTAAATCTAAGTCGGATTGAGATCATAGTTGAGTTTGAGAACATAATGATATACAGTTAGATATATGTTTAGCTTTTGCCATCTTACCATCAGCTTGTTGATTTCCCTATCGATAATGCCTACGATCTCTGGATTTCTTCTAACGTATTCGACAATTTCGGTTATGATTTTCAATGACATGGAAAGAAATACCGTTGAGGCGGCTACTAAGAATCTAGTATCGATCTCTTGATCATAGTCGGGCTCCCCAATAACAACAACTACAATAGAGAGAGAAAGCAAAGAGCAGACGGAAGAGAAAAGAGAGAGAGAGAGAGAGAGAGAGTGCGTTAGAGAAAATTAATCAACTCTGCATGCTTAGCTTACAAGGGATTCCAATTCAAGGGATTATCGATTTTGGAATAGGAAAAAAACCGCAATTACTAAAATTGGTAATTAGGTTAGATGGGGAGAAAAACCCGTCTCAATTTAAGGTAAACCCCACTAAAACTGGCTGATCAATTTTTTCTATAGTATTTTCCCGTTAACATTAACATAGTCGAAAATAGTTTAGTTAGTTTTTTTTTTTATCGTTAGTTAGTTTTATGTTGTTGTAGTAGTAAATTCAATTGATTTACAAATATATCGTAAATATATTTCTAGCGTTAAGCGAAAAAGCAACAATAAAATTATTACGATATATTTATCATTGTTATGCATTCATAGATCGTAAATATTTGCCAACAAAAACGATCAAGCGTGCGGGATCGTTATTTCAGGTTAGGTTAGTTATCTCATGCTTGGGTTAATGCGAACGAGAGAGAGAGAGAGAGAGAGAGAGAAAAACTTACTGTCACTTTCAGCGTTTTTGCCATTTCGCACGACAGCATTTTGTTTATTATCTGAGAATTAGAAATATTTACGATGTATTTTATTCTTTTATTTATTATACACATTTATTTATAGCATTTTGTGGGCAAACAAAAAGGAAGCCAAAAGAGAGAAAGCAAAAAAAAAAATAAACTCAAGTTCCCTGGAGAGTTACGATGCGATACGATCGACTATGTGTATGTATGTATACTATATAGAAATATCTCTGCTTACCATTATCCTCCTCGACATCGGTATCGCACTTGGGGAAATAATATTCAAGCAGACGCTCGGCCAGGGCTGTCGTTGTATCGACTCCATTCACAGCCAGACTGCCATATTGTGTGGCCAGCACCTCGTTGGCCTTCTGCCAGGCCAGATCCTTGAGAGATGATGCCTTCTGTTGTCCAGCTGCCTTGAATTTAACGACACGCTCCAAATGTGGTTGCACAACATCGATCACCTTGTTCTTGGCCTGTGTATAGATCTCCTGTGGGGTATCCTTTATGATCGGTGCCTTTGTCTCCAACTGCGCAATACCCTTGACTAGGGTCTGATCCACATAGGCTATGGGACGATCCAGACGATTTACAATTGGTGCTGCTGTGGTTACGGCGCGTGCAACACAATCTTCGGCGGCATTGAGTGCCCAATTGAAGACGCGATTTTTGCCTGTGTGAAAGAGAGAAAGAGAGAAAGATTGAATTGTAGAGATGCTATAATAAAAGAGATAAACATTTTACAATTGAGCTCAAAGTGATAAGCAAGTCTCTTCCTTCCCTTCCCTTCCCCCTCATCCCCCCCACTGCTTTCTTTGCCAACTTATCACTTGACGATGTTGATAAGCAACTGCGCAGTTCACTTGGGCCTACATTCTCCAGGCTACACTGCTTACTGTTCTTCTTCTTCTTGTTGTTGTGTTTGTTGTTTTTGCATTAGTTCGTGTTTAGCGACAAGTTAGACTTTGATAGTTCTCGTGCTCATTTAGTCATCATCATCCCCCTTCTTCTCTCCCTTCTACATTATCATCATCATCATCATCAGTCTCATCATTCAACCTCAACGTTTTCAACACACAAACAAGTCGAAAGTCCAACTAAACTAATACACACACACACACACACGCAGCGACTACTGTTTCGTTGATTCACACAGGCGTCGCATCGCATTGCTGTCGAGTGTCGTTAAGTTCATTTGCTGCCGCTACTGCTGCTGGCGCCCCCTGTTGCTTGCGCAGTCAAACTGCACTTTGCCGAGTTATTCATAGAGCACACTCACGCACACACACACAAGCTTTGCTACCTGTAGCGGTAGGTGGAGGCGAAGAGAGAGAGAGAGAGAGCGAGAAAGGCAAGCAGTGTGCGCTCGATCTACGTGTTTGGCTGGCAAAAAGTTTTTCATTATTTTTTTTTTTTTCGAGTTATGTAAATTATATTTTGTTGTACTTTGTACTCAGACCGACTGCTTGATTGGCGCGTCACGCGTACACGGCTAGAGCGAGAGAGAGAGAGAGAGAGAGAGTGTGTGTGTGAGCTGTGAGAACGAGCAAAGAATTTCTTTGCTAACGGACAGGTCATGGTTGTTGTTGTTCTTCTTGTTATTATTATTATTATTATTATTGTTGTTTTCTTTGGTCGATACGATTTACGAGATATATTGCTCGCATTTTATTGACTGTTGCGTCAATTGACTTTAATTGGCATCAATTTGGCAATGGCCACGGCAACGGCGACGGATGGAGACGGAGTCAATTGCAATTTGCCGGTCAATTAAAGTTTTTGAGTTGCGGCGAATTCGTTGTCCCAAAGAGCAATTTGCACTCAAAATGGCGAACTTTGCACTCGAAGAGTCGAAGCAGCCACTGCCGCCACAACAGTTATGCCTTTTGCATATTGCCTTTGGTTTCTTTTCTACATTTTGCTTTGCGCTTGGATATCGCTTTTCGGTTTCCGATTTCCAACTGCAATTGCTTTGCCGTTAGCTTAAGCAAAAGGTGAGTTCAATGCACTCGAAAATAAAAACGCAAAACTTGCCCCTCTTCCCCTTTCTCTGCTGCAGAAAGCAAGCAGTGGACCGGCAGCGACAGCGGCAGCGGCGGCGCCGATACTTCTAGCAACTTAACCGGGTTTCGTTTTGCTCTCTCACAGTTTCTACTCTTTTTTTTTCTTTGCTTACCTTTTACTTTGCCATAGACATCTTGTGATTTATCCCACGCGGCATTCACAACGGGCAATTTGATGATGCGTTCCAGTGATTCCAGATGCGGCAGCAGATCCTTTGCATCCTTAGGCTGCTCAGTTGGATCCGTTGTGTTATTGGCGGTCGATAAAGCAGTGTTATTACTGTTGATGTGCTTTGTGGTGCCATTGCTGCCTGCTGTGGTGATTTTCTGCTCTGCACTTGCCATTTTATGTTGTGTTTCTTTTTTGCTTCGTTTTCACTTTTTATTTGATTTTCAGCTTTTGCTTAGCACGGCACTTTTTTTTTTTGGCTGGTTCGTTCTGCTGCTCTTTCTTGTGTGTGGCACCAAAAGAAAAAAACGTATGTATGTTTGTATGTCTGCACGAGCTCTAGAACTTTGTATGGGGTCTGCGGGGAATGGAACGCAAAGACGAGATGAGAAATACAATTTATTTTATAATTCTTTTTTTGTAAAACACTTTTCTGCCTATACGTCTGTTCGCTGGCACACTCAACGCGTTTCTGACTGATTTGCAGGCTGCGCAGCTGGTTTATTATAAGGGCCGCTGTCGTTCCAGAAGACGACGACGACGACAACGACAGCATACAACGAAGGCGGCGGCGGCTGCGTTGGCGACCAACACGAGGCGAGAGCGAACGTCAAAAAGCCGCAATGTGCGCAAGTAAATGTGTGTGAGAGAGCACGAGCTCGTGAACGTGTGCCAGTACGCGAGCCGGAGAGTATGTGTGCGAGTGTGCTCTCTCGTTGCTGTAGAAAGGGTCGCTGCTCCAGTAGTCGTGCAGGAGAACACGAGCAATGACAGAAACGTGAGCGACTCTCACTTGCAGTTCGGCATGCGACGACTCTCTCACTCTCTCAGTCAGTGCTGCTGCTGTGTGCGCTCAGTCAAGAGTTTTGGACTTTGATGCACACTGGCATTGCACTCGCAACAACACAGTGCGTGAGAGCAGTATGCATGCAGTTGCCAAGCTGTACATAAATAATGCTCTCATTTATTTTAGTGAGTAAGTGGAGCGTATACTGCACAGCAGCACTGTTTAGCAGCCATGTCTCGTGCAGTTGCGGTGTTGGTAAATGCAGCATTGTTACTTTGGACTTGAATGTGTGTGTTTCAACATGTGCGATGACGTTTCGAAATTGCACACACACACACACATACACACACACTGTGTTGGTGTTGGTTAAACTGCAATTCCAATTGACATTTTGCATAATTGGAAACGGGAACAGACGAACTCAAGTTGCCAGCGGTGTTGATCAAAGAGCGAGAGAGAGAGAGCGCAAGGGAGAGCCAAAGAGAGTGGCGATAGCGAGAGTGCGGCGCAGCCATGTCATGCTTGACAACTAGATTAATACACGCAGTGCCCCCGTCCCCCTCTCCACAACATTTTTTTTAGTATTGGAATTTATTATCAATTGTTCTCTGTGTGTGTGCGTGCGAAACCTTTGACCCGTCGCCCATGTCCAGCTCACTGCTCACAGTTCGTCCCACGATAAGAAGCAGTGCAGCAGACGCTGCTGCTGCTGCTCGTAGTGTGGATCATGTCATGGAATGGCGCCACTGCTTACACAGCACAACGTAACACCCGCCCGTTTCCATGTAATTCCGGTGCAGTTTCAAAGTCCGACAGTGAGAGAGAGAGAGAGAGCGAGAGAGCGCGCAAACGAGCATTGAGAATAACAAAATGATTAAGTAGTTTGGCTGGCAAACCCCCAGCCCCAAAAAGCGTCTGGCCCTGATAATGGCAAAACGTTTACCGTTTAGATCCAGACGCCACTCATAAACTACACGCACACGCACGCACGCTCTACACACACACACATACATACATACATGGGTGTGTGTGTGTGTGTGTACCTATTTTATGTGCAATCAGCCGTCTGGTACGTGGTATCATCTCATACCGCCGCCTTCGCTCTGTCGCGGTCCAAAGTTCGATCTGTCATCGTCGTGTGGTGTTGTAACCCTTATCGGATCCGATATCATTGCTTACACTAATCATCGCTCAGTTCAGTAGGAACTTTGCGCCCCGGGCCCAATCTCAGTTACAAATTGCGTCGATTGATTTACGAATGTTATTAACGCTTTAACGGTTGTTTATCGGGGTACACCATGGCGAACTGTTTACCCAAATATTTATATGGATTTACACCAGAACTTCTGGGCTTTATATGCAATACGGAGCGATATTTTGATATGATATACGATATTATTTATAGGGAGATGAAAAAAGGTAACAAACAGAATTTACTTCTACAAAAAAAGTATTTATATTAAAGATATGTGAGTAAAACTTTGTTATTTGGTAATTGAAGTCTTTATTTGGTCCTTTAACAATACTGGGTGAAATTTCGACTAAAAACTATATTATTTGTGGAATCTACATTTATTTGTATAAAATTATAGAAATGTTAGAACAAAATTATTTTTTTAAAGTTTATCAGTTTTATTAATACGTATTTATGGTATTTTTTTAATTTTCAGAGTGTTTATAATTAAATGCTGCGGGTATTTTGTACGATTATTCCATTAAATTCGATTAGAAACTTTCCAAACATTATAAACTTGAGTATTACAAAGGTTTTTTTGATAGTTAAGTTTCCCCTTGATAGAAACCGACACCTATACAAACTCTTTAAGATCACAGATAGGCCTCAGACTAGACATCAATTGGGCACTATCTCAGTTCCCTATATACATACATATATAGAATTATGCTATACGACATAAGCTCTACGACTTGTCGGTTATTGACTTGCACATTGCGCTTATCATGCGGACATATGCTATATATAGGGCTGTATTTACATATAGTACAAACACAAGTACCCAGCTTAGTCGCATCTGGCATGCTATAACGTTTTCTTCGGATTCAAGGACGTACTAGCTCGAGATTGTATTACGATCGAATTCCAAAATTTGCAAAATACCAACAAAATTTCCAGATATACATATGTGACTCGCTTATAGGGGTGATGAAATAAATGGACTTTAAACACTTAAGGGGGGCGGACTCATGCGTAATTTTTGGATGAATCGATGGACTATTTTTTTTTTCTCTCCTCGTGTTTTTTTTTATTTATTTATATTCTATACTTTTGTTTGCCTGACGTTATCGCTGCATGCACTAAATGCGCTGGATTTTCTGATTGCTATGGCGATAAGTGGACGGAAATACTATATATATATATACAGTATGGTATATATAGTATTTATAAATATGCAATGCAATATTCGCCGTCTTATCGTGCCAACCAATGCGAACTGCAATGGATATCAACGTTGTCTCGTAACTCGGTCTGCTACTGCGTTTACACTTGGCCCAGTGCGGAAATTTTTTTTATTTTTTTATTATCGCATTACCAGTGGAAAAAACGCTTCGAGTAGCACTTGACCTAGTTGACCTACAAGTCGTTCCAGAGAACAAGTGACAAACTTGACGATGATCCTGTCTCTCTGTCGCACACTGACTGCACTGCTTGTTTCTCTTAATCATGCTCGTTAACTGCTTTACCTACACGCCATGTGCAATTCATTATAAGGATCCTTTGCATGCCAAGCAGTGCACTATGCTCTCTCTTGGACAACTGCGCTTACTCTCTCTCTTACGCACTCTTTGCTTAAGTGGAATTCGTCATAAGAGAACAACAACAACAGCCAGACACTTGGACTTTGAACACGCTACGTGTCGCCGGCGGCGTCGTCAACGACGTCTGGTGCGTGGTTAATGACGACGACGACGTCGCAGCAACAGCGACGCGAGCGTTAAGTTCTTAAAAAAATGTTGAGAAAATTCGATTCTCGAGCAAAGCGCGTACGCAAAAACACAAAAAAAAAACAACAATGAAAAAGCACAACAAAAAACAGCTGAAAACAATTTTGAGAACAACAACAACAGGCACAACTCTTTGACTAAATTTAGAAAAGTTGTTTTTTTTTTTTTTTTTGTCAAAGCGGGCAAAGACCAAATCGCGGCATACGTCATGCACGCACACGCACGCACACATCTGCTTGTGTGCGTTTGTAATGCGGGAGTACAGTTTGACAGACCACACGCGTCCAGGCAGCGACGCCGGCAGATCTCAGCGTGATTGAGTGCAAATGCACCTTACTCACTCACACGCATGCTAAATTTGCTTCTTCTCTCAATTTGATTGTTTTTTTTTTTTTTTTTTTTGCATTTCATTGTCGTCTGGACGAGCTTTTTCGGCATCGCTTCAATGACAAAACAACGTCAACGTCGACTGAGGCTGTGACTGCGGCATGGTGCGGCGCATGCAGCGATAGTTAGAGAACTTGCGCACACACACACACACACACACACCCATGCGGAGAACTATGCTGGGAACTTGCCGATAGAAGTGAACTTTGAGATGGCGCATGGTTTGAATACACTACAAAAGTGTAGTACGCCTAATTGGTACGATTTGTGACAGCGTATATATATGTATAAATATAAATATATATTCCTGCTTAAATCTGCGGGCTGAGCTGATAAAATTATGTTTTTTGAATGCTTTACTTATTGCCGGATTCCATTAAGCTTGCAAGCAGTGCAAGCAGGAGATGGCACTGCTTGGCGTATAAAGCAGTTGCCAGCAGGATCATGCTATGACACTGCGCAAGCAGTGCAAGCAGTCGAAAAGAGGAGACAAAGAGTGCAAATTGAACTGCTTGATTTGCTGCAGTGGGATAAATCCCCAATAAATTATTTATTTTTTTTGCCATAACTCTTATATTCTTCTCATTAAGTTGATAAAACTACAGTTATCGATTTGAATGTGATTTCTCAGCTTTAACCGAGTTTCATTGAGATTCGCCTCCATTATAGCTGTTAAATAGTAAGACTAGTTAGAGTCTACAAGCTTCCTTATGTTCTTCGCTTTTCTTCTTCTTCATTTCGCTATCGAGCGCTTTGGCTGCTTCCGTTGGCTTTGGAATTCTTGATTTTGAGTCTATTATAATAATATATTAGTTGCCATACACACACACACGCACACACATACACTCTATCTCTAGTTCTACATAGCTCCCTGTCTCTGTTTCGCTTCATCTCTCCCTCTCTCTCTCTCTCTTTCACTCTTAAGGCAAGGCAAATTTGTTCATGCGGGAATTTTATTTATTCATTTGGCTCTTATTTTTTATTTGTTTTTTGTTTTTTATTTATTTGTCGTGTCTTTTGTTGTTTGCTAAAACGCAACCTTGATCTTTTATTTTTGGAATTGTCTACCTAGGCGAATTCTACATAGGTTCTACATATGCGTGTGGTCTGATGTGTATGTGATTGCAAGCGTAAACAAGAATTGATACGCTGCCCCGATGTTTGTTTGAAGTGGAAGAAACGCAATATTGAAAATAAAAGAGAATATGATATTGAGAGCAGGTTGGGGACTTTGTATATGTTTAGATAGGGAAGTACGAATATGGGAGTACATATGAAGGTGATTACAGATAGAACTAGTAAGGAAACTACTTGGGGAGCTACAGAGGAACTGCCTAAGGAACTATTTAAGGAACCGCCTAAAGAACTACATAAGAACCTAACTAAGTAATTAGAAAGGGAGCTACAGATGAACTAAGGAACTACTTAGGGAACTGTCTAAGAAACTGTATAAGGAACTACCCAAGGAACTGCTTAAATAACATTCCGATCAAGGAAATAAGGAACTACTTAGGGAACTATCAAAGGAACTACCCAAGAATTATCCAAAGAACTACCCAAGGAACTACCCAAGAATTATCCAAAGAACTACCCAAGGAACTACACAAGGAACTATCCAAAGAACTACCCAAGGCACTACCCAAAGAACTACCCAAGGAACTACCCAAGGAACTACCCAAGGAACTACCCAAGGAACTACCCAAGGAACTACCCAAGGAACTACACAAGGAACTACCCAAGGAACTATCCAAAGAACTATCCAAGGAACTACCCATGGAACTGCCCAAGAAACTACCCAAGGAACTACCCAAGGAACTACCCAAGGAACTACCTAACGAACTGCCTAAGGAACTTTCAAAGAAACTACCCAAGGAATTACTTAATAAAGGTACTACTTAATGAACAACTTCTAGAAATAGCTAACATTTTATAGCTAACTTAAAGGGTTTAATTTTAGAGAGCTCTCTACTTTGAACAGCTAGTTATTATTAATAATAATAATGATTATTTTATCCCCCATGTAGTTAGTTAGGTCAGCAAGTGCATGGAACAGATTTTCCCAATGACGACGCCAACGACGACTCAATTTATTTTGCATTTCGCAATACGATAAGATGAATAATTGATCCCGTTGCAGGGTCACTTGCTTGGCAAGTGTGGTCGCCCCGAAGGGTCTAAATAATATATATTGGGAACATATATGCATGCAGACAGGCGAGAGCAATTAGCTATTGGAACAGGTCAGGAACGGGGTTGGACTTTGTACTTACTTACTTGGGAACTAGAGCAGCTGATGGCAGCCCGTAGCTCGAACCCAATAATTTCTAGTTCTATTTGCTAGTACAGTGCACTATGAAGAACGCGACGAGCGACATGTCTGCTGCTGGTGGTATTATTGCTGGAGGATTCCTAACCAAATCGAATTCGGTATTTTGTTGCTATCTCTTCTGGAGCAGCCTGCTTATTCTCAAGATGCTCCTCATGTCTCTGCTAACCGCACGTCAACGCATGAAAACCAAAACCTTTGCCAATCCGGAGGATTTGCGCTTGAGTCGTACGACTGAGGTGCGTTTCAATGATCCCAATGTGGAACGTATGAGGCGGTAAGTGGAAGGTGTTCCTGTTGTAAGGGATTAAGATTAGGATTAGGATGGCTTTTCTCTCCTTCACTCTCAACCCTATTGAATATCCAAGGAGGTGAGGGGTTAGGACGTTCTCTATGGGAGATCCATGTACTGTAGTTGTCGGAAACTTTAGGTATACGAATAATACGCTCTTCTCTACTTCTAATCTCTGCTGTTTATCGAAGGAGCTGAGGGCTTTGGGAAGTTATGCGGATATATATCGAAGAAGATAAGGGATAGGAAGGAGCTCCTTGGATTATCACAAGAATATCGAAGGAGCTGAGGAGTTTAGGAGGATACCGATGGGTAGATCGATCTATTTTAGTTATATATCGAAGAAGATGAGAGGTTGGAAGTATCTCTTTGGGTTAGGACATGCATATCGAAGGAGCTGAGGAGGTTAGGAGGATAGATTGATGGGGTAGATTGATCTACCGTAGTTATATATCGAAGAAGTTAAGGGATAGGAAGGAGCTCCTTGGATTAGGACAAGAATATCGAAGGAGCTGAGGAGGTTAGGAGGATATCGATGGGTAGATTGATCTACCGTAGTTGTGGGAAGCTATACAGATACATTCGAAGAAGGTTAGAAGGATCTCCTTGGCTTAGGACACGAAAATCGAAGGAGCTGAGGAGGTTAGCAGGATACCCATGGTTAGATCGATCTACCTTTGTTGTCTA
Source organism: Zaprionus tsacasi (assembly GCA_018904105.1). NCBI lineage: Eukaryota > Metazoa > Arthropoda > Insecta > Diptera > Drosophilidae > Zaprionus > Zaprionus tsacasi. The sequence goes on along the minus strand of JAEIFR010000001.1, from coordinate 10,597,791 downwards.
AAGCTTTACAGATGGAATTTTAACCCCCTTCTTCTTCTTCTCCTTCTCCTCCTTGCAGCGCCCATCGCAACGATCTGGAGAACGTGTTGCCTTTCCTCCTCATGTCCCTCGCCTACGTCTCTGTCGGCCCTCACCCGCTGACCGCCAAACTGCTGATACGGATCGGTGCCAGCTCGCGGCTGCTGCACACAATTGTCTACGCATGCTTTCCGCTGCCCCAACCAACCCGAGCGATCTTCTTTTTTATTGCCTACGGCATTATGTGCTTCGAGGCCTTCTATGTGCTCATCTGCACCTTTAAGTGCATCTAGGTCTAGGAGGAGGGTCGCGGAGGAGGCGGAGGTAGCTGATGGTAGCTACCCGCCGCATTAGATGAGGATTTAATGAGTCGTTTCGCCCAGTCACCTAGTCTAAAGTTCGCTGCGTTGGAACCAGTTTGGCCAGTTTTGCTTTTTGCTTCGACTTCTGCTTCAGCTTCAGCTTGATTACCCACTTCGTATTCATTTGGCAAAGTCAGCTTGACGCGCACACACACACGCAGCGCCGCCACCTCCCATCTCCAACATGTCCTCCACCCCGTTAGCCAGTCTGGTGAATAACGCCACGAGCGTTCCACACAGCGAGATGAATCCAAATTTGTTGAGCCTGGAGAATCCCGTATTTTGTTGCTATCTCTTTTGGGCCACTGTGCTGGTGGTTAAGATGCTGCTCATGTCGCTGCTGACGGCGTTGCAGCGTTTTCGCTATAAGGTGAGTAACGTATGTCTCCTTGCGCACTCATCGAAACTCAACATGCTTCCCACACAGCTGCTGGGTCTGCTGCCATTGGTTGTGCGGCGCAAGGTAAACAACATATGCGAAGAACCTCACCACATTTAAATACACTAGGCTTTTATGGACTTTGACCTTATACTCTTCTTAAATTTTTTTTTTAGATCTTTCCCAACGAGGAGGATCTTTTCTTCAAAAACATCGAGGTGCAATTCGATGATCCACATGTGGAACGCGTGCGCAGGTAAGGCAGTGCGATTTAGACAAGCAGTGCAGCCGCCGCCTGCAGCAAAGAGTATTAAACATATAGAGATTGCATGACGGCGATCATGTCTACGAACCAACGAGAAGTTCGTGGGCAACGATGGGGACCTCTCGGTTAGCGGGATATTTTTGAGAGACGGAAAATGGAAAATTTTGTTTGTTTGTTTGTTTAGAAAAGAGTCTCAGAAGAAAAGCAAACAAATATCCCAATGCGAAGTAGCGGAGAAACAGCTCAGGCCTCATAATATCCACGAACCCGGGGGGTGAGGGGTACCGCAATCTCTATATATTTAATACTCTTTGCAGCCGCCTGCAAAGCAGTGCATACTCTCTCTTACTTTCACTCTCTTTTTCTGTTCTCTTTCATTCCACGCAGAGCGCATCGCAATGACATGGAGAACATTCTGCCGTACTTCATCATGGCTCTGATTTATCTCTGCACAAATCCCAATCCACTAATTGCCTGCAATCTGTTCCGCTTGGCTGCCGTCGCTCGCATTGTGCATACGCTCGTCTATGCGGTGTATCCTGTGCCGCAGCCATCGCGCATCTTGGCCTTTGCCACCATGCTACTCATTACCTTCTACATGGCCGCTGTGGTGGCGCTGCGTACGCTGCGCTTTATCTAGTAGTTTAGTTCTACACGCTGACATCATACTTGGATTTTTTTTTTGAAAACTTGTTATAAATTAAATAGTGAAAAAAAAGCGCAAACTCATTGGGTTTTAATGGGGCATCTGATAAGACGGTTAAGCAGTGCGTGACATTGCGTATTCAGTTATCATTGACAAGCAGTGCACGTGACCGCACTGCTTGCTGGCAGAAAACAAAACAAGCGGCATTTTGCGTCTAACAATTTTGTTTTTTTTTTTTTTAATTAAATTAACTATGATAAGTTTTGAGATATAACAGCAAACAGAAAAAAAAATAGATACTACATATTAGTTTTTTTTTTGGCGCGGCACAAGGGGCTTTAAACAGATCACGTTGTTATGCCGCTGCTGGCGTCGGACTTAGATGTTGAAGCCTGCATCGCGCATGCACTGCTTATGCGCCTCAATCAGCTTGCTGCAATTCTCCTCGCCGTTCTCCACAATGCTGCAAAATGCCAAATTTGTTGCGTCATTTTTGTTTTTACCCCTATATATGTTGTGGACTTACCATGCATCACGTGCACGCTTGGTCTCGGGACAGGCGCAGCATGCCTTGCACTTGGGCTTATCACCGGCGGCGGCTGCATCCGTTGTGGTTGTTGTTGCTGCCACAGGCGCCGCAGCGGTCTCAACGACAGCGACTCCCTTCGATGATGTTGCTCCCATTGCTATTACGAGTTGTGTCGTATGACTGCGGGCACGAAAAGAAATGTTGCGACGATAAGATTAGCTGTTGGCACTTTTGCTTTCGTTGGCATTTTGTTTATGTAATAAATCTTACCAGTTTCAAAATATGTGCAAATAATTATTTCACCACAATTCTATTTATCGGCACACACACAACATAGACAGACGGCTCTCAGTTCAAGTTCACATACACGTGCAGTTAGGAAAACTCGAAACAGCTGTTCGTGAGCGTATGCTTATCGATAGGCAGGGTTGCACGGCGCATCTACGTTTGAAATATCGATATTTCAATGAGTGAGTTATTTAATTTTTTATATACGCCTACTGTTTATTTAAAAAAAATATGAGGAAAATTCTGATAATTTTATGCCATTTCCATTTGCTCAGCCGACGTAGCAGCTTCCTTCAATCGCTGCAGCATGTTTTTAGAGACCAAATCCAGTTTAAGATGTTGCACACTCAATGCGCTGCCGTCCCAATCGAATAGCATCTTGAATTTCGCCGCATCGCAAAGATTGAGCATTTCTGGGTGGTTAAAAATCAATTAGATATATGTTTAATAAGGTCTACACTCCAATTAACTTACCCATGCCACCACTTTCGTACTCATTGCGCTCCCTTTCCAACGTAATTTGAATAACATCTCGACGCGCCGCATGCTGGTTGGCACGATTTTTGCCTATCGATTGTTTTAGTGCAATCTGTTCGAGTTCCTCGTCGAAACGCTTGAGATAGAGTGTAATTAAATCCTCGAATTCTTGTGGCGTCAACGGCTCAGTGCGTCCCTCATCGATGTGGCCAAGGAACCAGCTCAGCTTCTCACCCATCAAATTGCTCTTGATGGCATGTCCCATGCGCACTTTGTGTTTGTTGTTCTGACGACGCGCCTTCTTGCCCAGCGCTTTGGTTTTTCGACTGTTGGGATGTTTGCATTTCTCTAGTTCTTTGCGTAGATTTGTCTGAAAATATAAATGTTGTATTAAATTGAATTTAAATTGCAAGAAATGTTTTGCGTCTTACCATTTTGGCGACCACGTTGTTTTTGTTTTGAACAGCTGATCGAGTAGATCGATATTGCAAGCGATGTTTGCTTGCGCATGCGTTACAAATCAGGCAGCTATTGCCGGGCTGCAAACGCAAATTTAAATTTAAATTTGATTTACAAACAAGGTTTTTAACGTTTGTCAATTATTTAATGAAATAATACATTTTGTTAAGTTTTTAACTACAATTTTGCTTATGTTTTGCACAGTATTTGCATGCCTATCGATATTGCTGCTATTGTCTATCGTTTGCGGTTGCATGGCAGTTAGCTTTTTGTTGTGCGATCAGCGCTTTTGATTAGGTTTTATAACATTTAAAATTGTCATTAATATAGAAAAAATTAAAAAAAAACATTAAATTAAATTAAAATTAAAAAAAAAAATTAATTAAAATCTATTTGAAAAAATAAAAAACACTTAATTATTGTATACAGCAGTTAACTTTATTTATCGATATTGCGCTTGTCCATTCGTTCGAATTGTCATAGCCAACAGATGGCGCCAGTTGCGTGCGATCAGCTCCACCTGTCAAACAGCTGGCATATGCAAAACAAACTCAATTTGCTTAGAACGCGGCCGCAATTTCGCTTGATAAGGTCGATCGTTTCAGGGGGCAATTCGAGTGCCTTTTTCCACACGAAGCAGCAGCAGCAGCAGCATATTCCGTATGTATACGCCAGATATTTTAAATATACAATAGCCGGCACAAAGTCTAATATACACACACACAATTTTAACAGGTAACAGATCCAGACGACGATGGCAACAATGGCAACGCATTTGCTGCGAAATGGCAGCACATTTTGGCTGCTGCAGCGCTGTCGAGGCAGCAGGCCGTTGGCTGTGAGTAGAAATGGGGAAATGCACATGCACATGGGAGGGGAACTACGAGGGGGGGACACACGAGAATGTTGCAAAGTTCTTATGTAATCGAAATCGCACGAATCGCAACAACAACAAACACACACGAAGAGTGCGTGTGTGCGTGTGAGTGAGCGAGCGAGCAACTGCCTGAGCTCACCATGCAACAGGTGTGCCAGACAGAGACACAGCGAGAACACGAAAGCGTGCAAACACACAGAGTGTGCACGAATTCCGCAAGAGGGCGCCAAATGTTGTTGATTTTGACTTTAATTAATGTGCCTATTTTTACCTCCAGCTGGCGCGCTATCTGCATCTGAGCAACTGCCTGGACAAGAAGGTCGCCTTCAATCTGAGTGACATTGGAGAGGGTATACGCGAGGTAACGGTAAAGGAATGGTTTGTCAAAGTGGGCGACACCGTCGAGCAGTTCGATAATCTCTGCGAGGTACAATCGGACAAGGCATCGGTGACCATAACGAGTCGTTACGATGGTAAGATCACCAAAATCTTCCATGAAATCGATGAACTGGCGCTGGTGGGCAAACCGCTGCTTGAATTCGAAGTGGCAGCCACAGAAGATGATGAAGCCGGAGATGAGCAGGAGGATAGCTCAAGCTCGGATAGTGATGCAGCTGAAACGGGAGTCGGTGGAGCTGGAGCAGCTAATCAGGAGGTTGGACGCAACATTACGCCCGCCACACCCGCTGTACGTCGCCTGGCCAAGGAGCACAAAGTGGATCTGGCCAAGGTGCCGCCCACAGGCAAGAATGGGCGTGTGCTCAAGGGTGATGTACTGGAATTTCTGGGTCAAGTGCCACCCGGCACCAATGTGCCGCATCCCAGCAATGCGCCAGTCAAGCAGGCACCAGCCCAGTGCGCTGCAGCTGCAGCAGCGACACCTGCACCGCCCGCCGCCGATCGTGTGGAGGTGCTCAAGGGAGTGCGCAAGGCCATGCTGAAGGCCATGTCGGAGTCACTGGTGAGTTGAGATTTGGGCTACGTGCTGGCGGATTAACTAATCTCTCTCCTCTTCATAGAAAATTCCTCACTTTGCGTACAGCGACGAGATCGACATGTCTCGTCTGATCCAGTTCCGCAAGGATCTAGCTGCTGCCGCTGCTGAGCAGGGTGTGCCCAAGCTAACCTTCATGCCGTTCTGCATTAAGGCCGCCAGCATTGCGCTCTCCCGCTATCCCATTGTGAATAGTTCCCTGGATTTGAGCAACGAATCGATTATCTACAAGGGAGCACACAACATCAGCGTAGCCATTGACACGCCACAAGGTCTTGTGGTGCCGAACATCAAGAATTGTCAGGCCAAGAATATCATACAGATTGCCAAGGATCTGAATGCATTGGTGGAACGTGGTCGCACTGGATCTCTGGGCCCAGCGGACTTTGCCGATGGCACCTTTTCGCTATCCAACATTGGCATCGTGAGTATTACTCTTGATACTCTTCAGATTCAAGCTGATTCCTCTCGTTTTCCAGGTGGGTGGCACCTATACACATCCCTGCATCATGGCACCACAGGTGGCCATTGGTGCCATGGGACGCACGAAGGCGGTGCCGCGTTACAATGAGCACGATCAGCTGGTGAAGGCGCACATCATGAGCGTCAGTTGGTCAGCGGATCATCGTGTTATCGATGGTGTTACCATGGCTAGCTTCTCCAATGTCTGGAAGCAGCATTTGGAGCAACCTGCTCTGTTCATGCTGCACTGAGAGAGGAGGTTCGAAAAACCCAACAGGCTAATGGGTTATCCTCCATGGGTTAACCCTCCAAGGGCTTAGCCTCCATGGGTTACCCTCCATGGGTTACCCTCGAGGGGTTAACCCTCCTTGGGTTTACCCTCCTTGGGTTAACCCTCCTTGGGTTAACCCTCCTTGGGTTTACCCTCATAACGGTTAAGGCTGTTTTCTTGCATTTATTTACAACAACAAACGGAACAACAATTTTTTTGGCCACCACGTGACGCACGCCTTCTCCTCCTCCTCCTCCAACCCCGACTCCTACTTCTCCAGATTGTGCATTTATAGCGGACTTAGCCCCCGCCTGGGACTACTCTCTGCTTTTAGCTTTAAGGCAACGCGTGGTCAGTCACCTGGTGGACCTTTTGTTTTTTTTTAGCAACAAGATGTCAAAGGTCAATCAATCAAACTAATTTTTTTTCTTGTGTGTTCTTACAGTGTAACTGTATTTTTTTGTAATATATTTTAAATTGTTTATCCCGCATAATCCAAGTGTATATGTATTTTTAGTTAACCCACCCGTGTTCTATGTATTCCTACTCCTATACCTTTCTTCCATAGTATTAAGTCCTTGTGTGTTCTAGGAGCATGCGTCCTACTTCTTTAGGGGCTTACCCCTTAGCTGTAAAGCGCTTAATCCTTCACCTATTTCGTATTACTCTCAGATCTTCTGAGGTCTCTTCTTCATCACGCACGTCTCGCATGAAGTACTCTGCCTGTTCGAGCTGGGTTTACTTCTAGGAAGGGATTTACCCCATGTTTTGTTGTGTTCTCTATGGTTAGCTTCAGTTTTTCAGGAACTCTATCTACCCAGTCCTAGAGTTCCTAGAGGGTTGACCCCACCAAGCAGAGACTTACCCCACATTTATTACGCTTCATCTCCTTGTGCTATGTGGTTAGCCTCAGTTCTTTCCGGAATTTCTACCTTTCAAGTATTTCCTATTATGAATTACTGCCTATTCTAAAGGGGTAACCCCTTAATCGAGACCAACTCTTCCATTTCTGCTGCTCCTACTCAGCCTGTGCACGTGGCAGCGTTTAATAAACATCGCATCCTACTAGCTACCCTGCCCTATCCTATTCTACCTAACACCCTCCCAAGGTTGCTCCCCTCCCACCGTCCTTGGCAAGGCTTCAATCATCGTCTGTCAATGGCAGCTGTAGGGGAAAAGCCTTAACCGTAGTTGGTAAAGGTCGCACAGAGGCTGCGACATGATAATCTTTTTTCCTTTTTTTTACTTTAGTTTTTCCGCTCGTTTCGTAAGTCATTCGTAATGCCATTGGTAACGGGATTTGTTGGCACGTAAGTCAGATGTAATTGCTTTTTCGAGGGGTGGGGGGGGGTGTACATAGTAATCATTACTTTGTTTGATTCAATATTGTTATACGTGGGTACACGTTATGTATAACACTTGTATAATTGCGAGTTCACTTGGCATTTCTCGGATTTCTGTTCTTATGTAGTTGTACAACACTTTTTATACCCTTCGTCCATTTAAAAAAAGTTTGTGCAAATGTATGTAACAATTGTTACAAATTTAGGTAAGGGTCCCCCCTATGAAATTTCAACAAAATTTTTTTTTTTTTTTTTAAAATCGCGAGTTTTTAATTTTAATCGATTGCGGAAGTCAAAATTAGTACTAAACGATCATTTAAATCGATTATAAATGATACTTAATTTTGGCCCAAAAATCATGTTGAAGTGGTCCAAAAATTAGACATGTAACACACTCAACAGGCCTGATACTCTCATTTTACATCTATCGTAACTTTCTTAAAAATCAAGCGATTCTCATTCGGAATGATATTTTGTTTATGTTTTATCAACCCGAGTGATATCCAATTTAAAAAATATCAAAATCGATTTGTTGAAATTTTTCGATAATTTCGAAATTTTGGTAAGGGTCCCCCCTATGAAATTTTCAACAAATTTTTTTTTTTTGAATTTTAAATCGCGAGTTTTTAATTTTAATCGATTGCGGGGGTTAAAATTAGTACTAAACAATTATTTAAATCGATTTTAAACGATACTTAATTTTGGCCCAAAAATCATGTCGAAGTGGTCCAAAAATTAGACATGCAACACCCTCAACAGGCCGGGTTCCCTCATTTTACATCGATCGTAACTTTCTTAAAAATCAAACGATTTTCACGCGGAATGACATTTTGTTTATGTTTTATCAACCTAAGTGATTCTACATTTAAAAAATAGCAAAATGGATAGTTTTGAAATTTTTCGATATTTTGGAATTTTAGCTAAGAGTCGCTCCTATAAATTTTCAATTTTTTTTTTTTTTTTAATTATTTTTTTTTAGCAGCTAGTATGTATGTACATATTAAATGTAGTGTGTGCAAAATTATAATTGTGGGACCCTATATATGTAACTTCCCTAGGCCCAAGACTTTTTGCACGTGCCAGAGCTAAGCTTGAATATAGCTGAAATACTTTCTTTAAATAACGGGCTAATTAACTTTTTACCTTCAGTGTGGATTATGCAAGAGTTTGCTCTTTTCTACCTTTTTTCTGCGAATTCGTTTCCTGTCCCCCCTCCCTGCTAAACTTGGGATGACTTAAGTGAAACATGTCACTCAGGTTTCCACTTTGAGAACGGTACGCGGCGGCACGTGCTATCTCTTTCTGTTGCGCATGAAGGAAAACTGTAGGAAGAAAAGTTGGGAATTATTTATGAAGTGAAGCTAAATATAAATGTAGAAAGATGAGCTTTAGTTGGGCTAAGCAGAAAAGGAAAAAAAAAATAAAAACAAGAAAATAATAAAAAAGCAAGAATATAATTAGAACAAAAATAAAAAAAGAGTAAAATAAATATATGAATAAAAAAATGAATCGTAAAACAAATATAAAAATATATAAAAACAAATATATAAAAATAAATATATAAAGGAAATATATAAAAATAAATATATAAAATCAATACAAGCATAATAAATAAGTAGAAAATCGTCATATAATTAGCTCAATGAATATTAAATAAGTAATAAATGACTAAATAATTAGTTAGTTGAGGTTAGTTCTTTTGAAAACTATCGAACTATGCGATCTAATCGAAGCCTCTTTGAGCTGGCTCAGTACACCGCTGTGCATTAATATATAACCACTCAAAGGATATGCGTGGAGTATCAGCAAATTGCTGAAATTAATCTGATTCTGTTTCATGTTCCACATAAATTTGTAATCAACTTACGCACACACAAACAAAAACACACGCACACACACATCCTATAGGCCAATCTGCCTCATTGATACAGCAGGAAAGCTTTTGGAAAAACTCCTGGCAAACAGGCTGGAATGTGCTATAAGGCAAGCTGGTGACCTCGCTCCGATGCAATTCGGGTTCAGGAAGCAGCGATCCACACTAGATGCCATCTCAACAGTCGTTGACATAGCGGGCAGAGCTCTGGAGGGGACCCGATGGAAAGGTGGTTCCAAGCAATACTGCGTGGTGCTGACGCTCGACATCAAGAATGCGTTCAACACGGCAAGCTGGCCAAAAATTCTAGATGCAATAACCGGGTTTAACGTCCCAGAGTACCTGAAGCGCATAATAGGAAGCTACTTCAAGGATCGGATATTGCGGTACCACACTTTGGAAGGTGAAAGGAGCTACAAAGTAACCGGAGGTGTTCCACAAGGCTCAGTCCTTGGACCACTACTGTGGAACGCGATGTACGATGGCATACTGAGGCTGCCCCTTCCAGTAGATACCACTGTGGTAGGCTTCGCTGATGATGTTGCTGTAGTGGTGGTGGCCAAACATATCCATGAAGCCGAGGAGAAGTGTGGGACCACAGTATCCACCATTAGAGAGTGGCTTGCTAGAGCGGGACTTCAACTAGCGGACCACAAGACGGAAGCTGTGCTCATGAGCAGTAGGAACGTCGTGGAAAATATTCAACTGAATGTAGGCTCTACGGTCATACAGTCGGTGAGAGCGATTAGGTACCTGGGTGTCTATCTCGACGCAAGGCTGTCTTTTAAAGAGCATCTAAGCCATGCGAGCGCAAGAGCAGCTGAACTTGGGAGAGCCCTAAGCAGGATAATGCTCAACACGAGGGGACCCAGACAAGCGAGGAGGCGACTTCTAATGGAAGTGCTGAAAGCAACCATGCTATATGGGGCACAGATCTGGGCAAAGGCAACAGAGACCAGAAGCTACCGACGGGGACTCGAATCCACCTACAGACTCGGGGCCCTAAGGGTCTGCTGCGGCTTCAGAACGGTATCGGACGATGCCGCATTAGTCATTGCGGGGATGATACCGATCGATCTGTTGGCACTCGAAGCGCAGGAGATATATGCGCAAAGGCGACAAACAACCGTGGATTCGCAACCGGAGGCTCGCACAAGGAAGCACCAAGCCAGATGTCGAGCACTCGAAAGGTGGCAGAGGAGATGGAGTTCATCCACGAAGGGAAGATGGACCCACTCTCTAATCCCGGACGTGAGGAAGTGGGTCCAGAGGAGTCATGGACAGGTCAACTTCCACCTGACCCAGCTGCTGAGTGGCCATGGCGTGTTTAGGAAATACCTGAACCGGTTTGGACATGACTCCTCCCGGAGTGCCCTCTGTGCGCAATGGACGAAGACGCGGAGCACGTGATCCTACACTGTCCGAGATTTGAGGAAAGCAGAGCGACGCTATGCACTAAGATAGGAGAGACTCTTAGTAGCGGTACGCTAGTGGAGAGCATGCTCGAAAGTGTCGAGAAGTGGGAGGCCGTCTGCACCTTTGCAGAATCCACAATGCAAACGCTGCGGAGCCTGGAAAGGCAGCGCCGTACGGGAGAGGTGCCCTAAAGGCATCCGCTCAGACCCTGCGTAGCAATGCTTCGCGGCAGTACCGCAGGAGTTTCTGAGCACAACTATTCTTTCCTTTCCCTTTTCCTTCCGATGTATATAGCCATATCTACCTAGTATATTTTATTTAGACAATAAATGGAATTAAAAAAAAAACACGCACACACACACGCATACACTTACGCGTATTAATAAGTCCATTTAGCTGCGGCTTTTTGTCAGGCTTTGCCTTGCAGCTTTTTTTAACGCAATTTTCAACGACAATTTGACTAATGGCAACAAAGGCAACACAAAAAGCCAAACGCTGGAGGTTACACACACACACACACACACACACGCGCGCACACACACACACACAGAAGACATCTAACACCCATTGGAACGCACGTGGCTGCTTGGGCTGCTTTGGCGTCATGCGCTGTACGCAGCAGCAGAATCCAACAAGTGCGGCAATGGGAAATGGGAAGGAAGCGGGCGAAGCCGAACAAAACGAAACGCAAACAGCGAGAAAAGTAAGCAATGAAAAAGTTTGAAAACGAAAAACGGGCAAATGGCGCGTACTGGCGGCGCGGCGCGGCATTTCCAGTCCGTCGTAGCCAAAAGGAATTTCAACACACACGACGCTGGCGACGTCGTGAAGCCACCACACCGCATACATATACACCATGCGGCGCTAATTCCACCACATCCAGGACGTTTATTAGTCACACTCGCCGCAGCCGCAGCAAGCAGTTACACCACAGACAGCGCGCAGCACGGACATACCGAGCAGCAGCAGCAGCGAAGTCAGCAGTAGCAGCGAAGTCAGCAGAGACCAAGCTCAGAGAGTTTTTGCTAGCTAGCACAGTTAGTCAGTTAGTTAGCGCAGAGACAAGACAGACAGACAAGAGCTGCTTGCTAAGATTTCTGTAATGCAGCTTGTGAGCGTAATTAGTTAGTGAGAAGAGAGAGAGAGAGAGAGAGCGAATTTTTTGTTGGTGCTTATTTATCAAAGTGTTTTTGTTTGTGTGCGTGTGCTTACTCTCCCTTCCCCCCCTCAATGCAGCGCAGCAACAATTGCATAGAAAATGTTGACGCATTGAACAGTAACAAAAACAAAAACAGTAACAAGGAGAAGAGATCGTAGTGTGTGTGTGAGAGTGTGAGTGGAGCAAGCGCGAGCCTAAAGAGAGTGCGAAACGGGTAAGTAATAAATTTAGCTATGGATTTTTACACACACACATACACTCATACGTATTTTTGTATGTGTCGAATCAAGCACGCATACACACGCAGGCCCCCATTCGGTGCGTGCCTGTGTGTGTGTATACTACTACAAGCACTACACCAGCAGCAGCAGCAGCAGCAGCAGCAACTTTAGTATCGACACGCTGCTTGCTGCGCTGCTTGCGCCACAGTCGCTTTTGCTATTGCTGCTGCTGCCGCCGTTGTTGTTGTTTTTGTTATTTTGCCTGCTGCTGCTTAACGATTTTTCCAGTGACCTTGTTGCGTACGCGGGTGTCCGCTGCGTATCTGTCTCTGTGTATGTGTGTGTGTGAGTATTTGTCATTGTTACTTTAGCTTTAGCTGCCACTGTCGCTGCCTCAGCCTCTGTCTCTGCCGCTGCCGCTGCTGCTTAGCCTTGTGAAGCCACCTCAGCTCTCAATCCACCTCACCTGCGTTTGAGAGTATTTTTGGCCCCCGACTGCTTGGAAGCCGCAGCTGTCGCTGTCGCTGTCGCTGTCGTTGCCGCAGCGGCGGCGTTAAAATTTTCGCTTTTTATACTTTTGTAGCACACTTTTGAGCGTGCGAGAGGGAGAGAGAGAGAGAGTGTGCGTATGTTTTTGTTTGTTTGTGTTTTCATTGCCTTTGGCTTTGGCGTTGGCTTTCTGCGCTTCGTTTGTTTTTCTTTATTTTTTTTTCTTGCTTTGCTTTGCTTTACTTTGCGACTAATTTTCCAAT